>CM065590.1:227134836-227539836 GCA_033119425.1 Bufotes viridis
TATAATTCCTTCTTACCTTGTTCTCCTGCTGATGAGTAGATGATGGTCTGACTGAATAAATCATCTCAGATATTTTAATAAAGAATAGGTATACTTTACAAAAAGTTTGAGCTTTCACCTTGTCTCCAAAAGGTTAGGAATCTGACCAGATAGAACAATATGCTTTAGTAAAAAGTGACTTTTGATAGAGACAAAACAGCATGATACTTCAAATTGAAGAATAAGAACACCTTGGATCTAATATATGTACTTAGATCCTATCATTGCAAGCTAGAAAGCTTTTATATTCATTTTTTGGGAATAACCAGTAGTATTCTTTACTGATGTTCTATTACTCTTTTGAAAGTAAAATGTGTCATTTTGTTGTTTCTCTTGTGTTGTAACTTTAAAGACACTTCTGACATTAGCTAGAATTCCTTCCTGTTTATAATGACACACTTCATGACAAAGAAGCAATTCTTTCTCTATATTTAAAGAATTTAACACAAAAGCATCAAGCAACACACTACAAATGCACATAAAGTGGGAATTAAATGATGACTGATATAAAATATCATGGAACACAACTGTGCTTTGAAGGGTGGTTGGTTACACAAAAAGACAACAAGAATCGTATGTGATTTAATAAAATCTGGCATGAGCGTGGATCCTTGGATGTAAAAAGAGAAAAAAGACCTTTGAATTATATATACTGAATATATATCTAGTTATAAGTAGCAAAACGTATTATATTATAAAATCTCGAAGCGTTTATATACTGATATGCTTGATGTATATTTATATCAAGCAACAATAAATATAATTACATTATTATTTATGATAAAAAGAAATCACACAATTATATAGCACTTCATTGGAACAGAAGTTGCTATTTAGGACAATCAAATTTCATTTCAGGTCTGATTCAGTCGAATTGGTCAGCAGATTCGATTCTTTCTGAATAAATTTGACCAGAATTGAAAGTGCCTTAACTACCCTGAAAAGTCATGTGTGGTACTTATTATATGACTTTGTCCAATGCCTTTCAAGTTCTTTAATGACAAGAAAGTGTTGATAATGTCAAAGTGACAGTGATATATATGGCTGTGGGTAAATTGATGTTTGCCAGTGGTAAGAAACAGCCTGGTTAATATCAGATTTTTATTAATTTAAAATTGGTCCAAAAATGGTGACAGATGCCTTCTTTTCTGTTTTTTTAATGTAAAACATTGGCCGCCATTTTGAGCTTTTTGTGTGGGTGAATCACAGCAGCTTTCATGATGGAGCAAATTTGTGTGTAGGAACCCTTACACCTGTTCCCCATTATTTTGCAGCCCTAATTTTTTTTTATTCAGTTCCACCTGAATGTGAAAAAATAGTTAGCAGACCCAAATGTTACCCTCACTTCTCAATCTTCTCAATCAAAACAGATACCAGCATTGGCAATGCACACACATGCCTATATATTAAAATAACTGAAAAATGTTAACATAAATAATAATGTAAACGTGCAAAATATTACTCTCATTTGAATTACTTTTCCCAATCAAAACAGACACCAGTAAGGACGATGCACACACATGCTTATATATTCCTATATATAAATGAGAAATGAGAATATACATGGAAAAATGTATTTGACCAAATACAATTATAAAATCAATTTGGGCTTAGTTCATGTAATATAGTTCAAAATTGCTGCTTGTCATATATTTATGAGCAATACAGTTGCTATGAGTAGTCAGCTGTTCATATATACCTACCCATGGTCATGTAGAAGCCTATGACCAAAAGTTATCTGCAACCCTTAAGTTAGACACAGTATTAAAAAAAATTACATAATGAAAAAGAAGGCCACTAAAAATGAAATAGATAAATTAGATACATGCTGACTAAAGGGGTTGTCCCACCAATAACATTTATTCCCTATCCACAGGAAAAATGATAAGTGTTTGATTGCTGGGGGTATAAAAAGACATGAGAATGGAGTGGTGGTGTGCATGTATGTCCACTGCTCCATTTACTTCTATGGGGCTGCCCTATACAGTGTTTGTAACTGTCCCATAGAAGTTACTACAGAATGGAGGATGCACATTTGCGCTACCGCTCCATTCTCATGGGGCAGTTTAACAGCACTTGCAGACCCCCATTCTATAGAGGATAAGTTTGGCACAAGTTGGAAGGCTGGTTACAGCCTGGATTTGTGGGAGGGGCTGCTGCTACTTAACCTCGGACGATCTTTCTAGGGGGGCGGTCGTCTTGTGCAGAGGATCTTCCGGTCAGGCGTGACGTCACTTCCTGGTTTCCCGGCTTCCACCCCAGCCAGGTCACAGCACGGCTGCAGGTAGCAGCAGCATCCTCATCCGGCCTGAGGCACGGCAACACTGGCTGCCCTGCCCTGCATGGATTGGGGCGCTTGCATTCGCCCCCGCCGCCTTTAGGCCGCCGCTCCTCAGCCACCGTCGTGTCGAGTGACCATTCTGCCACCACTTAGCCGCACTTCTGCTTCGGGCTCAGGGCAGGCAGGGCGCCCGTGCACTTGCGGTCGAAGGCGGTGACAGGTAAGTTGGAACCCCCGCCCCCTCCCTGCTGTCGTCTGGGGCGGTTGTCCCCCTGTGTGTTCCCGCCAGCCGCGCTTCTGCCCCCCGACACCAGCGCTCGGTCAGGGGCGGTCTCCATGCTCGGGACCCTGGGCAGCTTTCTACCTACCTGGTCAGTTGATATCGGCACCCGTTCACTGCTCTCGCGGCAGACGCGTCTGCGGCTTCTGGAGTAGGCGGTTGGGGACAACATGGTTTCCCTTTAGTAATGGTCCGGCCCGGTAGGCACACAGGGCTGCTGCGCATCGGTCCGTCGTGGGGGCCGGCTCTTCCCCTGCTGCCGAGCTGACACTGTGCCTCAGCACTCAGCATCCTGCACGTGGGTCTGGTCAGGCGGCATGCCACAGTCAGTGGTCCCCTCAGGTTTGGTTTATACTGGTAGCTACCAGGTTGGGTTAGTTATACATTGATTGTGTATCCTTGGCATGGTACCTCCTCCCCTCCGTACCCTCTATATACTTCAGTCATGTATGTTCTGGTCCTAGCTGCCGTGTCATGGCCTTGCCGCACGCTCAGCTCTGCTACCTCTGGGTTGCAACATGCGTTGGGTTGGTCCACGTCTTATATTTGTGGATAGATTGGTGGTTTTCCCCGGTTAAGCCCACATCCCATACTGGTGGTTGAAATAGTGCGGGCCAGGCTGTATATTCCTGCCGCCGGGGCTTCAGGGCACATTCCAGGGATGCAGGGTTCCCGCTCCGCCAACGGGTGCCGGGCATCACACTGCTTAGTCGCTTGAATATTCGGGCGTTTTTCCCCATCTACTGAGTGAGCCGATTTTAGCCGCTGGGGGTGGGCAGTTTCGGTAGCGCTCTAGTTACCGCGGCATCAGGTCTGGTTGCCCAGGTCACCCAGGCCACGTCTGCCTGTCTGAACCACTCAGGTCAGGTCTCCCCCACTACAGCATTGCCTTACGGGAATCACTCAGGTCTTATTTTTTTTTTCAGGTTGTTTCGGCTGCACTGCTCGTGGCGTCTCTCATACGTTAATACCTGAGTGGGTCAGGTTCATGTCTCATTCAGGTGCAATCACCTGTATTGCTCAGGTTCTCATACCAGTTCTGTATGACTGCCTGAATCGCTCAGGTTCACGTTCCCTCATGTATAATTGCCTGAATCGCTCAGGTTCGCGTATCTTTCACTTATGTTTGCCTGATTCGCTCAGGTGCATGTATCAATTCATGAAAAAACATATATATATATCAAACTGCCTGAATCGCTCAGGTTCATACATCATTCATGTATAACCGCCTGAATCGCTCAGGATAATGCATCCTTCATGTATAGTTGCCTGAATCGCTCAGGTCCATGTATCGTTCATGTATGACAGCCTGAATCGCTCAGGTTCAGGTATCATTGACGTGTGGCTGCCTGGATCGCTCAAGTTCATGTGTCTTTCAGGTATAGTTGCCGGAATCGCTCATATCCATGTATTAGTCATGTTTAACTGCCTGAATCGCTTAGGTTCATGTATTAGTTATGTTTAACTGCCTGAATCGCTCAGGTTCATGTATTAGCCATGTTTAACTGCCTGAATCGCTCAGGTTTATGTATTAGTCATGTTTAACTGCCTGAATCGCTCAGGTTCATGTATTAGTCATGTTTAACTGCCTGAATCGCTCAGGTTCATGTGTTAGTCATATTTAACTGCCTGAATCGCTCAGGTTTATGTATTAGCCATGTTTAACTGCCTGAATCGCTCAGGTTCATGCATTAGTCAGGTTTAACTGCCTGAATCACTCAGGTTCATGCATTAGTCAGGTTTAACTGCCTGAATCGCTCAGGTTCATGTATCTTTCATGCACAGTTGCCTGAATCGCTCAGGTTCATGTATCTTTCAAGTATAATGGCCTGAATCGCTCAGGTACAAGTGCCTGAATCGCTCAGGTTCATGTATCTTTCATGCACAGTTGCCTGAATCGCTCAGGTTCATGTATCTTTCAAGTATAATGGCCTGAATCGCTCAGGTACAAGTGCCTGAATCGCTCAGGTTCATGTATCTTTCATGCACAGTTGCTTGAATCACTCAGGTTCATGTATATTTCATGTATAACTGCCTGAATCGCTCAGGTTCATGTATCTTTCATGCACAGTTGCCTGAATCACTCAGGTTCATGTATCATTCATGTATAACTGCCTGAATCGCTCAGGTACAAGTGCCTGAATCGCTCAGGTTCACGCATCATTCACGTATACTTGCCTGAATCGCTCTGCTGATGTCTCTTTCGTGCAATGGCCAGAATCGCTCAGGTTGTCTCTCAACTCTGCACTCTTGCCTGTAATCACTCAGGTCCTGTTCCTTCCATGCGTATTGGCTTGATTCGTTCAGGTCTCGTTCCGTGGAGGTCCGGTCTTGTTGGGATCCCGCTGGACAGGTCTCCCTTTGTCATTTATGTTGGTCTGAATCACTCAGGTTTCCTTCGTCCATGCACGGGGCACCCTGAATTGCTCCGGTCATGTGTCATTATTGCATTTCAGCTAGAATCAGGTCTCTTTAACTCTGGTCCTGCATTGTCTTGGTGTTAACATCAGACCCTTCCTCGCGTGTTGCTGGTTCTCGCCTCGGGTTATGGTCATGTTTTGTCACCAGCACCACTCAGGGCTCGTCACACATATCATCATCACAATATCAGGGTTCGTTCATCCCCTGTACGCTCAACATATCCTCTCTAGGTTTCTTTCTCATTTCACCTAGCTTACTCTCTTCTATTCATTCACCCAGCGTCATTCGGGTTCCTGAAGCTCCCAGGCCGTGCTTCATCCAGGTGGCTTGGCGTCATGAACAGTTGCCTGAATCACTCAGGTCAGGTGTCATTCAGTTCCAGGTCAGCGACCGGTGTCGCGCAAGTCGTGCTTCCTCTGCCGTCTATCATTTCCTGAATCATTTGGGTCACCTGAATCATGCAGGCTATGCCTCACCGATTTCTTGTTCGTCCAGATTATTTTCCGTGCAGTATAAGTTGGTTCCTGAATTGCTCAGGTCATGTGTAGTTCTGCATTTTTGCCTGAATCATTCAGGTCATACTTCATGCGGTGTAACGTTGGTTCCTGAATCGCTCAGGTCATGTATAATTGCCCGAATCACTCAAGTCATTCTCCACAGGGTATTGTTGGTTCCTGAATCACCCAGGTCATCTATCATTCATGTACAACTACCCGTTTCGCTTGGGTCTTCCTTCGTGTAGTATGACGCTTGTTCCTGAACACTTAGGTCATGTCTCATTCATGTTAACCAAATGACCATAAAGGGACACGCATTTACAATTTCACAAACTTTATTAGTTGATAAAACACCAACGACATACACAATATCAATATAAAAATAATTATATATAGCAGCAATACAGGTAGTAGCCAAGACATGTGGTTCCCCTCCCACACATAGAAAACACCGATAGTTCACCTATATAAGGTAAAAACCTTTTACAAAAGTACTGGCATAGATAAACACATCCCCAATATAACAATTGTATAATAGAACCAAGCCCCACTAAAAAATGGTATAGTGGATAAACCACACAAACACTGCAGCAAGGAGGCATATATATTCCATAAATGTATACCTGAGGGACACTTAGAGAGGAGAACACGGGTTTTCGATTGCAGAGAGGAGAGCCCACCCCGACGTACGTTTCGCTCCGCTTTCTCAAGGGGCGTCAATGTCATGTCTCATTCATGCATAGTGGCCTGGTTCACTCAGGTCGCATCTTTGTCTCCAGGCTTGTCTCTTGTCCTGCATCAATCAGGACACAAGCCGGCCGGCTCATTTGTCATCATCTCAATTCCAGACTATTCTGTTCATTTATCTCATCATTCCTGTTCGATCCGCATTTCAGGTAAGTTAAGGAACAGTTGCGACATTCTGTCGCACCACTTTTTGGGGGTCACACCTTATTCATTGTGACGGTCGTTTCCAGGTCTCCAGTCCTATTAGAGAGAGTGGTTCAGGATTGACCATCGGTTCTGATAGGACTCAAGAATTTACTTTTTTCCGCACCCTTTCCCAGTCTTTCACCTCGTCTCGTTTCTGGACCAGTACAGCTGCTGGATTCTGCGAGTAATCGGGCAAGGGTCCCTAGTTGGGAACACCCCCAGGAGCTTTGTGACAGGGTTTAAGGTGTTCCAGCGCTTCATGCTAACCACCTGCAGGGTGTCTGGGACGTCATTACTTCCTCAATGGCATTTCATTGCGCACTGCTATACTCAGCGGCATCTTTCCATAACACGGTCAAGTTATTTAGCCGGAATCAAACATTACGGGGTGCTCGAGGACTCGTCTTGCCAGCCAATTTTGACCATCAAGCCTCCAATCTTACATCTGTGGCATCCAGGAAACTGTACGGGTCCAGTAGTGCGCAGGTAGCCCATTTTGGGCAATCTGTATCGGGAGCTGTCCCTGGCCCTGGATGGTGCTCCTTTTGGGCGCCCAACTAGCATTATCTTCAAGGCTACATGTTTTCAGGATTATGGGTTCCTTAGGCCGGGGTATTCATCTGCAGCACACGTTCACACTCCATCCGTCTCGAGCGGGACCTAGTGTGGCACGGAACTCACCTCTCCCTGCTCATTCCATCTTCAAAAGCCTGTCAGATGGGTTCCCCGCAGAAGTTAAGGTCTTCTGTCATTAAACAGTGGGTGCCCAGTAACGTGCTCAGGCATCTCTCCAAGGTGCTCCAGCATATGGTTCAGACGACTGTTGCTACCACTGCAGGACAGGCCTTCGTCTCCCTTCAGCTCTTTTCCCAAAACCGCTCATTAGCTGCAGGGTTAGGGCATGATCCCAATACCACCACCGGCCATTCCTTCCGCATAGGAGCTGCCTCTCCAGCCCCCTGGTTCTAGGTGTCAGTGCATGTCGTCCGCAGGATGGGGCAGTGGAAGTCGTCATGTCAATTACCCAAGTCCATCCATGATCCTCAGGTCAAGATTCCAGGGCATTCTGTCCTATAGCTCTATGAATTACCGTGATTCGCACCATTAAGTTCCTTGCACCTAACAGGTCGTGAAAGTCCTTTTTTGCCCACATATCTAGGCCTTACCCCGCTTCTGGCTCCGGGCACACTTCAGCCAGATAGGTTATGGGGGAGGCTAGGCTGGCCTTCTCCCTCTCCCTTTCTCATCTACCTCAGACCATCCCACAACTCTGTTAAATGGAACTCAAGTATATCATAACTGTGGTGGCTGCTAAGAGGCTCATACTACTTGAGGGCCAAATATGATCTCATGTCTCTGCTAGATGGCTCTGCATTAACATAACGTGAAGTCACCTGACAATGTATATGGCACACAATAGATTTTAGATATGTAGTTATATATTCTCTGGGCAGAAAAAAATGGAAGAAAACAACATAATGCCTTAAAAGGATGCACTTTTATTCTATTTTTTTTGTACCAGGGCCACTTTAAGTTCCCAGTCTGCCTCTGTGTGTAATATACCTTGATTAAAAACATTTGCAGCCTCCATGTTTGCAGACCAGGTTTGGCTTTTTTTCTTTTTTCTTTTTCCTAATGCTTTATGCCACTCTCCTTTTGTCATCCCTCTAGAGACCTGTCATCATTTCCAAACATCTTTTTTTGCCACCCACCACAAAATTCTTGTACTGGGGAATATTACATCTATTCATTACTAGAGATGAGTAAAGTTATGGAAAATTTCGATTTGGAACAAAGCTCATTTCCCTGTATGTAGCTGGCACAATGATGGGGAGCGGCAATTGCGCCGTCCCGAGTTATTGAACTCCTCAGATGCCACATTCATAACTGATCACGGCATATGAAATTAAGGCCTCTTGTACAGGACCGCATGCTCTCCAAGATATACGGTCCGTGAGCGGGCCACATGTCCCGGAGCAGCATTGATCGTGAGCACGGGAGCGCACAGCATCATAGATTACAATGATGCTGTGCACGTGGGGCCGCCTACAGGGCTATTGTCCCACACTCACATGTTCTATTTTTTTTGCGGGGCTACGGAACATTGAATATCAACTTGTTACAACGAAGTGCAAGGAAATTCGGCTTTGTGCCGAATCAAATTTTTCCTAAAATTCTGATCTAAGTCCACTTTGGATACTTTGATTCGCTCAACACTACTCATTACACATAGACTGTGTGTATTACAATGTCAGTGAAAGCACCAGCATGCAGTAAGAATTATGTAAGCAATGAAGCAAGAATTATGTAATTTACAGTAGTTATATGACCGTGAAAACTGATGTTCTACTCCTATAAATATGTATTAGTAAATTAACCAGGGCAGAGTTTAGAACCTTTTGAACTTCCACATGCAGGGAAGCTGTTAGCATTGGGCATATCTGAGTCATATGCCACCAATGTGTGAGATGGGCCAACAACTTTAAAACTAAACCCCTTAGACTACCTACACACAATTTGGGTTACAAATGGTTTTTCAATGCAGATTTTCATACAGAAAAACTGCAGGGTAAAACAGTACCAGCAACGTGAATCCATCTCATGTACAATTTGCTTGTTCTGCTGTGTGAAAACTTTGAAATTCGCAGCATGTCAATTGTTTATGTGGATTTATTGTGCGGATTTCACCCTTTGCAATGTGAAAGATAAGATCTGGGCGAAACTGCATTAAAATCCAAGACAAAATGCACAACTAACATACCTGGATTTAGGGATAGATCTAGTGCAGAAAGAGAAAATCCGAGAAATCCACACAAAAATCTGTATGGAATTTCTGTTTGTCAACCTACACCCATGCATAGTTAGCCTTACCAAGCCACCAGCCAAGATGGAAAGATCAGCAGACTTAAGGCAGCTATATGTCTTGTTTACTATTATTTATCCATAAGCGTGCGCTAATCAAGCTGACTAAAGGTTCTGTCAGGGCCGGGAAGCGCTGAAAGCGCTATACTCACCTCCTCCTTCCTGGTCCTCGGCGGTCCACTGAGAAGGCTGCGCACAGTGTGAGCCGCACTGTGACCTCACACTGTGCGCGCCCACACAGCAGACTGTACAAGAGGATTACCGAGTGCGGTCGGTGAGGAGTGGCAGCGTCCGGAGCAGGAACGTTAAGTGTTTTTTTATTTATTTAGGGGCTGATGAAGGCACTGGGGGCTGAAGAGGGGCACTGGGTACTGAAGAGAGTCTGCTGGGGGGCTGATATGAGGCACTGGGGCTGATATTAGGCACTGGGGATCTGAAGAGGTGCATTGGGGGCTGATATGAGGCACTGGGGGTCTGAAGAGGGGCTGCTGGGGGGCTGAAGAGGGGTACTGGAGGCCTGAATAGGGGCACTGGGGGGCTGAAGAGGGGCACTGGGGGCTGAAGAGAGGCTGTTGGGGGGGCTGAAGAGGGGCACTTGGGGCTGATATGAGGCACTGGGGGGCTGAAGAGGGGCACTGGGGGGCTGAAGATAGAGTGCTGTCGGGCTGAAGAGGGTCACTGGGTGGATGAAGAGGGAGCATTGGAGGCTGATATGAAGCACTGGGGGCTGATATGAGGCACTGGGGTTCTTATCTGAGGTCTGATTGGGGGTCATTCACATTGGGGTCTGATCTGAGGTCTTATTGGGGTCTTATTAACATTGGGGGTTGAGGACGTGATAACGTAGGATGTGCCTGCGTTGCTCCGCCCTCCTCCCCTGCTACCCTGGTGCACTATGAGAAACTGGAGCTGCTGCTGCCGCTCTGCTGGATCCAGGGGAGACATGTGTGCCTGACCCGGACTCCTGACACGTGGACTTCGTTCCCACACTAGTCCCTCCGCCTTACCAGACTCACCAGACACTTTTCCGTTTGATGTCTCCTGCATTGCTGGACTCTGTTGATTGACAGGGCCAGCGAGCGCTCTCCTCCTCCAGCTGGCCCTGTCTCCGTTTAAAATCTTGCGCCTGCGCCATACCGTTCTTCTGTCGGCGCAGGCGCACTGAGGAAGGAGCGGCCGAGCGAGAGTACTCCTCTCAGTGCGCCTGCGCCGACAGAAGAACGGTATGGCGCAGGCGCGAGATTTTAAACGGAGACAGGGCCAGCTGGAGGAGGAGAGCGCTCGCTGGCCCTGTCAATCAACCACAGGAGGGGCGTTTTTTTACAAGCGGGATGCAGCGGCTACCAGCAAGTAAACGCCCTACTTGCTGGTAGCAAGGTAATTTGCATATTATAAAATAACGTTTTATAGCAAAATTAACTGAGGTGGTCTTCGGTGGCCATTTTAGCAACTGCAGTGTCCTTGGAACTGCATGTGACCTTCATGTGTGCCAGCCTGCCAGGGACTGCCAGGGACATCAGTCTAATTATTTTTTGGTAGCTCAGTGGAGGAAAACTTCTTTTTTTCTGGCAGGTCAAGTCCCCCTACATTACCTATTTAAAAATTTTGCAGTGACATAGTGCATTTCTGTAGTTGCTGTAATAAACCCGTACTGTCGTACCACATAGCACGTTTGCATACACCGCTGAAAAACCTATTTTAAATTTTGAGGTGACATAGGGCATTTCTGTAGTTGGTGGAATAAACCCGTACTGTCTTACCACAGATCACGTTTGCATACACCGCTGAAAAACCTATTTTAAAATTTTGCGGTGAAAAACTGCATTTCTGTATTTGGGGGAAATAAACCCGTATTGTTGTTCTCTAGAGCACTTTTGCATAGACTGCTGAAAAATCTATTTTAAAATTTGGCAGTGACATACAGCATTTGTGTATTTGGGCTAAATAAATCTGTATTGTAGTTCCACAGAGCACTTTTGCATAGAACGCTGAAAAAACTATTTTAAAATTTAGCAGTCACATACAGCATTTGTGTATTTGGGGGAAATAAACCCATATTGTGGTTCCACAGAGCACTTTTGCATAGCACGCTGAAAAACCTATTTTAAAATTTAGCAGTGACATACTGCATTCCTGTAGTTGGGTTAATAAACCTGTATTGTTGTTCCACAGAGCAGTTTGGCATACAACGCACAAAAACGTATTTTAAAATTTAGCAGTGACATACAGCATTTGTGTATTTGGGGGAAATAAACCCGTATTGTTGTTCCACAAAGCACTGCTGCATAGAACGCTGAAACACCTATTTTAAAATTTAGCAGTGACATACTGAATTTCTGTATTTGGGAGAAATAAACCCGTATTGTTGTTCCACAGAGCAGTTTGGCATACAACGCACAAAAACCTATTTTAAAATTTAGCAGTGACATACTGCATTTCTGTAGTTTGTTGCAATAAACACTGGTTTTGTGCTACATAGCAGATCTGAGGCCTACCCTGTATTTCAGTCATTTTAAGTAACCTTTTGAAATCTGCATTTACATAGTTGGTTGCAAACACACAGGTTTTGTGGTAGATAGCACATTAGTGGTGTACGCTGCATTTCTGACAGTCAAATTAAACCGTTAACTTCTGATTTTACATTGAAAAATCTAATTTTTGGTGATAGTGAAGTAATTGTATTGAATTGCTCCGTTACACTGTTGTGTACCTAAAGAAATGTATTCTGTTTATGACACGGGCTACTGTTAGTGAACTTAATTGTTGACTGTTGGCAGTTAAATTGACACTGGAGATAAACCATCTGTTAGTTTGGTGGGAGAGTCAAATAATGAGGAGAACATCAAATAAGGGATGTGGGCATGGTCGTGGTGGTGTTGGTGGAGCTCCTGTTGCTGGGAGAGGACGTGGCTGTTCATCGCCAACTACAGGTCCAAGTGAAACACCTTCATTAGGTGTGAGTAGGCGACAGAACCTGCAGCGTTATTTCGTAGGCCCGAATGCTGCTCTACAAATGGTGAGGCCAGAACAAGTACAGGTGCTAGTAGATTGGGTGGATGACAGTGCTACAGTATATTAACATTGTCTCCCTCGGTATCTGCAGCCCATGCCCATCAGTCTTTCACCTCACCCCCTTGCAAATCAGCCAAGCAATCTGAGCCCCAAGTCATGCAGCAGTCTCTTATGCTTTTTGATGACTTTGCGGACAGAGTTTCCCAGTGCCATAACCATAGCCCTGCCCCAGAAGTGTAAGAGATTGAGTGCACGGATGCCCAACCACTTAGGTTTGAGGATGAGGACATGGGAAGACCACCGTAGCATGTCTCTGATGATGACGAAACAGAGATACAAACTGCTGTGGCTTTCTGCGGTGTGCAGACCGACAGAGAAGGCAGGGGTGAAGTCTGGGTGGAAGATGATGTTGAGAACAATGAGGTACTACACCCCAATATATACCACCAAAATCCATGTTATTCATGGGTGGTGTAAAAATCATATTTTTTAAGGCCAGGAATTACCTTTACGGTCTGCGCTGCTTATGTGCCGGGGACAATAATATGGTTAATCCGTATGGGAGTTCAGGGGTTGACATATTCAAATTTTTTTGCTGTCAAGGAACCCTGCACTGCATAGGTAACAGGGACCGAAAATGAGAAAAATCTTCTTTTAAATTGTTGGGTGCAAAATAACCATTTTTGCCAGGTACAAACCCCTGCTCTGCATAGGTGACAGTGACCGAAAATGCGGAAAATCTTCTTTTAAATTGTTGGGTGAAATATTACCATTTTTGCCGGGTACAAACCCTTGCTCTGCATAGGTGACAGGGACTGAAAATTTGAAAAATCTTCTTTTAAATTGTTGGGTGCAAAACTACCATTTTTGCCATGTACAAACCCCTGCTCTGCATTGGTGACAGTGACCGAAAATGCGGAAGATCTTCTTTTAAATTGTTGCATTAAATATTACCATTTTTCTAGGTACAAACCTTTGCTCTTCATAAGTGACAGGGACCGAAAATTTGAAAAAACTTCTTTTAAATTGTTGGGTGCAAAATTAAAATTTTTGCAAGGTACAAACCCCTGCTCTGCATAGGTGGCAGTGACTGAAAATGCGGAAAATCTTCTTTTAAATTGTTTGGTGAAATATTACCATTTTTGCCGGGTACAAATCCTTGCTCTGCATAGGTGATAGGGATCGAAAATTTTAAAAATCTTATTTTAAATTGTTTGGTGCAATATTACCATTTTTGCCTTGAATAAACCCCTCCTCCCCCTGGGTGCCAGGGGCCTAAATTTCTAAAAATCGCCTGTTCCATTGGTGGGTGACATGTACCCCGTTTTGCCGTGAATAAACCCCTACTCTGCATAGATGACAGGGACCTAAATTTTTAAAAATCCCCTGTTACATTGGTGGGTGACATTAACCCTGTTTCGCCGTGAATTAACCCCTCCTCTGCCTGGGTGCCTGGGGGCTACATTTCGAAAAATCACCTGTTCCATTAATAGGTGACATGAACCCCGTTTTGCCGTAAACAAATCCCTCCTTTACCTGGGTGCCAGGGGCCTACATTTCTAAAAATCGTCTGTTCCATTGGTTGGTGACATTAATCCTGTTTTGCTGTGAATAAACCCCTGTTCTGCATAGGTGACAGTCACCTGAATTTCTAAAAATAGCCTGTTCCATTGGTGGGTGACATTAACCCTGTTTCGCCGTGAATTAACCCCTCCTCTGCCTGGGTGCCTGGGGGCTACATTTCGAAAAATCACCTGTTCCATTGGTGGGTGACTTGAACCCCATTTTGCCGTGAAATAACCCCTCCTGCCTGGGTGCCAGGGGTCTACATTTTTTTAACTCGTCTGTTCGATTGGTGGGTGATATAAATGCTGTTTTGCCGCCTTAAAACCTCTGCTGTGCATTGCTGACAGGGAACCAAATTTTGTAAAAACATCTGTTAGTGATCGAAATATGCGTGACTACAAACGCACGCTTGTAGACGCGCTGCTGATGGCATTCCCACCTCATACCTCCTCAACCTCCTACTCCACATCCATTTCCTCCTCCTAGATCAAGATTTTGATTTTAATTTATTTTATTTTAAGTCATTTCACTATCCACATTTGTTTGTAGGGCACTTACCCACATTTTGCTGCCTTTTGAAACCCTCTAGCCCTTTCCAGGACTTTTTTTACAGCCATTTTAGTGCCCAAAAGTTCGTGTCCCCATTGACTTCAATGGGGTTCGGGTTCGGGGTCAAGTTTAGGTAAAGTTTGGATCCGGAACCCAAACTTTCTTTGTGACGTTCGGCCGAACCCATCAAACCCGAACTTGCAGGTTTTTGCTCAACTCTATTTGTGTATATATATATATATATATATATATATATATGTATATATATATATATATATATATATATATATATATAGGTGTGTATGTTTATATAATATATACATACATACACAAGCGCGCATGTGTGGCATGTGTGTTTGTGCTTTAGGGTGCACACCCTAATGCAATAGGCTGCACACGCCTATTGCAATGACACTGCTCTCTCTCTCAGAACTGCAAAACACATAAGAAAATGGCTGCTGGGGAGTTTCCTATATAGTAAGGGGTAGGCTTCCTATTGGTTGCTAGGGATGTTGCTAAGCTCAGACAAAGATATTGCAGCCTTCTCATTGGCCAACAAGCAAGAAGCAGTGAGGGTACTAATGAAATAAAATCTAGAATATTCGCGATTACGAAGATATAGCACTATATTCTAGATCTTTGCGATATTAGCGATAAAAATTTGCGAATAGAATATTCGCAATGAACACTATTTCAGAGCAGCAAAAATGCATACATTTTTTGCACCCTTCTCCAGATCTCTGCCTCCACACAATCCTATCTCTGGGCTCTTCAGGCAGTTATTTCCTACTTATGGCTTTGTTTTTTCTCTGATATGCAATGTCATCTGTTATGCCTTATATAGTCAGGGGTGTGTCTTTCCAAATCATGTCTAATCGGCTGAACTTACTATAGCTAGACTCCAATCGAGGTGTAGAAACATTTCAAAGATGATCAAAAGTAATGGAAGGCCCTTGGTGTTAAATTTCAAGTGTCATAGCAAAGTGTCTGAATACTTATGTCCATACCAAATTTGAGTTTTTCCATATTTATAAATTTTCTAACATTTCTAAAATTCTGTTTTCACACTTTCTAATTTCGGAATATTGAGTGCAGGTTGATGAGAAAAAAACTCTGGAGTCTGAAGATTTGTGAAGGTATTGTATGTGTGGTGGATGTCAGAAGTGGTTAAATTCTGGTAAGTATACAGAGAATGATATTTTATAATATAATATTATAATATTCAGCATAATATTCAGCATACCTCACATTAAACATAATGTACTACTGGTAAATAATTTGGTAAATAATCTGTGTTTTGTGTTTTGTTTTTTGCTTTATTAGGCTTCATGCACACAGCCATGTATGTATTTCTTCCCGCAAACAATGGATAAGCTATCTTCAAAAGAGATGTATCACCAAAATTGGATCTGCCAGTTAAAACTAGATAACACATTTATTTTCTAATCTCTTTTATTTTCTGATTGCAGATTTTTTATTCTATTTCCTGAACATGATTATGGGGGCAGCTATTTTACCTGAGCTGTTCTTAACAGCATTTAGAAAGCAATAAGAAAATTGTTTGACGGCAGCCCCATGGCCATAGACACAATGGTCAGGAGAGGACCTCATTGACTTGTATTGTAGAGTTTTCTAGGCATGCCCTGTGAGCCGTGGAGAGGTTATTGTACAAGGAAAGAACAAAAAAACTTTGACAATCACATACAGTTAAAGATGAGCGAATCGAAGCTGATGAAGTGGAATTCGATCCGAATTTCAGGAATTATTCGATTCACACCGAATCCGAATTTCCTCGCAATTCGTTGTAACAAATCCCATTTTTTCCTAAAATGGCTGCTGCACGAGTGAGGACATGTAGAAAGGAACTCTGGGAAGGCGGGATAACCTATAATGCCATGCATGCGATGCAGGGTTCCCTTGCTGTTAGATATCTAAGTATCCCCCACTAGTCCCACCAAAGCTCAGTGACAGGCCAGCATCAGGATGTGTGGGCAGAGGAAACATAGCCCCACCCCCAGCGTTTGCCTGCACTTGCTCTAGGCTGCAATGCCCAAACATCCGACTGGGTGACTGGGCCTTCTGCTGCATCTAAACCACAGACTTTGACCTGCCGGACTGCAGGAGCAACCAGGATCCTCCTATTAAAGCACCTGGTAAGTTCATCTAGTAAGAAGCATGCAGCAGTGTCTGTGGAGGAGGGGGTGCAGGGCTGCTGGGGTAACACTCTTATTGTAGCAGACCTGCACTGCCCTCAAATACTGATGGTCACTGACCTGTGAGTTCCCACTGTCAGCTCTGTGTTTTCCCTGTGCTCCCTGTGCCTCTGTGTGAGCTCCCTGTGTCTTGTGGGCTCCTTGTGACTGCAGGGCACAACCAAACAACATGCTCGTGTGGTGCTTGTGATGTGGCTGTGCTGTGTTCAATTGCCACATGGCTGTCTGGGCCATAAAGGTCTCTAGTTAAACTAATAAAGACAACATTGTTGAGGTGGTCTGCATTGTTAATTAAGGGGGTTGGAGTATAGATTGAGAACCTGAGTCCAAATTTGCAGTGTCTTTTCTATTTTTTTTTATTAGTACTTGGGGGGAGCTGACCAGAACTGCTAATAAAGGAATCTGTAAAGCTATGTCACACATTGTGGCCGTATCACAGCCAGATACCGCTTAACAGTGTCCTCCACAGATACCCCATAACAGTGTGTCATCCACAGGTCCCCCATAACATTGTGTCACCCAAATGTTCCCCATAACAGTGTGACATCCACAAATATCATATAAGGGTACTTTCACACGGCAGGACGAATCTCCAACATACCTCCCCTTGGAGACTGAATAATCTCCTACTATCAAACAAACATTATAAAGAATTGGTTTCCACAGCCCTATCAAACTACTTCCACCTTAACTCAACCCCTAAGGTTAGCCCAACAACAGTATGGTGTGCCCACAAGGCAGTGATTAGAGGCCTTTTTATTAAATACTCCTCAGAATAGAAAAAGAAAAGAATGTCTAAACTAGAAAAAATACATAAGCAACTCAGAGATTTGGAGAAAGCAAACCAACGACTTCCCTCCTCTTATAATCTCCAACAAATCACCAATATTACACATGAAATCTACCTACTCATGCAAAACAATTATGAAATACATCTCAGTCTAGGGCACAATTATATAGGCAGGGTAATAGGGCATCAAAAATGCTAGCTAACAAACTTAAGAATAAAGTGGCAAACTCTAGAATCCCATTCCTTTGGTTCACCAATAAAAATAAAAGTAAAATAATTAACCCTCTTAAAATTGCTGAGGAATTTGCAAAGTTCTATCATTCTCTCTATAACTTAAAAAACGACCTACAATCCTACCAACCAACTCTCGAAGATATCAACTCTTTTCTAAACGACATATCACTTCCACTTCTATCCCCAGAACAAATCTCATCTCTAAACACGCCAATTTCATTACAAGAAGTACTCAACACCATTTCTACTCTTAAAATAAATAAATCCCCAGGCCCAGACGGCTTCATAAATGAATATTATAAATCCTTTTCCCATATCCTAGCTCCCCACCTGCTTTCATGTTTCCATGGTATAATGCATGATAAAGGGATCCCAACAGAAATGCTCCCAGCAATAATCATTACTAGAGATGGCCCGAACTATCCGCCAGCGAACAGTTCCCGGCGAACACGGCTTATTCGGGTTCGCCACGGCGGGCGTACACATGCGATGTTCGGTCCGCCCCCTATACATACATCATTGAGCAAACTTTGACCTTGTATCTCACAATCAGCAGACACATTCCAGCCAATCAGCAGCATACCCTCCCTCCCAGACCCTCCCATCTCCTAAACAGCATCCATTTTAGATTAATTCGGAAGCTGCAGTCTTAGTGAGAGGAGGGACAGTGTAGCTGCTGCTGATTTAATTGGGAAATCGATAGCTAGGCTAGTGTATTCAGTGTCCACTCCAGTCCTGAAAGACTCATCTGATCTCTGCTGTACGGACAGCGTCCTGACAGCACCCCAAAAAGCCCTTTTTAGGGCTGCTACATTAGTCTTCTTTTTTATTTATTTTTTCTCCATATATAAATTGCAGTTGCATGGCCTGCCCGTGTGTGAGGAGCTGCAGGCCCACAGACTGTAGTGTGCCCACCACCAGTGCCCACCATTCATCCCGTGTGGCACAGGACTTTGCATAAAAAAAAGGCACTTAATTTTTACACTTTAGTGTAATTTCAGTTGCTTGCCTGCTAGTGTGTGTCAGGCCGACTTCCACTGACTGTAGTGTGCCCACTGCCAGTGCCCACCACTTATCCTGTGTGGCACAGGACTTTGCATCAAAAAAGGCATTTAATTTTTACACTTTAGTGTAATTTCAGTTGCTTGCCTGCTAATGTGTGTCAGGCCGACTTCCACTGACTGTAGTGTGCCCACTGCCAGTACCCACCACTCATCCCGTGTGGCACAGGACTTTGCATCAAAAGAAGGCATTTAATTTTTACACTTTAGTGTAATTTTAGTTGCTTGCCTACTAGTGTGTGTCAGGCCCACTTCCACTGACTGTAGTGTGCCCCCTTCCAGTGCTCACCACTCATACCGGGTGGCACAGGACTTTGCATCAAAAAAAGCATTTAACTTTTACACTTTAGTGTAATTTCAGTTGCTTGCCTGCTGCCAGTGAGTGTCAGGCCCACTTCCACTGACTGTGGTGTGCCCACTGCCAGTGCCCACCACTCATACCGGGTGGCACAGTAGCTTGACGATAAATAACGCATTTAATTTTTACACTTTAGTCTAATTTCAGTTGATTGCCTGCTGCCAGTGTGTGTCAGGCCGACTTCCACAGACTATAGTGTGCCCACTGCCAGTGCCAACCACTCATACCGGGTGGCACAGTAGCTTGCCGATAATAAGGCATTTAATTTTTACACATTAGTGTAATTTCAGTTGCTTGCCTGCTGCCAGTGTGTGTCAGGCCGACTTCCACAGACTGTAGTGTGCCCACTGCCAGTGACAACCACTTATACCGGGTGGAACAGTAGCTTGCCGATAAATAAGGCATTTCATTTTTACACATTAGTGTAATTTCAGTTGCTTGCCTGCTGCCAGTGTGTGTCAGGCCGACTTCCACAGACTGTAGTGTGCCCACTGCCAGTGCCAACCACTCATACTGGGTGGCACAGTAGCTTGCCGATAAATAAGGCATTTAATTTGAACACATTAGTGTAATTTCAGTTGCTTGCCTGCTGCCAGTGTGTGTCAGGCCGACTTCCACAGACTGTAGTGTGCCCACTGCCAGTGCCAACCACTCATACCAGGTGGCACAGTAGCTTGCCGATATATAAGGCATTTAATTTTTACACATTAGTGTAATTTCAGTTGCTTGCCTGCTGCCAATGTGTGTCAGGCAAACTTCCACAGACTGTAGTGTGCCCACTGCCAGTGCCCACCACTCATACCGGGTGGCACAGTAGCTTGCCGATAATAAGGCATTTAATTTTTACACTTTAGTCTAATTTCAGTTGCTTGCCTGCTGCCAGTGTGTGTCAGGCCAACTTCCACAGACTGTAGTGTGCCCACTGCCAGTGCCAACCACTCATACCGGGTAGCACAGTAGCTTGCCGATAAATAAGGCATTTAATTTGAACACATTAGTGTAATTTCAGTTGCTTGCCTGCTGCCAGTGTGTGTCAGGCCAACTTCCACAGACTGTAGTGTGCCCACTGCCAGTGCCAACCACTCATACCAGGTGGCACAGTAGCTTGCCGATATATAAGGCATTTAATTTTTACACATTAGTGTAATTTCAGTTGCTTGCCTGCTGCCAATGTGTGTCAGGCCAACTTCCACAGACTGTAGTGTGCCCACTGCCAGTGCCCACCACTCATACCGGGTGGCACAGTAGCTTGCCGATAATAAGGCATTTAATTTTTACACTTTAGTCTAATTTCAGTTGCTTGCCTGCTGCCAGTGTGTGTCAGGCCAACTTCCACAGACTGTAGTGTGCCCACTGCCAGTGCCAACCACTCATACCGGGTAGCACAGTAGCTTGCCGATAAATAAGGCATTTAATTTGAACACATTAGTGTAATTTCAGTTGCTTGCCTGCTGCCAGTGTGTGTCAGGCCAACTTCCACAGACTGTAGTGTGCCCACTGCCAGTGCCAACCACTCATACCAGGTGGCACAGTAGCTTGCCGATATATAAGGCATTTAATTTTTACACATTAGTGTAATTTCAGTTGCTTGCCTGCTGCCAATGTGTGTCAGGCCAACTTCCACAGACTGTAGTGTGCCCACTGCCAGTGCCCACCACTCATACCGGGTGGCACAGTAGCTTGCCGATAATAAGGCATTTAATTTTTACACTTTAGTCTAATTTCAGTTGCTTGCCTGCTGCCAGTGTGTGTCAGGCCAACTTCCACAGACTGTAGTGTGCCCACTGCCAGTGCCAACCACTCATACCGGGTGGCACAGTAGCTTGCCGATAAATAAGGCATTTAATTTTTACACATTAGTGTAATTTCAGTTGCTTGCCTGCTGCCAGTGTGTGTCAGGCCGACTTCCACAGACTGTAGTGTGCCCACTGCCAGTGACAACCCCTTATACCGGGTGGAACAGTAGCTTGCCGATAAATAAGGCATTTAATTTTTACACATTAGTGTAATTTCAGTTGCTTGCCTGCTGCCAGTGTGTGTCAGGCCGACTTCCACAGACTGTAGTGTGCCCACTGCCAGTGCCAACCACTCATACTGGGTGGCACAGTAGCTTGCCGATAAATAAGGCATTTAATTTGAACACATTAGTGTAATTTCAGTTGCTTGCCTGCTGCCAGTGTGTGTCAGGCCGACTTCCACAGACTGTAGTGTGCCCACTGCCAGTGCCAACCACTCATACCAGGTGGCACAGTAGCTTGCCGATATATAAGGCATTTAATTTTTACACATTAGTGTAATTTCAGTTGCTTGCCTGCTGCCAATGTGTGTCAGGCAAACTTCCACAGACTGTAGCGTGCCCACTGCCAGTGCCCACCACTCATACCGGGTGGCACAGTAGCTTGCCGATAATAAGGCATTTAATTTTACACTTTAGTCTAATTTCAGTTGCTTGCCTGCTGCCAGTGTGTGTCAGGCCAACTTCCACAGACTGTAGTGTGCCCACTGCCAGTGCCAACCACTCATACCGGGTAGCACAGTAGCTTGCCGATAAATAAGGCATTTAATTTGAACACATTAGTGTAATTTCAGTTGCTTGCCTGCTGCCAGTGTGTGTCAGGCCAACTTCCACAGACTGTAGTGTGCCCACTGCCAGTGCCAACCACTCATACCAGGTGGCACAGTAGCTTGCCGATAATAAGGCATTTAATTTTTACACATTAGTGTAATTTCAGTTGCTTGCCTGCTGCCAGTGTGTGTCAGGCCGACTTCCACAGACTGTAGTGTGCCCACTGCCAGTACCCACCACTAATACCGGGTGGCACAGTAGCTTGCCGATAAATAAGGCATTTAATTTTTACACTTTAGTGTAATGTCAGTTGCTTGCCTGCTGCCAGTGTGTTTAAGGCCGACTTCCACAGACTGTAGTGTACCCACTGCCAGTGCCAACCACTCATACCGGGTGGCACAATAAGGCATTTAATTTGTACACATTAATGTAATTTCAGTTGCTTGACTGCTGCCAATGTGTGTCAGGCCGACTTCCACAGACTATAGTGTGCCACTGCCAGTGCCAACCACTCATACCGGGTGGCACAGTAGCTTGCCGATAAATAAGGCATTTAATTTTTACACATTAGTCTAATTTCAGTTGCTTGCCTGCTGCCAGTGTGTGTCAGGCCGACTTCCACAGACTGTAGTGTGCCCACTGCCAGTGCCAACCACTCATACCGGGTGGCACAGTAGCTTGCCGATAAATAAGGCATTTAATTTTTACACATTAGTGTAATTTCAGTTGCTTGCCTGCTGCCAATGTGTGTCAGGCCAACTTCCACAGACTGTAGTGTGCCCACTGCCAGTGCCCACCACTCATACCGGGTGGCACAGTAGCTTGCCGATAATAAGGCATTTAATTTTTACACTTTAGTCTAATTTCAGTTGCTTGCCTGCTGCCAGGGTGTGTCAGTCCAACTTCCACAGACTGTAGTGTGCCCACTGCCAGTGCCAACCACTCATACCAGGTGGCACAGTAGCTTGCCGATAAATAAGGCATTTAATTTGAACACATTAGTCTAATTTCAGTTGCTTGCCTGCTGCCAGTGTGTGTCAGGCCAACTTCCACAGACTGTAGTGTGCCCACTGCCAGTGCCCACCACTAATACCGGGTGGCACAGTAGCTTGCCGATAAATAAGGCATTTCATTTTTACACTTTAGTGTAATGTCAGTTGCTTGCCGGCTGCCAGTGTGTTTAAGGCCTACTTCCACAGACTGTAGTGTACCCACTGCCAGTGCCAACCACTTATACCGGGTGGCACAATAAGGCATTTAATTTGTACACATTAATGTAATTTCAGTTGCTTGACTGCTGCCAGTGTGTGTCAGGCCGACTTCCACAGACTATAGTGTGGCCACTGCCAGGGCCAACCACTCATACCGGGTGGCACAGTAGCTTGCCGATAAATAAGGCATTTAATTTTTACACATTAGTCTAATTTCAGTTGCTTGCCTGCTGCCAGTGTGTGTCAGGCCGACTTCCACAGACTGTAGTGTGCCCACTGCCAGTGCCCACCACTCATACCGGGTGGCACAGTAGCTTGCCGATAATAAGGCATTTAATTTTTACACTTTAGTCTAATTTCAGTTGCTTGCCTGCTGCCAGTGTGTGTCAGTCCAACTTCCACAGACTGTAGTGTGCCCACTGCCAGTGCCAACCACTCATACCAGGTGGCACAGTAGCTTGCCGATAAATAAGGCATTTAATTTGAACACATTAGTGTAATTTCAGTTGCTTGCCTGCTGCCAGTGTGTGTCAGGCCGACTTCCACAGACTGTAGTGTGCCCACTGCCAGGGCCAACCACTCATACTGGGTGGCACAGTAGCTTGCCGATAAATAAGGCATTTAATTTTTACACATTTGTGTAATTTCAGTTGCTTGCCTGCTGCCAGTGTGTGTCAGGCCGACTTCCACAGACTGTAGTGTGCCCACTGCCAGTGCCCACCACTAATACCGGGTGGCACAGTAGCTTGCCGATAAATAAGGCATTTAATTTTTACACTTTAGTGTAATTTCAGTTGCTTGCCTGCTGCCAGTGTGTTTAAGGCCGACTTCCACAGACTGTAGTGTACCCACTGCCAGTGCCAACCACTCATACCGGGTGGCACAATAAGGCATTTAATTTGTACACATTAATGTAATTTCAGTTGCTTGACTGCTGTCAGTGTGTGTCAGGCCGACTTCCACAGACTATAGTGTGGCCACTGCCAGTGCCAACCACTCATACCGGGTGGCACAGTAGCTTGATGATAAATAAGGCATTTAATTTTTACACATTAGTCTAACTTCAGTTGCTTGCCTGCTGCCAGTGTGTGTCAGGCCGACTTCCACAGACTGTAGTGTGCCCACTGCCAGTGCCAACCACTCATACCGGGTAGCACAGTAGCTTGCCGATAAATAAGGCATTTAATTTGAACACATTAGTGTAATTTCAGTTGCTTGCCTGCTGCCAGTGTGTGTCAGGCCAACTTCCACAGACTGTAGTGTGCCCACTGCCAGTGCCAACCACTCATACCAGGTGGCACAGTAGCTTGCCGATATATAAGGCATTTAATTTTTACACATTAGTGTAATTTCAGTTGCTTGCCTGCTGCCAATGTGTGTCAGGCCAACTTCCACAGACTGAAGTGTGCCCACTGCCAGTGCCCACCACTCATACCGGGTGGCACAGTAGCTTGCCGATAATAAGGCATTTAATTTTTACACATTAGTCTAATTTCAGTTGCTTGCCTGCTGCCAGTGTGTGTCAGGCCGACTTCCACAGACTGTAGTGTGCCCACTGCCAGTGCCCACCACTCATACCGGGTGGCACAGTAGCTTGCCGATAATAAGGCATTTAATTTTTACACTTTAGTCTAATTTCAGTTGCTTGCCTGCTGCCAGTGTGTGTCAGTCCAACTTCCACAGACTGTAGTGTGCCCACTGCCAGTGCCAACCACTCATACCAGGTGGCACAGTAGCTTGCCGATAAATAAGGCATTTAATTTGAACACATTAGTGTAATTTCAGTTGCTTGCCTGCTGCCAGTGTGTGTCAGGCCGACTTCCACAGACTGTAGTGTGCCCACTGCCAGGGCCAACCACTCATACTGGGTGGCACAGTAGCTTGCCGATAAATAAGGCATTTAATTTTTACACATTTGTGTAATTTCAGTTGCTTGCCTGCTGCCAGTGTGTGTCAGGCCGACTTCCACAGACTGTAGTGTGCCCACTGCCAGTGCCCACCACTAATACCGGGTGGCACAGTAGCTTGCCGATAAATAAGGCATTTAATTTTTACACTTTAGTGTAATTTCAGTTGCTTGCCTGCTGCCAGTGTGTTTAAGGCCGACTTCCACAGACTGTAGTGTACCCACTGCCAGTGCCAACCACTCATACCGGGTGGCACAATAAGGCATTTAATTTGTACACATTAATGTAATTTCAGTTGCTTGACTGCTGTCAGTGTGTGTCAGGCCGACTTCCACAGACTATAGTGTGGCCACTGCCAGTGCCAACCACTCATACCGGGTGGCACAGTAGCTTGATGATAAATAAGGCATTTAATTTTTACACATTAGTCTAACTTCAGTTGCTTGCCTGCTGCCAGTGTGTGTCAGGCCGACTTCCACAGACTGTAGTGTGCCCACTGCCAGTGCCAACCACTCATACCGGGTAGCACAGTAGCTTGCCGATAAATAAGGCATTTAATTTGAACACATTAGTGTAATTTCAGTTGCTTGCCTGCTGCCAGTGTGTGTCAGGCCAACTTCCACAGACTGTAGTGTGCCCACTGCCAGTGCCAACCACTCATACCAGGTGGCACAGTAGCTTGCCGATATATAAGGCATTTAATTTTTACACATTAGTGTAATTTCAGTTGCTTGCCTGCTGCCAATGTGTGTCAGGCCAACTTCCACAGACTGAAGTGTGCCCACTGCCAGTGCCCACCACTCATACCGGGTGGCACAGTAGCTTGCCGATAATAAGGCATTTAATTTTTACACTTTAGTCTAATTTCAGTTGCTTGCCTGCTGCCAGTGTGTGTCAGGCCAACTTCCACAGACTGTAGTGTGCCCACTGCCAGTGCCAACCACTCATACCGGGTGGCACAGTAGCTTGCCGATAAATAAGGCATTTAATTTGTACACATTAGTGTAATTTCAGTTGCTTGCCTGCTGCCAGTGTGTGTCAGGCCGACTTCCACAGACTGTAGTGTGCCCACTGCCAGTGACAACCCCTTATACCGGGTGGAACAGTAGCTTGCCGATAAATAAGGCATTTAATTTTTACACATTAGTGTAATTTCAGTTGCTTGCCTGCTGCCAGTGTGTGTCAGGCCGACTTCCACAGACTGTAGTGTGCCCACTGCCAGTGCCAACCACTCATACTGGGTGGCACAGTAGCTTCGCCGATAAATAAGGCATTTAATTTGAACACATTAGTGTAATTTCAGTTGCTTGCCTGCTGCCAGTGTGTGTCAGGCCGACTTCCACAGACTGTAGTGTGCCCACTGCCAGTGCCAACCACTCATACCAGGTGGCACAGTAGCTTGCCGATATATAAGGCATTTAATTTTTACACATTAGTGTAATTTCAGTTGCTTGCCTGCTGCCAATGTGTGTCAGGCAAACTTCCACAGACTGTAGCGTGCCCACTGCCAGTGCCCACCACTCATACCGGGTGGCACAGTAGCTTGCCGATAATAAGGCATTTAATTTTTACACTTTAGTCTAATTTCAGTTGCTTGCCTGCTGCCAGTGTGTGTCAGGCCAACTTCCACAGACTGTAGTGTGCCCACTGCCAGTGCCAACCACTCATACCGGGTAGCACAGTAGCTTGCCGATAAATAAGGCATTTAATTTGAACACATTAGTGTAATTTCAGTTGCTTGCCTGCTGCCAGTGTGTGTCAGGCCAACTTCCACAGACTGTAGTGTGCCCACTGCCAGTGCCAACCACTCATACCAGGTGGCACAGTAGCTTGCCGATAATAAGGCATTTAATTTTTACACATTAGTGTAATTTCAGTTGCTTGCCTGCTGCCAGTGTGTGTCAGGCCGACTTCCACAGACTGTAGTGTGCCCACTGCCAGTACCCACCACTAATACCGGGTGGCACAGTAGCTTGCCGATAAATAAGGCATTTAATTTTTACACTTTAGTGTAATGTCAGTTGCTTGCCTGCTGCCAGTGTGTTTAAGGCCGACTTCCACAGACTGTAGTGTACCCACTGCCAGTGCCAACCACTCATACCGGGTGGCACAATAAGGCATTTAATTTGTACACATTAATGTAATTTCAGTTGCTTGACTGCTGCCAATGTGTGTCAGGCCGACTTCCACAGACTATAGTGTGGCCACTGCCAGGGCCAACCACTCATACCGGGTGGCACAGTAGCTTGCCGATAAATAAGGCATTTAATTTTTACACATTAGTGTAATTTCAGTTGCTTGCCTGCTGCCAATGTGTGTCAGGCCAACTTCCACAGACTGTAGTGTGCCCACTGCCAGTGCCCACCACTCATACCGGGTGGCACAGTAGCTTGCCGATAATAAGGCATTTAATTTTTACACTTTAGTCTAATTTCAGTTGCTTGCCTGCTGCCAGGGTGTGTCAGTCCAACTTCCACAGACTGTAGTGTGCCCACTGCCAGTGCCAAGCACTCATACCAGGTGGCACAGTAGCTTGCCGATAAATAAGGCATTTAATTTGAACACATTAGTCTAATTTCAGTTGCTTGCCTGCTGCCAGTGTGTGTCAGGCCAACTTCCACAGACTGTAGTGTGCCCACTGCTAGTGCCCACCACTAATACCGGGTGGCACAGTAGCTTGCCGATAAATAAGGCATTTCATTTTTACACTTTAGTGTAATGTCAGTTGCTTGCCGGCTGCCAGTGTGTTTAAGGCCTACTTCCACAGACTGTAGTGTACCCACTGCCAGTGCCAACCACTTATACCGGGTGGCACAATAAGGCATTTAATTTGTACACATTAATGTAATTTCAGTTGCTTGACTGCTGCCAATGTGTGTCAGGCCGACTTCCACAGACTATAGTGTGGCCACTGCCAGGGCCAACCACTCATACCGGGTGGCACAGTAGCTTGCCGATAAATAAGGCATTTAATTTTTACACATTAGTCTAATTTCAGTTGCTTGCCTGCTGCCAGTGTGTGTCAGGCCGACTTCCACAGACTGTAGTGTGCCCACTGCCAGTGCCCACCACTCATACCGGGTGGCACAGTAGCTTCGCCGATAATAAGGCATTTAATTTTTACACTTTAGTCTAATTTCAGTTGCTTGCCTGCTGCCAGTGTGTGTCAGTCCAACTTCCACAGACTGTAGTGTGCCCACTGCCAGTGCCAACCACTCATACCAGGTGGCACAGTAGCTTGCCGATAAATAAGGCATTTAATTTGAACACATTAGTGTAATTTCAGTTGCTTGCCTGCTGCCAGTGTGTGTCAGGCCGACTTCCACAGACTGTAGTGTGCCCACTGCCAGGGCCAACCACTCATACTGGGTGGCACAGTAGCTTGCCGATAAATAAGGCATTTAATTTTTACACATTTGTGTAATTTCAGTTGCTTGCCTGCTGCCAGTGTGTGTCAGGCCGACTTCCACAGACTGTAGTGTGCCCACTGCCAGTGCCCACCACTAATACCGGGTGGCACAGTAGCTTGCCGATAAATAAGGCATTTAATTTTTACACTTTAGTGTAATTTCAGTTGCTTGCCTGCTGCCAGTGTGTTTAAGGCCGACTTCCACAGACTGTAGTGTACCCACTGCCAGTGCCAACCACTCATACCGGGTGGCACAATAAGGCATTTAATTTGTACACATTAATGTAATTTCAGTTGCTTTACTGCTGTCAGTGTGTGTCAGGCCGACTTCCACAGACTATAGTGTGGCCACTGCCAGTGCCAACCACTCATACCGGGTGGCACAGTAGCTTGATGATAAATAAGGCATTTAATTTTTACACATTAGTCTAACTTCAGTTGCTTGCCTGCTGCCAGTGTGTGTCAGGCCGACTTCCACAGACTGTAGTGTGCCCACTGCCAGTGCCCACCACTCATACTCGGTGGCACAGTACCTAGCACGCGTAGTATCACTTATCTAAAAAAAAAAATGAAAGGCAGAGGCAGGTCGCGGTCGTGGTGCTGTGATTTCCACTGTCCCTGGAATAATGCCTAGTGTTCAGAGGCCACGTACCCTGAACCCGAAAAATTCTGAGGACATAGTTGACTGGCTTAGGCAGGACCCCAATCTTCTACAGCTTCCGCTAATAACCTTGACGCACCATCCTCCTCCAGCTCAGCTCCAGTCACCTGCTCTCAAGTTACCACGCTCCCGCCGGCCGCCACCACCACCACTACCACCACAGCCACCACAGCCGCTTCACTTGATCCATCAGAGGAGTTATTTACACATCAGTTGGATGCAATTAGTGATGCACAACCATTATTGCCAGATGATTTAGATTACAGGTATATGTCTCAGTCAGGCAGGATTACACACATGGACGTACAATGTGATGATGATGATGATGATGATGATACCCGCTGCTGATTCCTTTGCTGAGGTGTCAGATACAAGTGAACCGGTTGATGATGACGATGTGTCTACGGATGCCACGTGGGTGCCTGCTCGAAGAGAAGAAGAGGGGGAAAGTTCAGAAGGGGAGACAGAAAGAAGGAGGAGACGAGTTGGAAGCAGGGGGAGGTCGTCGCAAGGAGTTAGTGGCACAGTCAGACAGCATGTATCGGCACCTGGGGTCACCCAGACAGCACGCTAGTCAACGCATGCTTTTGGCACCACCAGAATGCCGTCATTGCAAAGCTCAGCAGTGTGGCATTTTTTTTGTGTGTCTGCCTCTGATAACAGCAATGCCATTTGCAACCTGTGCCAAAAGAAACTGAATTGTGGGAAGTCCAACACCCACCTCGGTACAACTGCTTTGTGAAGGCACATGATCTCACATCGCAAACGCCTATGGGATCAACACATAAGTACAAGCAGCACACAAACTCAAAGCCACCATGCTCCTCCTGGTCCAGCATCTTCAGCCACGTCAACCACTGCTGTCCTCCCTGCCCCCTCTCAACCAACCGCCACTCCACCTCTCACCTTCAGCAGTTCCTGCTCATCTGCCCACAGTCAGGTGTCTGTTAAGGAAATGTCTGAGCGTAAGAAGCCAATGTCACAGAGTCACCCTCTTGCCCGGCGACTGACAGCTGGCTTGACGGAACTCTTAGCCCGCCAGCTTTTACCATACCAGCTGGTAGAGTCTGAGGCCTTCAAAAAATTTGTCGCTATTGGGACACCACAGTGGAAGGTACCCGGACTAAATTCTTTTTCAAAAAAGGCAATCCCAAACCTCTACCATGTCATTGAAAAGGAAGTCATGGCATCTCTGGCATACTGTGTTGGAGCAAGGGTCCATCTGACCACTGATACCTGGTCTGCAAAGCATGGTCAGGGCAGGTATATCACGTACACTGCGCATTGGGTCAACCTGCTGACGGCTGACAAGCATAGAATGCGTGGCTCCGCAGCGGAGTAGGTGACACCGCCACGACTTGCAGGCAGGCCTACTGCCACCTCCTCTACTCCTACTCCATCCTCTTCGATATCCTCCTCGGCTGAGTCCTCTTCTGCTGCGGCGTCTGGCTGCACATCAACTGAATCCCCCCAGCTCCCCAGGGGCTATTCCACATCCCGGATACGACAGTGTCACGCTGTCTTGGGGTTGACTTGCCTGAAAGCAGAGAGCCACACAGGACCAGCACTCCTGTCCGCCCTGAACGCACAGGTGGATCAGTGGCTGACCCCGCACCAACTGGAGATCGGCAAAGTGGTGTGTGACAATGGAACAAATTTGTTGTCGGCATTGAATATGGGCAAGTTGTCACATGTGCCGTGCACGGCACATGTGTTGTATCTCATCATACAACGCTTTGTGTCTGAGTACCCAGGCGTACAGGACGTCCTCAAGCAGGCCAGGAAGGTGTGTGGCCATTTCAGGCGTTCCTACACGGCCATGGCGCAATTTTCCAATATTCAGCGGCGAAACAAAATGCCAATGAGGCGCTTGATTTGCGACAGCCCGACACGTTGGAATTCAACAGTCCTAATGTTCAACCGCCTGCTCCAACAAGAAAAAGCCGTCAACGAGTATTTGTATGACCGGGGTGCTAGGACAGCCTCTGCAGAGCTGGGAATTTTTTTGCCACTTTACTGGATGCTCATGCGCAATGCCTGTAGGCTCATGCGTCCTTTTGAGGAGGTGACAAACCTAGTCAGTCGCACCGAAGGCATCATCAGCAACCTCATCCCATTTGTTTTCTTCCTGGAGCGTGCCCTGCGAAGAGTGCTGGATCAGGCTGTAGATGAGCGTGAAGTGTTGTGGTCACCATCACCACCAGAAACAGCCTTGTCATCATCGCTTGCCGGACCTGCGGCAACGTTGGAAGAGGAGTCAGAGGAGGAATGTGGCGGCTTTGAGGAGGAGGAAGACCAACCACAGCAGGCACCCCAGGGTGCTCGTTGTTGTCACTTATCTGGGACCCATGGTGTTGTACGTGGCTGGGTGGAAGAACAGACCGTCAATGACATCAGTGAGGACGAGGAACGGTAAACGAGTAGCTCTGCATCCAACCTTGTGCAAATGGGGTCTTTCATGCTGTCATGTCTGTTGAGGGACCCTCATATAAAAAGGATGAAGGAGAACCACCTGTACTGGGTGGCCACGCTACTAGACCCCCAGTATAAGCAGAAAGTGGCAGAAATGTTACCAAATTACCGAAAGTTGGAAAGGATGCAGCAGTTCAAAACCAAACTAAAAAATTTGCTTTACACAGCTTATAAAGAGGAATGTCACAGCACAACGGGAATCTAACAGGGGAAGAGGTGAATGTAATACTCCTCCTACCACGGCGGCAAGGACTGGACGATTTACAGATGTGTTGTTGATGGAGGACATGCAGAGCTTTTTCAGTCCTACACATCGCCACAGCCCTTCAGGATCCAGCCTTAGAGAACGACTCGACCGACAGGTAGTAGACTACCTCGCCTTAACAGCAGATATCGACACTTTGGGGAGCGATGAACCCCTTCAATACTGGGTGTGCAGGCTTGACCTGTGGCCTGAGCTATCCCAGTTTGCGATAGAACTTCTGGCCTGCCCTGCTTCAAGTGCCCTGTCAGAAAGGACCTTCAGTGCAGCAGGAGGCATTGTCACTGACAAGAGAAGTCGCCTCGGTCAAAAAAGTGTTGATTACCTCACCTTCATAAAGATGAATAAGGCATGGATCCCTAAGGGACTGACAGTGGGGGATACGTTTGACTAACAAAAGGCCTGATAACATGCCTTGGCCTCAAAATGGTCCCCACGCTGCTGTTTTTAATGTCTGCATACCGGATGACTTTCGCGAATTCTCCGCCACCAACTAGGGTTCAAGCCGCAATGATTTAGTCACTTTTCTGCCTGGAAAACATCAATTTTTCCGGCCGCTGCTACAACTGCGGCTGCAACAATGCCATTATTTTTCAGGCATGTGTAAATGCCTAATTTTTCTGTCTTCTGGTGCAGCACTGTGGCTGCAAAAACAAAACAAAACAAAAAAGGCACATACAAGTGTCAATTTCCCTTCATGATCGTTACCTTGTTGTGGTGAAGGGGCTTGCGTATCACAATGAAGCAATCATCCCCTCTATGAGTGTGTTGGAAATGTTGCCACACCCCAGATGATAAGGCCGTTGCTTCATTATGGTCAGACCAAAAGCGATCGGACGGCTGGATAATATTTCATAGAAAAAACATTAATTTACCTTTTTTTTTTAACTTGTATGGGTTTTTAAATACATAAAATAAAATATCATAATAAAGTCTCTTAATAGTTTATTAGAAATAATGCTGACAATTAAAAAAATCCCCTTTAATTCCAATACAAAGCAAGTACAGAGCTCAGAACTAAATTATTTCATGATGTCGTAATGGTTCGTTAATTCGACAATGGTTAATCAATTCGACACACGTCCAGGATAGGGTACGTAACAGGGTTAAACTGATAGGAATAGTACTAGTTAAGACACCACTCATATAGGGTGTCACAGCACATTGCTCCGTGCACGCGCAGTGCCCCAATTTGGGAGTAAGAGGACCGACCAAGCTGCTTTTTCCATCTCCCGATTCCTAAAATCAATTTAGTTTCGTGCATGAGAGTTTGGTCTGTCACTGTGAAGGCAGTCGAAGGTACCCAGCCTAAATTTTTTTCACAAAAGGCAATCCCTGATATGGGACGTAAAAGGGATTAAACTGATGAGAATAGTACTACAGAAAATACCACTCATATCGGGTGTGACAGTAAATTGCACGGCGCAGACACAGTGACCGTGGATTAAAACACGGTGGAGGGAGCCAGCGTTTTTTTAACCATCTCCCTGTTCGAAAAATCAATTCAATAACTGGACCCCAGATTGGGAACGTAACAGGGATTAAACTGATGAGTATAGTACTACAGAAAATACCACTCATATCGGGTGTGACAGTAAATTGCAGGGTGCAGACGCAGTGACCGTGGATTAAAACAAAGGTGAGGGAGCCAGCTTTTTTTAACCATCTCCCCGTTTGAAAAATCAATTCAATAAATAGACCCCAGATTGGGGACGTAACAGGGATCAAACTGATGAGAATAGTACTACAGAAAATACCACTCATATCGGGTGTGACAGTAAATAGCACGACGTAGATGCAGTGACCGTGGATTAAAACAAAGGGGAGGGAGCCAGCGTTTTTTTAACCATCAACCATGATTTTCGAAAAATCAATTCAATTCACCTTTTGGGGACCCTTGGTGTTGTACATGGCTGGGTGGAGGAAGAAACCTTCAATGACATCACCGGGACATGGCTAGCTTGGTATCCAACCTTGTGCAAATGGGGAGTTTGCGGTTGTGCAAATGGACTGTTTGCGGTTGTTTGCCGTGCATTAAAAGGGGAGTTTGGTCTGTCAATGTCTGTGAAGCGGGTGTAACCCTTACACTGGGTTCAGACCTGAGCGTTTAGAAGCCTAGCGTTTTATGCGCGTTCAAGACAGGCGTTTAGGCGCGTTTTTTTCAAGCGTTTTGGTAAATAGTGTAGGCGCGTTTAACGCGCGTTTATGTGATTGACTGCATAGTGGGCCAATGACCAAACAGCCCTCGCTATATATAGTTTGGCCAATCAGAGTGCTTTTGAGGTGTGAAATTCCATGGTGGCTGATCTAGTGTGTGTTTTGGCCAAAATGGACTGCTACAGGAGGCGACATGTTGCAGTGGTTGTGACTGCAATCCAACTTGAGCGTTTGAGGAGAAGGAGGGACAGCAGGCGACGGTTCTGGGTCCATCCGGTCATTGCCCAGCGGCAGGAGAGGGGCCAGTTCTGGGCTCTCTACCAGAACCTACGTGCCCATGAGGACCAGTTTTTTGGCTACATGAGAATGTCCATCCCCAGGTTAGTATGTATACGTGATGTGTTTTTTTTTTATTTGTTTTACAGAGAGTGTAGTAATGTAGTAATGTTTATTTTTCTGAATTTGTATCGTCTCCAGCTTTGATGAGCTCCTGGGGCTGTTGGAGAGTCGTTTGATGCACCAGGACACCTTCATGCGGGACAGCATTCCACCTGTGGAAAGACTGGTCATAACTTTGCGGTAAGTTTTATATACATCGTGCCCTTCACAAACATGTCTATTGTGTAGCGACTGTATATGAGTGTTTTTGCATTTTAGTAGTAATGTTGTTTCTGTGGTATGCTTGTTACTATAAATATTCAGCACATGCATCATGTAGCCACCTTTGCAAGGTGTAACCCTTCCCATGGAAAAAAGACTCCAAACATATAGTTAGTAATTTTTTTATGTTTGGTGCAATAAAAAAACTCAGTACATTCCCCAACATGTTTATACGGAGTACACAAAACTGCACATAACATTTGTGCAATATGCAAACAAAATATGTTAATCCCTTTAATAGAATATAACTAACGTAGTTGCCACTTCAACTACCGGCACATTCAATCGCAGTACCATCTCTCACAGGTCCTCATAATCTTGCCCGGTTGTTTCTGGGTCCGGATCCCGCCTTGTTTGATTGTTTTGCCGCGTTTGAAGCTCGGCATTGGCCTGTGTGCTGGTGGTGGTGCTTGTGGATGTGGTCAGGCCATACTGGTGGCCATAATGTGGACCTTCTTGGGGGCCATGTTGGTCGTAATGTTGGCCATAGTATTGGCTATATTGTTGCACAGGTTCCGCAGGTTGAGAATATTGTTCAGCATATTGTGATCCCTGTGGAGCATACTGCTGTGGATATATTTGCCCATATGTTGTTGGATTTGTTGGCCCATGTTGGCTAAATTGTGGACCATGTGGGTGGCCATATTGTTGCCCATACTGGGGGTCCTGCCTAGGGGCCTGCATAGTAGGCTGCATTGGATCCGGAATTGGATGCTGCCTATGATCCGGAATTGGATGCTGCCTATGATCCGGAATTGGATGCTGCCTAGGAGGCTGCCTAGGAGCGGGGATAGGAGGCTGCCTAGGAGCGGGGATAGGAGGCTGCCTAGGAGCCGGGAGAGGAGGCTGCATAGGAGCCTGCATCGGTCCATGCATTGAAGCAATTTTTGTAGCCACTTTGGTGGTCATTTCAGTGGCCACTTCTGTTGCCATTTCAGTTGCCACTTGTTGGGCGAGCTTTGTGGCCTGGTGTGGGGACAGCTGCGGGGCCTGATGTTGGGCCATTACAGGTTCAAGCTGTATGGCCAGTTGTGTGGCCAGTTGTGTGGCCAGTTGTGTGGCCAGTTGTGAGGCCAGATGTGTGGCCTGCTGGGGTCCCGGCTGGGTTTCCTGGAGCAGTAGCACAAAAGTGTCCAGCGTTCGGGTCAGCATCTCTTGGACTGTGGTGAGTTGCGGTCTGGGCACATTTTGCATTCTGTCCTCCAGACTGAGAAGGAAATACCCGTTACTGGACATTTTGGTACCGGATGTGCCAGGGCATCCAGGCTGGCTATCAGTCGGTCCTCCTGCCATTCACCTCTCCTCCTTTTGGCCCTTAGCTGGCGAGTGGCTTCTGGCACAGATGGGCCTGGCTGTGTGGGGCTTGTAAGCGTCGGAGGGCCCTCTGTCCCTGGTGGACTGGTTGCCGCAGAAGATGGTCCTGGCTCGCTGTCCCGAGTGTGGCCAGAGTCATCTTCCGCCTCATCTGCAGCCTGACTCTGTTCCCAGCTACTCTCTGTGCTGTTAACGAGAAATATATAGTTAAGTATCTTCGCCATATCAATGTGAATATATGTGACATTATGTAATGCCACATCCTCTCCCCAATGAGTACTACAATGTCTCACCTCCTCATTTCAGTGCAGGGAATCAAGAAGGCCATTTGCTCCGCATGCACATAACAAGAGCGTGTGGGTGATGATCCGCTCCTCTGCTCCCTCTCTAGGCGGCGATGTCGTATGAAAGCGTCCTTGATACTTTTCCATTTTTTTTTAATGGTGTTGACTAAAAATTTTTAAAAAAACGTTCATTCTAATAATTTTTTTTTCTCTTTTCAGGTACCTAGGTACAGGCCAGTCTTTGGCCAGTCTACATTATGCTTTTTAGGTTGGGAAATCCACTGCAAGTATGATCATCTGTGAGACCTGCGTGGCAATATGGGATGCGCTCCATGCAGCAGTGATGGCCCAACCGCATAAGGAGCAGTGGAAGGAAATAGCGGATGTCTTCCAGCAAACCTGCCAATTCCCCAACTGTGCCGGAGCTATAGATGGCAAACATATCCGCATAAAGAAGCTGGTTCGAAGTGGGAGCCAATATTATAATTATAAAAAATATTTTTCTTTCGTCTTATTTGCGATGTGTGATGCCAACTATAGCTTCCGGTACATTGATGTGGGCTCATATGGCAGTAGGTCCGACTCTGCGGTCTTTGCCCATTCCGATTTTGGCAAAATGCTACAGGACAAGGCTCTGGATCTCCCTGAGCACACCGCACTGCCTGGCACCACTTCACCAGCGATGCCCTTTGTCTTTGTGGGCGACGAGGCCTTTGCACTGGGCGAAAACCTGATGAGGCCGTATTCCAGCAGGGGACTCTCTCTAGCCAGGCGAGTCTTCAATTATCGGCTGACTAGAGCGCGCAGGGTTGTGGAGTGCGCTTTTGGCATACTCGCCAACAAATGGCGATTTCTCCACACACCCATTCACCTCAAATTGGAGACTGCCATATCGGCCGTTAAAGCAGCCTGCGTACTGCATAATTTCGTCCGGGCAAGAGACGGGTATAATTTTGAAGATTCCCTCACCCATTCCCTGCACAGTCATCGTCCTAGCGTTGTGCGTGGCCACAGACAAGGTGCAGCAGTGCGGGAGCAGTTTACTGCTTATTTTATGTCGCCACATGGGGCGTTACCATGGCAGTTAGAAGCTATTTAAATATATTTGCGTTACTTAGTTTCTGTTAATTAGCGTCATAAGTAACATTTTCTTTATTGTTTGCTGATAATTTTCGCAATTAAATATTCTGTTTGAGCCATTTTGTCTCATCAAGTTTTTTCATATATGATGGCCCATGGAGAGTGGCCTTTAGGAGGCAATATTCCAATTACGTGTGGTAATAAGCAAATGGTGGCCGAAATTAGGTCACACCATTTGGGGGTAAAGACTCCACCATTAGATTCATTCCTAATGAGGGAGCAATTAATGTGGCCATTCATGTGCCTATAAATGCGAATGTACGAAAATATTTTCGCTACAAAATCGCGGCCCTCCAGCTGAATATAACTCACAACAAATACCATGCTAACTGTGTGTGAAGCTATGGTAGAGCATGATCACAGTAGCATGTATGAAACGGCTGGAGGGCCGAGATTCGACTGCCCTGACGTATACACCACAGAAATGTGTCCGTAAATACATAGGCCACTATCAGTCATATTGTTTTACATACGTCACCTCACTAGCAAGTTACTATTCCGCATAACAAGGCCACAAATAGAGCAGCTTCTCTGCATTGCCCAACATTAGCTTTCATACACAGCGCATACAAACACTATTCAGCTGAACCATTTCCACTTGATTGATAGTACTGGCCCATTGCACTGACCCATAATGTGCGCAGGGGCAACTACCAACTGGCCACATAACAACTGACACATCCCACATACAACTCCTACACAGACCTCACTAGAAGGGAGACATAACATGTAGGAGGAGAAACTAACCATTCTGAAAGCCCCCACAGTTTGTGCCATTTGCTAGCATATTTACACCTATAAAACAGGTGACACACAGCAGCAGGCAATTACTACAGGCCAGAGGGTACTGGATCCAAATTGTTATGTGCCCATGAGACAAGGCTAACTATGCAAAAGAGTGCCCATATACTATAATAAGTTTGGTGATGGTGCGGCACTGTAGGTGATGGCCAAATACAGCTACATGCATGCCTGCAAGGCTCCAGCAAGTACAAGACAGCCCACCATTTGTGTAGGTGCAGTTGGACATCACCTCAAGCCGTGCTGCCAGAGATGGCCAGAGCTATTACATATAATATTTTGGACACCAGTGGACACTAGATTTTGAGGTCAGAAAGTAAATCACACATACCTTTGCCTTGTCGGACACTCTTGGTAAACTGCGGCCACTCTGGCCAGATGGACTTGCAAATGTCCTCCCAGGCTTGTAGTCGGACCCTGCAGTTTTTATAATAGGGGTCTTGGGTGTCATATAGGCACCGTTTGGCCTGCACCAGCCTGATAATGTTTTCTGAATCACAGGCCTCCTCCATGGCTGCTCTCCAGCTAAACTCTGGGTGCTTTGCACATGTTGCTTTGGCCTTTTTCAGCATGTTGCAAACTAGCGTCCATAGGCGCGTTTTACGCTGCACAAACGCCCGAACAACACGCCTATCGCGTTTCCCATTGAAGTCTATTGGAACCAAACGCTGGATAAACGCCCAAATTAACACGAACATACTTGCCTATGCGTCGGACGTTTTTAGGCGCCTACGAACGCGCATTAAAACGCGCAAGTGTGAACCACCTCTATTGGAATGCATGGTTCCTGTACTGTTGTGCGTTTTTTTGCGCGTTCGAAAGCGGCGTTTTACGCGAAAGTGTGAACTGAGTGTTACACTACCTGATCGATACAACATACCTGATCGTATACACAAATTGGATGTTTTAAAGCATGTTATTTCAAACAATTTAGGAATGTTAGTTGATTTATGCCCTTTATGGATTAAAACCCGATTCTGCGTCCACTACGTAATTTTTCATGGGAGTTTTGCCATGGATCCCCCTCCGGCATGCCACAGTCCAGGTGTTAGTCCCCTTGAAACAACTTTTCCATCACTATTGTGGCCAGAAAGAGTCCCTGTGGGTTTTATAATTTGCCTGCCTATTGAAGTCTCTAGCGGTCGCCCGTTCCGCCCGAACATTTGCGGAAGTCCGCGTTCGCCGTTTGCGAACGGAAAATTTTATGTTCGCGACATCACTACTCATCACCCTGCCAAAACCGGGGAAGAACCCTAGCATTCCTGCCAATTTCAGGCCCATATGCTTGTTAAACACGGACTTGAAATTATTTTCTAAATTATTGGCCAAACACCTGGCAAATATATTACCAAATCTCATAGACACAGACCAAGTAGGCTTTGTCAAACATCGTCAGACATCAGATGGGACGAGACGCTTTTTATACTTGATTAAGATTGCCCACACCCGTCGAATGCCTTCTCTGCTCCTTTCTCTGGACACGGAGAAGGCGTTCAGTAGGGTTCATTGGGGTTTCTTAAAGTCAGTTTTGTTAAAATTTGGGTTTACGGGTCCTTTTATCAGGTATATTAAATTTTTATTCCACTCCTAAGGCATATGTTTATTCCTCAGGTTTCAAGTCCCAACTATTTCCCATCTCAAACGGCACCAGACAGGGGTGTCCCCTATCCCCTTTAATATTCGCCCTAATAATGGAACCATTTGCCCATCATATTAGATCATCTCCTCACATCAGTGGCACTTCAATTTCGGATAAAGATCACCGCATTGGCCTTTTCGCAGATGACGTCCTATTATTATTGTCCAACCCTACTACATCTTTACCCCACACATGCGATATATTAACACACTTCTTGAAAGCATCATATTACAAAATGATACTACAAAATCCCCAATTTTGAACCTGGGAATCCCTCCGAAAATTGTTAATACCCAATTGAAATGGGTTAAAAAATCACTCCCTTACTTGGGAATTAACTTAACGGCCCCTCCTTCTGAAACCTTTGCCTCCAACTATATTCCCTTATTTCAAGAGATAAAGACAAAATTAGGAAGTTTTAAAACACCATTTATTTCCTGGCTGGGCAGAATCGCGGTCATTAAGATGAATATTCTGCCCAAGATCTTATATTATTTTAGAAATCTCCCGATGCCAATCCCCATTAAGTATCTTAAAGACTTACAAAAGTCTCTTTTACACTTTATATGGGGAGGTAAATACCACAGAACAAAAGCAGATATTCTTTACCTTCCAAAAAAAGAAGGCAGTCTAAGCTGCCCATCTCTTATCCAATATTACAGAGCCATGATATTACATCAATTAAAACACCTATGGCACGAAGACCAGCAAAAAGAATGGTCCCAAATAGAAAAACATTTCCTTGGGAGACCTTCCTTAAAAGACCTTCTTATGTCTATGCTCCTTTTTAAATCCCAACCTACCTGTGTTTTGGCGCTACAAAAGCTGTCTTAAACGTTTGGGAGATAATCGCTACCAAGCGTCAATTATTTAATATACCCATACATGATCTCCCTACATCAATATTGGAATCACGTATCCCAAATCTCGATATCTCTCTATGGAGAGAAAAGGGTTTAAATAATTTTAATGATCTACTGATAAATAATGTTCTTAAACCCTTTTCAGAACTTTCAGACTCATATAGTATCCCTCCAAGAGACTTATACAAATATCTTCAAATTAGACATTGTCATTGTTAATTCAGCATTAAATCTCCCTAACACAACACACCAAATAACAGTGACCTTCTTCAACTCTCTTTATCAAATGGTTATTACGGGATAATCATAATCAGAAGAGGATCTCCAAAGCTTATGAAGTCCTTATTTTCGTGTCTGGGGACCATCTCCAAGAAATTAAATCCAAATGGTCTCAGGACCTCTCGGTGAACTTTTCTGCTGAGCAATGGTCCCATTCTTTTGATATAATATCAGGCATCTCGAGATGTATCACTCATTTGGAGACATCCAGGGAAATTTTATATAGGTGGTATTATCACCCAATGAAACTAAGTAAGATAGTTCCAGATACTCCACCATCTTGTTAAAGATGAGGTCACTCTGAAGGAATCTTTCTATACTGCTGGTGGGACTGCCCTCCAGTCAATTCTTTGTGGCTTCAATCTTTCCATATTTTTGCCAGAATTTGTCCAATTAAAATGTCCCCTTCTCCACAACTGGCACTTCTCTTTATAGGTATTGAGAACATTCCTTATGATTTCAGAGTGACTTTTAGCCACCTATGTATTGCAACACATCAAATCATTGCTTTCCATTGGAAATCAACCTATATTCCTAAAGATACTGAAATAATAAAAAGCGTAGAAAATAATGGTTGGTATGAAGGAGTGGCTGCATCAGCTTTATATAAAAAAGACAAATTTTACAAGTTTTGGGAGGTATGGTTAAATAGTACTTTCCACGATCGGTCTAACCCATCAAACTTTCTAGTTATTTAACCCAGAAAGCCAGTTCTTATGGAATAGGCTTTACTCCCTTTCGTAAGTATACATTTGTGTACTCTTCTATGTCCAATTTTATGTTAGGCAACATGACTTATCGCCTCTTTAACACAATCTATAGATGTTATTCCTCTCATTTATATCTGCAACCTAAAAATTTTGAGATACCTCTCAAACTTTGACAAAATGATTTATACCTGCAATGCACTTTTATCAGATGTACCACCATGTTTTGGTTCTTAATTTCTCCTTTTTATATTATTGTACTTCATAACAATGTACCCTTTGTGAAAATTGCTCATTTGCTCTTTTACCATCCCCTCCTTCCCTCCTGCACTCCCCCCTCTCTCCTCCCCCCCTCCCTCATACCCTCCTTTCGCTAACCTTCTCCTTTATGATTCTGTAACTAATAATTACTGGTTTTGTACCAATTATGTTAAGGACATGCTCTATCTTTTGCAGAGCCGCGGCTGGATGTTACGGGGCAGAAACCCGGGAGTTCGGAGCCCCGGCTTCGCAAATACTCTCCGCATCACATCCGGCCCCATTCACAATGAATGGGTCCGCATCCATTTCGCAGTTCGCGAACATTTGCGGAAGTTCGCGTTCGCCGTTCGCGAACAGATAATTTTATGTTCGCGACATCTCTATTTGCAAGAAATTTCTGTCAAACTGCTAGTCCAATATTTCAGGATTTGGGGCCGCACTTTCAATTTTGCCCAGGGTCACACCTTTCACAGCATTTATGTAGGACAGGGTTCGCAAGGGGAGGTTACAGCCTAGGTAATAGGAACAATCCTACACCTTGCTGCACTGACTGGGGATCCAAATAGCCATTATATAGCTCTGTAATGTAATTCCAGCAAACCGTTCTTGTTATTGGGGTGAAAGTGCTTTTTGATACAGGCATTACCAGGGTTTAATACAAGGAAATATTTCTACAGTATGTCTTATTTGCCCTTGTGCGGTACAGTTATATGTTGTAAAACCCTTCTTGTCGTGTATTAGTGGCAAAAGAAAAATATTTTGCCATTCAGCAGTGTAGTTTTATGTTGAGGAACCATTTGTGGAGTGTATAAGTGGAAAAAAATAAGGGCCTATTTGCCGTTCAGTGGTGCAGTTATATGTTGTAAAACCCTTTTTGCTTATTAGCTTATTAGACGTTGTGTGGTGAAGTGAGAAAATTACAAACTTTTCTGGGGTGTTTTAATTTCCTTTAGAGATGGGCGAACACCTGGAAGTTCGGGTTCGGGAAGTTCGGCCGAACTTCCCGAAAATGTTCGGGTTCGGGATCCGAACTCGACCCGAACTTTTGAAGTCAATGGGGACCCGAACTTTTAGGCACTAAAAAGACTGTAAAATAGTCCAGGAAAGTGCTAGAGGGCTGCCAAAGGCAGAAAAATGTAGGTAAATCCCCTGCAAACAAATGTGGATAGGGAAATGAATTAAAATAAAATAAAATAAATAAAATTTAACCAATATCAATTGGAGAGAGGTCCCACTGCAAGGAATCATGCGTCATATCAACCAACACTGGAGAAGACCACTTTAAGTTATTTTGGCCCAGCACCCAGACAGAGGAGAGAGGTCCCACAGCAAGGAATCATGCGTCATATCACCCACCACCGGAGAAGACCACTGTCAGTTATTTCGGCCCAGCACCCAGACAGATGAGAGAGGTCCCACAGCAAGGAATCATGCGTCATATCAACCACCACCGGAGAAAGCCACTCTCAGTTATTTCTGCCCAGCACCCAGACAGAGGAGAGATGGTCCCACAGCAAGGAATCATGCGTCATATCACCCACCACCGGAGAAGGCCACTTTCAGTTATTTCGGCCCAGCACCCAGACAGAGGAGAGAGGTCCCACAGCAAGGAATCATGCGTCATATCAACCACCACCGGAGAAGGCCATTCTCAGTTATTTCGGCCCAGCACACAGACAGAGGAGAGAGGTCCCACAGCAAGGAATCATGCGTCATATCACCCACCACCGGAGAAGGCCACTCTCAGTTATTTCGGCCCAGCACTTAGACAGAGGAGAGAGGTCCCACAGCAAGGAATCATGTGTCATATCAACCACCACCGGAGAAGGCCACTCTCAGTTATTTCGGCCCCTCCACCCAGACAGAGGAGAGGTTCATTCAATAAAGAAGTGCCCCGGAGTACAAGAATACATGGTTGAGGGGGAAGCAGTTATAAATGTCTATTCTGCACAAGGGAGGCACAGGTCCTGTGGGATCCATGCCTGGTTCATTTTTATGAACGTCAGCTTGTCCACGTTGGCTGTGGACAGGCGGCTGCGTTTGTCAGTAATGACGCCCCCTGCCGTGCTGAATACACGTTCAGACAAAACACTGGCCGCCGGGCAGGCCAGCACCTCCAAGCCATAAAATGCTAACTCTGGCCACGTGGACAATTTGGAGACCCAGAAGATGAATGGGGCCGAACCATCAGTCAGTACGTGGAGGGGTGTGCAGACGTACTGTTCAACATGTTAGTGAAATGCTGCCTCCTGCTAACACGTTCCGTATCAGGTAGTGGTGCAGTTATCTGTGGCGTGGAGACAAAACTTTTCCACATTTCTGCCATGATAACCCTGCCCTCAGAGGAGCTGGCCGTAACACAGCTGCGTTGGAGACCTCTTGCTCCTCCTCTGCCTTCGCCTTGGGTCTCCACCTGTTCCCCTGTGACATTTGGGAATGCTCTCAGGAGCGCCTCTACCAGCGTGCGCTTGAACTCGTGCATCTTCCTATAACGTTCCAGTGCAGGAAGTAAGGTGTACCGGGGATCCAGCAGGGTGGCAACCTAGTAGTCTACACACGTTAAAATGTGGGCAACTCTGCTGTCGTTGCGCAGATACTGCAGCATGTAGTCGCTCATGTGTGCCAGGCTCCCCAGAGGTAAGGACAAGCTGTCCTCTGTGGGAGGCGTATCGTCATCGTCCTCCGTATCCCCCCAGCCACGCACCAGTGATGGGCCTGAGCTGTGTCGGGTGCCACCCCGCTGTGAACCTGCTTCATCCTCATCCTTCTCCACCTCCTCCTCATCCTCCTCGTCCTCCAGTAGTGGGCCCTGGCTGGCCACATTTGTACCTGGCCTCTGCTGTTGCAAAAAACCTCCCTCTGAGCCACTTTTAACAGACTGGCCTGAAATTGCTAAAAATGACCCCTCATCCTCCTCCTCCTGGGCCACCTCCTCTTCCATCATCGCCCTAAGCGTTTTCTCAAGGAGACATAGAAGTGGTATTGTAACTCTGATAACGGTGTCATCGCCACTGGCCATGTTGGTGGAGTACTCGAAACAGTGCCACAGGGCACACAGGTCTCGCATGGAGGCCCAATCATTGGTGGTGAAGTGGTGCAGTTCCGCATTGCGACTGACGCGTGCGTGCTGCAGCTGAAACTCCACTATGGCCTGCTGCTGCTCGCACAGTCTTTCCAGCATGTGCAAGGTAGAGTTCCACCTGGTGGGCACGTCGCATATGAGGCGGTGAGCGTGAAGGTCGAAGTTCCGCTGTAGCGCAGACAGGCGAGCAGCGGCAGGATGTGAACGCCGGAAGCGCGCACAGACGGCCCTCACTTTATGCAGCAGCTATGACATGTCGGGGTAGTTGTGAATGAACTTCTGCACCACCAAATTCAGCACATGTGCCAGGCAAGGGATGTGCGTCAAACCGGCTAGTCCCTGAGCTGCTACGAGATTTCGCCCATTATCGCACACCACCAGGCTGGGCTTGAGGCCCACCGGCAGAAACCACTCGTCGGTCTGTTGTTCAATACCCCGCCACAACTCCTGCGCAGTGTGGGGCCTGTCCCCCAAACATATGAGTTTCAGAAGGTCCTGCTGACGTTTACCCCGGGCTGTACTGAAGTTGGTGGTGAAGGTGTGTGGCTGACTGGATGAGCTGGTGGAAGCAGAGGAGGAGGAAGCCGAGTAGGAGGAGGAGGCTACAGGAGGCAAAGAATGATGCCCTTCGATCCTTGGCGGCGGAAGGACGTGCGCCAAGGAACTCTCCGACTGCGGCCCAGCCGCCACTACATTTACCCAGTGTGCAGTTACGGAGATATAGCGTCCCTGGCCGTGCTTACTGGTCCACGTATCTGTGGTTAGGTGAACCTTGCAGTTGTACAAAACTATATCTATGGGTATATGTTATATATATGAAAATCTAAAATGTCTCTAATATACAACAATAAGAATTGGTCATGGCAGCGGTCATATTAAATACCTAATACAACAATGTGGAGTCATAAACAATATCCTGTGATGACCGCAACCAGGCCCAACAAATATTGTCTCAAATGGTAAAAAAAAAAAAAAAAAATCTGTAAATAATTAGATCCAAAAATAATGAATCCAAGAATTACCAGTTAAAGTCAGATCCATATAATCATTATGACAATAATTTTTATTGCAATTCGCGCGGACCGTTTTGAATGGAGCTCCGCCCACCTTCAATATATATACCCCTTCATCATACATACCTGCAACTCCTGACGAACCCTGGTGGTGAAACACGTGTCGAGGTGGTTGCTTGACTGGGGTCTGTCCACACTGCGTTTACTATGGGTATGCTCTAAAATTGTCTTTGTAGTTGTGTACAGGATCTGACTTTAACTGGTAATTCTTGGATTCATTATTTTTGGATCTAATTATTTACTGATTTTTAAATTTTTTTTACCATTTGAGACAATATTTGTTGGGCCTGGTTGCGGTCATCACAGGATATTGTTTATGACTCCACATTGTTGGATTAGGTATTTAATATGGCCGCTGCCATGACCAATTCTTATTGTTGTATATTAGAGACTTTTTAGATTTTCATATATACAACATATACCCATAGATATAGTTTTGTACAACTACATATATCTATTTCATATAACCTAGTATAATTGATTCAATGTGATCTGCAGTGTTTTGACCCCCAGCCAAATTTTTCCTGTATCAGGTGTGTCATTTGCTACATCTTCTTACTCTCCTACACTTTACTCCTGTATAGTAAATTGTGTTTGTATAAATATTTTTCTAATAAAGATATTTTTCTACTTAATAGGATATCTGTGGTCTGGATCGGTTTAGTGGTGTTTGATGTTGACCATTGATAGGTGCAACGTTTTATGAGTTTTTGTAGGTTGTTAGGTGGACCTTGCTACAGATGGCGTTGCGCAGTGCACACTTGATTTTATCTGATACTTGGTTGTGCAGGGAAGGCACGGCTGTCTTGGAGAAGTAGTGGCGGCTGGGAACAACATACTGTGGGACAGCCATGGACATCAGCTGTTTGAAGCTGTCTGTGTCCACCAGCCTGAATTACAGCATTTCAAAGGCCAGTAGTTTAGAAATGCTGGCATTCAGGCCCAGGGCTCGAGGGTGGCTAGGTGGGAATTTACTCTTTCTCTCCAAGGTTTGTGAGATGGAGAGCTGAACGCTGCCGTGAGACATGGTGGAGATGCTTGGTGACGCAGGTGGTGTTGTCGGTGGCACATCCTCTGTTTGGTGGGCGGCAGGTGCCAACATTCCTCCCGAGGCGGAGGAAGAGGCCGAGGCAGCAGCAGAAGAGGGAGCAGGGGGACCCAGAGTGAGTTCCTTGCTTTTAAGGTGTTTACTCCACTGCAGTTCATGCTTTGCATGTAGATGCCTGGTCATGCAGGTTGTGCTAAGGTTCAGAACGTTAATTCCTCGCTTCAGGCTCTGATGGCACAGCGTGCAAACCACTCTGGTCTTGTCGTCAGCACATTGTTTAAAGAAGTGCCAAGCCAGGGAACTCCTTGAAGCTGCCTTTGGGGTACTCGGTCCCTGGTGGCGGTGGCCAGTAGCAGGCGAACTCTCTTGGAGGCGGCTGTTCTGCTTTTGACCCCTGCTCTCTCTTTTGCTACGCTGTTGGCTCGATCTCACCACTGCCTCTTCCTCTGAACTATGAAAGTCAGTGGCACGACCTTCATTCCATGTGGGGTCTAGGACCTCATCGTCCCCTGCATCGTCTTCCACACAGTCTTCCTCCCTGACCTCCTGTTCGGTCTGCACACTGAAGAAAGACGCAGCAGTTGGCACCTGTGTTTTGTCATCATCAGAGACGTGCGGACTCCGATGAGGTTGTATTCCCATGTCCTCATCATCAGGAAACATCAGTGGTTGTGCATCAGTGCATTCTATGTCTTCCACCACTGGGGAAGGGCTAGGTGGATTCCCTTGGGAAACCCTGCCAGCAGAGTCTTCAAACAGCATAAGAGACTGCTGCATAACTTGAGGCTCAGACAGTTTCCCTGATATGCATGGGGGTGATGTGACAGACTGATAGGCTTGGTTTTCAGGTGCCACCTGTGCGCTTTCTGCAGAAGACTGGGTGGGAGATAATGTTGTGAACATGCTGGATCCACTGTTGGCCACCCAATTGACTAGCGCCTGTACCTGCTCAGGCCTTAACATCCTTAGAACGGCATTGGGCCCCACCAAATATCGCTGTAAATTCTGGCAGGTACTGGAACCTGAGGTAGTTGGTTCACTAGGACGTGTGGCTGTGGCAGAATGGCCACGTATTTGGCCCAATGTATTGATTTCAAATTCAGGCCTTTTTTTACAGGCACCTAACACTATCTGCCTATTTATTTATGTAGCGTATTACACTAATCCAGGCACAGCAGTAACCACTGATTTAGGGGAATATCTCTTTTAGGGCTAGTATTTAGGCCCTGGATGAAAGGTATCCTTTTATGGACAGATTTACAATTGGCCTGCAACAGCTCGAACACCAGATTCAGGGTATTGCTATTTTGGCAGTTGAATTTAACCCCAGAACAAAATATATAATTTGCAGGACACTATGAAACTTGGCCTGCAACAGCTGGGACACCAGATTCAGGGTATTGCTATTTTGGCAATTGAATTTCACCCTAGAACAAAATATATGTTTTAGCGGACACTATGAATCTTGGCCTGCAACAGCTGGGACACCAGATTCAGGGTATTGCTATTTTGGTAATTGAATTTCACCCCAGAACAAAATATATGTTTTGGCGGACACTATTATACTTTGCCAGCCACAGCTGAAACCACTGATTTATGGTATTGCTATTTTGGCAATTGAATTTCACCCCAGAACAAAATATATGTTTTGGCGGACACTATGAATCTTGGCCTGCAACAGCTGGGACACCAGATTCACGGTATTGCTATTTTGGCAATTGAATTTCACCCCAGAACAAAATATATGTTTTGGCGGACACTATTATACTTTGCCAGCCACAGCTGAAACCACAGATTTATGGTATTGCTATTTTGACAATTGAATTTCACCCCAGAACAAAATATATGTTTTTGCGGACACTATGAATCTTGGCCTGCAACAGCTGGGACACCAGATTCAGGGTATTGCTATTTTGGCAATTGAATTTCACCTCAGAATAAAATATATGTTTTGGCGGACACTATTATACTTTGTCAGCCACAGCTGAAACCACCGAATTATGGTATTGCTATTTTGGCAATTGAATTTCACCCCAGAACAAAATATATGTTTTGGCGGACACTATGAATCTTGGCCTGCAACAGCTGGGACACCAGATTCAGGGTATTGCTATTTTGGCAATTCGATTTCACCCCAGAACAAAATATATGTTTTGGCGGACACTATGAATCTTGGCCTGCAACAGCTGGGACACCAGATTCAGGATATTGCTATTTTGGCAATTGAATTTCACCCCAGAACAAAATATATGTTTTGGCGGACACTATTATACTTTGCCAGCCACAGCTGAAACCACTGATTTATGGTATTGCTATTTTGGCAATTGAATTTCACCCCAGAACAAAATATATGTTTTGAGGGACACTATGAATCTTGGCCTGCAACAGCTGGGACACCAGATTCAGGGTATTGCTATTTTGGCAATTGGATTTCACCCCAGAACAAAATTTATGTTTTGGCGGACACTATTATACTTTGCCAGCCACAGCTGAAACCACTAATTTATGGTATTGCTATTTTGGCAATTGAATTTCACCACATAAAATAATCTATCCTTTGCCAGACAGCAGACAGTATTATACTTGGCTAGCCAAAGCTGGAACACCAGATTTAGGGGATTGGTATTTGGGCAATTGTATTTAACTTAATAATAAAATATAGAAATTGCTATCCTGAGTTTCTAGAGGTGACAATTAGCACAGCCATGCCCCTGATGTAGGATATAGAAAAAAAAAAAAACTAGTATTGATGGATTGATGGACTTGGTGGCAGCTTGTTCTGGTGCACCACAAGTCACAAAATGGCCGCCGATCACCCCAGAAAATAAGTGACAGAAAAACGCTCTGTGCAGCCTAAAAACCAGTGAGCAAGTAACTAGCAGAAGTTCAATCATTCACAGCTGTAGATCGATCCGTTCATTAGGTGCTGTTGCTGACTTTTCCCTGCCTAATCTCGCCCTCACAGAAGCTGCGTCCTCTCCCTACACTAATCAGAGCAGTGTGACGTGCGGCGCTACTTGACTGCAGCTTAAATAGAGGCTGGATCACATGCTGCACTTGGCCAATCACAGCCATGCCATTTGTAGGCATGGCTGTGATGGGCTCTTAGGGCAAGAAGTAAAACGCTAGCTGATTGGCTGCTGTGCAGCCCTTCAGAAAGCGGGATGTAATCGCTGAGCAAGGAACCCGAACCTGAACTTTTTTGAAAATGTCTGGGTTCGGGTCCGTTTTCCGGACACCCCAAAATTCGGTACGAACCCGAACTATGCTCGAACTTCTCGCTCAACACTAATTTCCTTTATTTATTTATTTGATCTAACACTTTCTGGGTCACTCTGTTGCTGCCACCTCCACACTATGTCACCTTGCCACTCTGTGGACTTCTGATGCTATTGCTGCCACCTCCACTCTGTCATTGCGCCACTCTGTGGTCTCCTCATTCTGCTTTTACCTCACCACTATGTCATTGTGCCACTATGTGGACTTCTCATGCTGTTCCCACCCTCCCCACTTCATGACTAGGCCACTATTTTGCCTTTCGGCCTGACTGACATCATCATTTATTTGACCCTTCTTCTGATCTGTCAGAAGGAAGGAAAAATGAGATGCACAACAGATCCTGTCTGTGTAGCAGCTGAAAGGCCTGTATGGTCCCATCAGAATTGGCTTCTGATTTAGTAGCCAAAAGCAGGAGTGGGTACAAAACACAGAAGACATGCAAATATTCCATTCATGTGTCATCTCTGCTTTAGATTCACTCCTGTTTTTTTTGTCATTAGCAATACTGATGGATTATTGACCAAAAGCTGACCGAGGGAAGGCGTATGCTTTTGGGGGTTATTGTTCTGACGGATCAGAGGAAGGGCAAATTAATCAGTGACGTCAATACAAACTTACTGCTGACATCCTCTCCACTCTGTCGGGGGGGCTCTACTTTTATAAGCGTTTAATAGAACAGGTTCTCTAGACATCTATGAGGAATCAGCTGCTGACGGTGTAAAAAGTGTGCGCTTCTTCTTTACACTAGCATGGACCTGTAAGCTGAGTTCATACTTGAGTTATTTGGTCAGTTTTGGTCCTGTGACTGCCCAAATAAGTGAAGTGAGCAGTGATTCTAATAGTGACGCCTGTCATCTGCATGTATTACTGACTCACAGTATTATTTCACTACCAAAGCACACTCCCAATGCGTGTTACTGCAAGGCACAGTGTTTTACACCACTATAAAGGCTCTCAGCAGTCAGGAAATAGCTGTTTTTAAATGCGATTTGCCGCAAATTAATTTGTATTGAAGCAAATTTTTTCGGAAAATTCTGCAAACCAGCTGAATTGAATTTTTGAGAAATTTACTCATCTCTACCAACAGTATTGTGAATGATGGATCCTGTCTTATCTTACATTCTACTCCTGCACATAATGATATCACTAGGGATAAGCGAATCAACTTCAGATGAAACATCTGAAGTCGATTCGTATAATACTCCGTTTGAATACTGTACAGAGCGAGCGCTCCGTACAGTGTTAGAATGTATTGGCTCCTATGAGCCAAAGTTATTACTTTGCGAAATTTAGCGAGACTTCGCATAATAACTTCATAAATCAAAATTCTACTGTAAAAAAACATTTTCCGAACTCGGATTCGGTTCCAAGTGGTACCTTGGAACCAAAGCCGAGTTCAGGAAATGTTTTTTTTACAGTAGAAATTGATTTATGAAGTTATTATGTGAAGTCTCTTGAGACTTCGCGAAGTTATAACTTCGGCTTATAGGAACCAATACATTCTAATACTGTACAGAGCACTCGCTCCGTACAGTATTCAAACAAAGTATTATGCAAATCGCCTTCAGATGTTTCATCCGAAGTCGATTCGCTCATCCCTAGATATCACCTCTGTGTATAGATAACTATTAGTCTTAGTGGCCAGTGCAAAAACGGCAAGATTGTATGCTTTTTGTTTAAATATAGATATTGACATGGAAATTAAAAATAACATCACTAGTGTTGAGCGGGCGAACACCAGTTCGACTCGAGCACCACTATGCTCGGCACATGGCGGTATTCGGCCGAATACCCTGTCTGCTCGAGCGCAATGCTCGAGTCTCCTTCCCGCATGTTTCTCGGCTGTAATGCCGAAGCCATGTTGATTACTGGCATTACAGTGATTTGCTGGCCGGAAGGCGTCATTGGGTGCTATATAGCACCCAATGGCGCGTGTTCGGCTCAGTCTTAGTCAGGGTGAGCTGTGCATAGGAAGGAACAGTGTAGGGAGTGATATTGGACTATTTTTATTAGAAAAACTTTTCAGAGACCCAAAAGTCCTTTTAAGGACTATTGTGTGTGGCAGCAGCAATATATATTTTTAGCGCAACCTGAGCTAAATTGCTAAAACTTTACAGACCCAAAAGTCCTTTTAACCGTTTAGATGCCAGAGGTTTTTTCATTTTTTCATTTTCATTTTTCTTCCCTATTTTCTGTGAGCCATAACTTTTTTATATTTCTGCTCACATAGCTGTATGAGGGCTTATGTTTTTTGCAGAACAAGTTGTACTTTCTAAAGCCATCATTAATTATGGCATAAAATGTAGTGGGAAGTAGTAAAAAAATACCAAATCGGGTGGAATTGGGAAAAAAATGCAATTCATCCACTGTTTTACGGGTTTTGTTCCCACGGCGCTTCATTTACAGCATAACTTTTTTTTAACATCATCATATTCTGACCCCCATAGCTTTTTTATACTTATATCTACTGAGCTGTTTTGGGGCTAATTTATTGCAGAACAATCTGTAGTTGTTATTGATATCCTTTTGGAGTGTGTATGACTTTCTTATCACATTTTATTAAATACTTTTGGGTAAGAGAAGCAAAAAAAATCGCAAATCGGCCATTTTGACCCTTTTTTCTGTTACGCCATTCGCCATATTGGATTTTTTTTTCTATCTCAATAGAATGGGCGTTTTTGGTCGCGGTGATACCCATGATGTATATATTTATTGTTATTTAGGTATTTATTTTTTAATTATACGGAAAGGGGGGTGATTTAAACTTTTATATTTTTTATTTTTTAGATATTTCTAAACATTTTTTTTATTTTTTGTGATCATATTGTGGCTCATATATGAGCTTATACATTGTGTTTTTTTATTTTTCATTTCAGTCTATCAGGGATTTTTTAAATGCCATTGAAAGTTGATTTTGCTCATGTATTATCCTGGCCTGCCATCTGGTGGCCAAAATAAGAATTGCAGCATAAACCCTTTCTATTTCAACTTCGTCACCAAAGCTGAAAGTGTTCAGCGCAGCTACCGATGCTCGAATTGGCCACACGGGGCATCGGTAGGAAGCTCTGAAGTTTTTGTGCATTTAGGTACCATGATCTCACTTGATCACGGCATCTAAGCATTTAATTACCACAATTGGCTTTAGTGGCGGTCACTGTATGAAACAGCAGAGATCTGCCGCCATGACACCTGCTGCAGGTGTGAGCGGGCATCACGTTCGCATATCGCTCCAGCGCCATACATGTACGGCGCTTGTAGCGAAAAGGTTAAGGACTATTGTGTGTAGCAGCAGCAATATATTTTTAGCGGATCCTGCACTAAATAGCATCTAATAGGCTGCTGTGGACAGTTAAATTATCTGTGTCACATCTCCTGTGTAAAGTGTGCGCATCCCAAAAAATATCTGAGACATCCAGTGTACTTTTTCAATAGACGGTGTCCGCTTCTGACAGTGACATTACCAGTGCCACTTCTAAAGTGTAACGTGTGCGCTAAAAAAAAATGTATCTGTGACATACAGTGTTCTTTTTCAATAGACGGTGTCCGCTTCTGTGAGTACCAATACCAGTGCCACATCTAAAGTGTAATGTGTGCGCTTACAAAATTTCTCTGTGACATACAGTGTACTTTTTCAATAAACTGTATCCTCTTCTGACAGTGACATTACAAGTGCAACATCTCCAGTGTACCGTGTGCACTGAAAAAATGTATCTGTGACATACAGTGTACTTTTTCAATAGATGTTGTCCGCTTCTGACAGTGACATTACCAGTGTCACATCTGCAATGTAACGTGTGCGCATAAAATTTTTATCTGTGACATACAGTGTACTTTTTCCATAGATGCTGCGGACAGTGACATTACCTGTGGAACCTCTCCTGTATAATGTTTCCTCATCCCAAATACCTGTGACATTCCCTGTAATTTTTTATTAGCCGCTGGTGACAGCATCGACATTATCTGCGGGATATATCTTGTGTGACGTTTCCACATTCCAAATACCTTTAAAAAATGTTGGCGCATACTCTTCAAACTCCTACTCTACTGTACATGTGACATCCTTGCAAGCAAGGCCCTCAATAATAATTTTTTAGAGGGTCAGCGCACCAGCAGGCCCTCACCTACAATCTTTTACAGGGTCAGCTTACCGGCAGTTCCTCGCATATAATGTTTTACAGGGTCAGCTCACCTGCAGGCCGTCGCACATAATGTTTTATAGGGTCATATCACCTGCAGGCCCTCACTTACAACCTTTTAGAGGGTCAGTGCACCATCAGGCCCTTACCTACAATCTTTTACAGGGTCAGCTCACCTGCAGACCCTCGCATATAATGTTTTTCAGGGTCAGCTCACCTGCAGGGCCTCGCATATAATGTTTTACAGGGTCAGATCATCTGCAGGCCCTCACTTACAACCTTTTAGAGGGTCAGCTAACCATCAGGCCCTCACCTACAATCTTTTACAGGTTCAGATCACCTGCAGGCCCTCGTATATAATTTTTTTGAGGGTCAGCACACCAGCAGGCCCTCACCTACAATCTTTTATAGGGTCAGCACACCTGCAGGCCCTCACATATAATGTTTTACAGGGTCAGCTTACCTGCAGGCCATAGCATATAATGTTTTACAGGGTCAGCTCACCTGCAGGCCTTCACCTGCAACCTTTTAGAGGATCAGCTCACCAGCAGGCCCTCACCTACAATCGTTTACAGGGTCATCTCACCTGCAGGCCCTTGCATATAATGTTTTATTGAGTCAGCTCACCTGCAGGCCCTTGTATATAATGTTTTACAGGGTCAGCTCACCTGCAGGCCCTTGTATATAATGTTTTACAGGGTCAGCTCACCTGCAGGCCCTCGTATATTATTTTTTAGAGGGTCAGCACACCAGCAGGCCCTCACCTACAATATTTTACAGGGTCAGCTCATCTGCAGGTCCTCATATATAATGTTTTACAGGGTCAGCTCACCTGCAGGCCCTCGCATATAATGTTTACAGGGTCAGCTCACCTGCAGGCCCTCACCTACAAACTTTTAGAGGGTCAGCTCACCAGCAGGCCATCACATATAATGTTTTACAGGGTCAGCTCACCTGCAGGCCTTGCATATAATGTTTTACAGGGTCAGCTCACCTGCAGGCCTTCGCATTTAATGTTTTACAGGGTTAGCTCACCTGCAAGCCCTTCAAGATACATCCAGACATCCTCCCCATGCTGTTCCTGAACCATTTTGGTGGTGTTTCCATCAATTTCTGACCTTTTCCAATAAATCAGGCACCCTCCCCTCTTCAGAGCAGTGGGTGCCTGGTTTGATGCTCCAGTTCTCCCATTGACTTCCATTATACTTGGGTGCTCTGTAGAATACCCGAGCATCCCGATGTGTTCTTAACACTAAACATCACCAAAAATTATTTAAGAATATGTTAAACATAAAAACGTGATTTAAATAATAGGTCATTTTCTAATGACACATTTGAGGAAAAGTCATCATCATTAGTCCAGTCCGGCACCCCCGTAGATCAGTTGTTTCCTGGAGCTGCCACAATTACTGGAGCTCTCCAATCACAGTACATACATTGCACAGTGGCTGTGCTTGGTATTGCAGCTCTGCTCCATTCACTTCAATGGGGCTGAGCTGCAACTAAGCCATTTGACCGATGTACGGTGATGTTACATGGCCTAGGAAGAGGCTGTGGTGCTGAGAAAAGTGCCCGACACTTCTAACAGAGGATAGGCCATCACTATTTATTGCCAATTAACCTCTTTAAGGAGTCATTCTTTAAGATCAGAAGTTGGACTGGTGAAACTTGGAGTGCTGAGACTGGAACAAAGGGAAAGAAGTGTTCTGCTTACTGCTGTTCCCTTTGAATCTGATCTGGCTTTGCGCCTTCCCTCCGTGTGCACTATAGACATTCTATTAGCCAACACACAGCTCTGGTATTTTTGCAAAATGCATATTATATGCTTTTACTTTTAGTTTTGGTATTGTTTGTTGGTATGTATAAAGAATAATTCATGCCTACGTGATTATATAGATCAAGAAGAAAACACAAAACATATAGCAGTTAACTTGTATAATGCTCTTTACCTTTAAAACAATGCACTTAGTTCATGATTTATCAAGTTCATGGCTTCTACATTTCACAGTGATAGCAGAGGAAGTCAACTAAATCTTGCACATTCTATTGGCATTCAGCAATTGCTATAGATGTTCTGCTAGGTGTTTCTATCATAGTTACCCCTGCCAGGATCTGACAAATTGATTCATGGAATGGTTGTTTCTGCTTGCTTCTATAATGTGTCGGACTAATGTCGCTGTTTATTTTTCCTCAGATCCATGTTGTTTAATTCTTAAAATCATGTGGATTTACAGTTTTTCATGGTGTGCTAAACAATCTCAGACATATGAGAACAACTGAATACGTTTTCTGTCTATATGATGGATGAACACTGCAGAAACCGGGGATTTACATATGAATTCTGATGAAATTAAGATTTTATTTTGCTTTACTGGGTAGAGAGAAAAGTGTAGATTTGTACAGGCATGAATAACGTTCAGATGTGTAGTTGAGGCTAATAATGTAACTGGGATTGGATTCTCACACAATCTGTGATACATTTAGCTATAGTGTAATCCTTGCTCCTCACAAACTATTTTCAAAATTGATTTTTCACAGTTTATGGATTTCAATGGAATTTTATCCGCATTAAAGCATACAGTGTTCTTTTTCAATAGACGGTGTCCGCTTCTGTGAGTACCAATACCAGTGCCACATCTAAAGTGTAATGTGTGCGCTACAAAATTTCTCTGTGACATACAGTGTACTTTTTCAATAAACTGTATCCTCTTCTGACAGTGACATTACAAGTGCAACATCTCCAGTGTACCGTGTGCACTGAAAAAATGTATCTGTGACATACAGTGTACTTTTTCAATAGATGTTGTCCGCTTCTGACAGTGACATTACCAGTGTCACATCTGCAATGTAACATGTGCGCATAAAATTTTTATCTGTGACATACAGTGTACTTTTTCCATAGATGCTGCGGACAGTGACATTACCTGTGGAACCTCTCCTGTATAATGTTTCCTCATCCCAAATACCTGTGACATTCCCTGTAATTTTTTATTAGCCGCTGGTGACAGCATCGACATTATCTGCGGGATATATCTTGTGTGACGTTTCCACATTCCAAATACCTTTTAAAAAATGTTGGCGCATACTCTTCAAACTCCTACTCTACTGTACATGTGACATCCTTGCAAGCAAGGCCCTCAATAATAATTTTTTAGAGGGTCAGCGCACCAGCAGGCCCTCACCTACAATCTTTTACAGGGTCAGCTTACCGGCAGTTCCTCGCATATAATGTTTTACAGGGTCAGCTCACCTGCAGGCCGTCGCACATAATGTTTTATAGGGTCATATCACCTGCAGGCCCTCACTTACAACCTTTTAGAGGGTCAGTGCACCATCAGGCCCTTACCTACAATCTTTTACAGGGTCAGCTCACCTGCAGACCCTCGCATATAATGTTTTTCAGGGTCAGCTCACCTGCAGGGCCTCGCATATAATGTTTTACAGGGTCAGATCATCTGCAGGCCCTCACTTACAACCTTTTAGAGGGTCAGCTAACCATCAGGCCCTCACCTACAATCTTTTACAGGTTCAGATCACCTGCAGGCCCTCGTATATAATTTTTTTGAGGGTCAGCACACAGCAGGCCCTCACCTACAATCTTTTATAGGGTCAGCACACCTGCAGGCCCTCACATATAATGTTTACAGGGTCAGCTTACCTGCAGGCCATAGCATATAATGTTTTACAGGGTCAGCTCACCTGCAGGCCTTCACCTGCAACCTTTTAGAGGATCAGCTCACCAGCAGGCCCTCACCTACAATCGTTTACAGGGTCATCTCACCTGCAGGCCCTTGCATATAATGTTTTATTGAGTCAGCTCACCTGCAGGCCCTTGTATATAATGTTTTACAGGGTCAGCTCACCTGCAGGCCCTTGTATATAATGTTTTACAGGGTCAGCTCACCTGCAGGCCCTCGTATATTATTTTTAGAGGGTCAGCACACCAGCAGGCCCTCACCTACAATATTTTACAGGGTCAGCTCATCTGCAGGTCCTCATATATAATGTTTTACAGGGTCAGCTCACCTGCAGGCCCTCGCATATAATGTTTACAGGGTCAGCTCACCTGCAGGCCCTCACCTACAAACTTTTAGAGGGTCAGCTCACCAGCAGGCCATCACATATAATGTTTTACAGGGTCAGCTCACCTGCAGGCCTTGCATATAATGTTTTACAGGGTCAGCTCACCTGCAGGCCTTCGCATTTAATGTTTTACAGGGTTAGCTCACCTGCAAGCCCTTCAAGATACATCCAGACATCCTCCCCATGCTGTTCCTGAACCATTTTGGTGGTGTTTCCATCAACTTCTGACCTTTTCCAATAAATCAGGCACCCTCCCTCTTCAGAGCAGTGGGTGCCTGGTTTGATGCTCCAGTTCTCCCATTGACTTCCATTATACTTGGGTGCTCTGTAGAATACCCGAAGCATCCCGATGTGTTCTTAACACTAAACATCACCAAAAATTATTTAAGAATATGTTAAACATAAAACGTGATTTAAATAATAGGTCATTTTCTAATGACACATTTGAGGAAAAGTCATCATCATTAGTCCAGTCCGGCACCCCGTAGATCAGTTGTTTCCTGGAGCTGCCACAATTACTGGAGCTCTCCAATCACAGTACATACATTGCACAGTGGCTGTGCTTGGTATTGCAGCTCTGCTCCATTCACTTCAATGGGGCTGAGCTGCAACTAAGCCATTTGACCGATGTACGGTGATGTTACATGGCCTAGGAAGAGGCTGTGGTGCTGAGAAAAGTGCCCGACACTTCTAACAGAGGATAGGCCATCACTATTTATTGCCAATTAACCTCTTTAAGGAGTCATTCTTTAAGATCAGAAGTTGGACCGGTGAAACTTGGAGTGCTGAGACTGGAACAAAGGGAAAGAAGTGTTCTGCTTACTGCTGTTCCCTTTGAATCTGATCTGGCTTTGCGCCTTCCCTCCGTGTGCACTATAGACATTCTATTAGCCAACACACAGCTCTGGTATTTTTGCAAAATGCATATTATATGCTTTTACTTTTAGTTTTGGTATTGTTTGTTGGTATGTATAAAGAATAATTCATGCCTACGTGATTATATAGATCAAGAAGAAAACACAAAACATATAGCAGTTAACTTGTATAATGCTCTTTACCTTTAAAACAATGCACTTAGTTCATGATTTATCAAGTTCATGGCTTCTACATTTCACAGTGATAGCAGAGGAAGTCAACTAAATCTTGCACATTCTATTGGCATTCAGCAATTGCTATAGATGTTCTGCTAGGTGTTTCTATCATAGTTACCCTGCCAGGATCTGACAAATTGATTCATGGAATGGTTGTTTCTGCTTGCTTCTATAATGTGTCGGACTAATGTCGCTGTTTATTTTTCCTCAGATCCATGTTGTTTAATTCTTAAAATCATGTGGATTTACAGTTTTTCATGGTGTGCTAAACAATCTCAGACATATGAGAACAACTGAATACGTTTTCTGTCTATATGATGGATGAACACTGCAGAAACCGGGGATTTACATATGAATTCTGATGAAATTAAGATTTTATTTTGCTTTACTGGGTAGAGAAAAAGTGTAGATTTGTACAGGCATGAATAACGTTCAGATGTGTAGTTGAGGCTAATAATGTAACTGGGATTGGATTCTCACACAATCTGTGATACATTTAGCTATAGTGTAATCCTTGCTCCTCACAAACTATTTTCAAAATTGATTTTTCACAGTTTATGGATTTCAATGGAATTTTATCCGCATTAAAGTAGTAGTAATTTATTCTGTATAAAGAAGCATGCATTTATATACAGCAAGGCACTTGTGCAGCCTTCATGCATTGATGGTGGACTTCTTGTAAAAATTGTACATATTCCTTTTGTGTGAACTCTTATATCAATATCTGTACTTACATCCGGGGCTCCTATCCTATTTTCATCTGACATCTTTTTTCCATCTGATATTCTGAATTCATTTGACACCCTATTGCCATCTGACTCTGCATCATTAATGGCAAAAAATGTTATTTGGGTTCTATGGTCCCCAAGGATGTTGAAATATATTCATGGAGAGTAACTCATGTTTTAATTTTGTTGGGAATATATTATTCAAATGAATGATATAATATAACATAAATTTATGGATCATCATTATTTATTTATTGAGCAACCATACGCAAAAAAATGCATACGGTATATACAAATAAAACACTTTAAAATCGCAAACAAACCACAATGGTTTGGATTTTACAAAATTTTGAATCCAGTGATCCACTCCAATTTTTGCTTAAGCAAAGTTCTAGCATAAAAGCCCAGGTCTATGAAATATGAGTGTAACTACTGAGGAAGAGGTAGAGATTCACCTCGAAACGCCTCTGGTTCTGTGTGCGCTCACCTGCTGGTGTCCTGGATACACTAAAATCACGGCCATGCAATAAATACATAATTGCAAAAATTGAAGTAAGTGAACTTACAATTAATACCTCTCACTAGAGAAGACATCGAAAGAGCAACAAGGAGACGTCCTTCTCATCTCACGAGAACTCCACAACAGGCATACAGAGTGGGATAGATGAGACGCCGATTTCACGTGTCGGCCACCCGCTGCCGTTCTTCGGACGTAGGGAGGGGTAAGCGCCCATTCTTGGGCCAGTATAGAGGAGTACTCCGCACATCTCAACCGTGAGTACGGACTATCAAGAATATCTCTTTATCCCCCACCTCTTTTGGATTACAAAAGGCTACACAGCACTTTATTGACCTAACTTGGATACATTATGAAAATTTTACTTTTTGGGACATTTTTATATCCCTCTACCATCCCAATATATCATTCCCATTTTAAATATCTCAAGAAAATTGGTGTTGCTGTGTATGGCGTTGTTGCGTATGGTTTGAAAATCTATCCTACGGAACATCAAACTGTGCTTAATTTAGACAATTTCTATTAGGATTCACCAATTATATTCTGTATATATGTTAGTAGAAATACAGTAACTATTGGAGCGTGATAGTTTGTACAGCAGTGCCATATGACCAAGACAACATAGAGACTTGATCTTTGATATCTAACAGTGCAACTCTATACCACACATCGTATTTCTTGTGTCTTCTATGTTTTATGTTAAAATCCTATTTTATTTTTAGCGCATGCTCACATTTTTATAATATTTTAATTACAGTATATTAAATAGTACCTTATAAGCTATAATTCTCCCGTGAACCCATTTGTATGAGTGCCTGTCCATTTCTATATTACTACAGTGATACCTCGGTTCACGAACGCTTCTGTTCACGAACAACTCGGTTCACGAACAGAAAAGTTCGTAAAAATATGCTCCGGTTCACGAACTCCGCCTCGGTTCACGAACGCAAGCCGCGGCCATTTTAATGCTAATTTCAGGCTGTCACATGGTCGGGACTTCCTGTAGGAAGACCGTGGAGAGAAGAAGCAAGAATAAGAGACACAGAAAGAAGTACTCTGCAAGCATTATAAGTGATTATACTGTATTTTATCACATACAGTACATACTGTACACAGAAAGAAGTACTCTGCAAGCATTATACAGTACAGTAAGTGATTATACTGTATTTTATCACATACAGTACATACAGTACACAGAAAGAAGTACTGTACTCTGCAAGCATTATAAGTGATTATACTGTATTTTATCCCATACAGTACATACTGTACAGTTCACTGGACACCCAATATGGCTCCCAAGAAGCATAGTGGAAAGAAGAAAGTGCGGAGCAGCAATAAAGGTGACAAGAACAGCAATGCAGGTGACAATGTGCAAAGTGGAAATGCAAGTGACAATGTGCAAAGTGGAAATGCAAGTGACAATGTGCAAAGTGGAAATGCAGTTGACAATGTGCAAAGTGGAAATGCAAGTGACAATGTGCAAAGTGGAAATGCAAGTGACAATGTGCAAAGTGGAAATGCAAGTGACAATGTGCGAAGTGGAAATGCAGGTGACAATGTGCAAAGTGGAAATGCAAGTGACAAGAATGTGCAGCGCAAGCATGGTGGCAAAAAGAAAGTGCACAGCAGTAGTAAAGGTGACAGCAAGGTTGTGAAGAAAATAACCATTGAGCTGAAGAAGGAAATTATAGAAAAGCATGACCGTGGTATTCGTGGTGACTGATCTGGCTTCGAGTACAAGATGGCAAAGTCAACAATTTCGACTATTCTGAAAAACAAAGCCGCCATCAAAGGAGCTGATGTTGCAAAAGGAGTAACAATGTTAACCAAGCAGAGGACACAAGTGCTGGAAGAGGTGGAAAAACTTTTGTTGGTGTGGTTGAATGAGAAACAGCTGGCAGGTGATAGTGTAAGTGAAGCTATGATCTGTGAGAAAGCCAGGAAATTGCACAGTGATTTACAGCAAAGAAGCCCCTCTACAAGTGCAGCAAGTGACGAATTTAAAGCCAGTAGAGGGTGGTTTGAAAAATTCCGCAGGAGAACTGGCATCCACAGTGTGATTAGACATGGTGAGGCTTCCAGTTCTGACAAGGCCGCAGCAGAAGCTTACAAGTTAGAATTTGCAGAATTCATGAAGACAGAAGGATACGTCCCTCAACAAGTGTTCAACTGTGATGAAACAGGGCTCTTCTGGAAAAAAATGCCGAACAGAACCTATATCACACAGGAGGAAAAGGCCCTACCAGGGCACAAGCCCATGAAGGACAGATTGACCCTTTTGCTGTGTGCCAACGCAAGCGCCGATCTGAAAATTAAACCACTACTGGTGTACCATTCTCAGACCCCTCGTGCATTTAGGGAACAAAATGTGAACAAGGCCAGACTGCCCGTCATGTGGAGAGCCAATGCCAAAGCTTGGGTCACAAGGCAATTGTTTATGGAATGGCTGCACGAGGTGTTTGCACCCACCGTCAGAAAATATCTTTCTGATAACCAGCTGCCTGAAAGGTGCCTTCTTCTGATGGACAATGCCCCAGCACACCCTCCAGCCTTGGTGGATGATATGGATGCTGAGTATGACTTCATCAAGGTAAAGTTCCTCCCCCAACACAACACCACTTCTGCAGCCCATGGACCAGCAAGTCATCTGCAACTTTAAGAAGCTGTACACAAAGGCGCTCTTCACTAGGTGTTTTAATGTCACTGAAGAGACATCCTTGACTTTGAAAGAATTCTGGAAGAAACATTTCAATGTTGTCCACTGCATTAACCTCATTGACAAAGCCTGGGAAGAGGTCACTTCCCGAACCCTAAATTCAGCCTGGAGGAAACTGTGGCCAGAATGTGTCGCTGAACGTGAACATGACTTAGAAGGGTCTGATGCAGAGGTAGTGGAGGAAATTGTGTCCATGGGCAAGAATATGGGTCTGGACGTTGATGGTGCTGATGTGGAAGAGCTTGTTGAGGAACATAGGGAGGAGCTGACCACGGAAGAACTTTATGAACTCCACAGTGAGCAGCAGAAGGCACTTCTTGAGGAGCATTCCACTGAGGAGGAAGAAGAAAGGGAGGAGGTTAGCAGTGATGCCATAAAATCCATTATGCAAAAATGGAATGAGTGCCATGATTTCTTTGAAAAGCACCACCCCAACATTACTGTCACAAACAGAGTGTTAAATCTCATGAATGATAATGTGGTCTCTCATTTCCGGAGGGTTATGCAGCGCAGAAAGAGACAAGTGACATTGGACAGATTTTTCAGACAAACTGAGCCTGCAGCTAGGAGACAAAGGAGAGAGGAAACCCCTGAAGAAGATCTCCCTGATGTCCTTATGGAGGGGGACTCTCCCCCCAAACAATAACTGCCTCCCACCTTACTGTCCTCTCTTAATAAATAACTACAGTATACTGTACTTTACTAATGTGTATTGTCATTTGTTTCATATTTTTGGGCTTCAAAACCCCCAAAAAAGTCAGCACGGATTAACCGGATTTACATTGAACCCTATGGGAAAATGTGCCTCGGTTCACGACCAATTCGGTTCGCGACCAGAGTCAGTTCACGAATTAAGTTCGTGAACCGAGGTATCACTGTACATTCAGAATTAGCTTAACTTTTTTAAAAAAACGTTTGTAAAAAATGAAAACGAAAAAAGGGAAAGTCGCTGCATTAGGAATGTTTTTAAAAAGTTAAGCTAATTCCGAATGTAGTAAAATGGAGTAAAATCCCTACATCCTGGAGCCATAACTTTTTTTTATTTTTCTGTTCACACAACTGTTAGATAGCTTATTTTGTGCAGGACAAGCTGTATTTTCTAATGGCACCATTTAATATTGCATATGGTGTAGTGTGAAGCTGGGAATACATTTTAAATTGGGTGGAATTTGAAAAAAAATATTTCACCATAGTTTTATGGGTTTTGTTTTTATGTCATTCCCTATGTTTTAAAACTAACTTTATTTTGTGATTACAGTTTTAATAATTTTCATGTTTTCCGACTTTTAAATAAATACAAACTTTGAGAAAATTATATTTTTTCTTTGTAGGTCCATATTTTCAACTTTGAATGGGGGGGAAGCTCATTTCTTTTGTGGGGGTGATCTGTAGTTTTTATTGACACTATTTTGAGGTATGTATAACCTTTTGATAATTTTTAATAATGTTTTTAGGATGTGAGGCGACCATAAACGGCGAATTGGCCATTTTGATTTTTTGGTTCGTTTTGCTGCTCACCATAAAGGATAAATATTTTTATAGTTTAATATTATGGGTATTTTGGGATGGGGTGATACCAATTATCTTTATTTTAAAAAAGAGCACAGGGGGTAATTTTAATGCTAATATTTTTGGCTTTTTTATATTGAAAATATATATTTTTCTTACTTTTTTCACATGCAATGACAAGACTTGGAGCCTTCAATAGTATCCAGGCTGCCATAGCAACAGAACGGCTCCCGCGATCTTATCAACATGGAGCTGTTTGGTCTCCGGAAGCACATCACTCCTGGTAATTGACTACTCAGATGCCATAATTACAATTAATCAAGGTATCTGGGAGGTCAAAAGGCCAGGATCTGTGTTGTGGCCGATCAAGGACTCAGCCACTGCCACCTAGTGTCTGTTGTGTAAAACAGCAGGCATCCAATTTCTACGGGCCCGCTAAGCTCATAAGCAGGTGCCATCTTTAAAGACCTGCTATCTGCCACACATGGACAACAAATGTCAGGAAGGGGTAAATCAGAGTTACAGCGCACATGTGCTCAAATGTTGTCTGGTACACTAGCTTAGCTCAATTAAAGTGAATTAGGCTGACCTTAAATCAGGGGCAATCTTTACTGCCATGCAGGCCAATTAAATTCATTTGGCTGCAGAGATCAGGGGTGTCCTCAGGACTTCACTAAAGTTGACTATGAAAGGCACAGGAGCCGATGTCTCCTTAATCCACTATTCACTCTCATATGCCACAGACCATTAGGCCTAAAGCCTATGATACTGTATTAATGGTACAGACAGTGTAATTACATCATTGCAACCATCTGTGCATGGACACAGTCATCCCAGACCACTTTCATGGAATGGCATTGAACGATGAGTATTTAATTATCCTTTTTCTTTTGCAACCTTGGAGGAGCATACTATAGGGACACTATAAGGGGTGATTATTACTACTGAGGGCAGTATATAGGAGCCAGTCCTGATGACTAATGGAAGAACTACAGGGGGCCTTATTATGATTGGGGCACTATGATGTGCAACGAGCCCTTGAGGACCAAGAGTAGAGGATGAGAGTGGAAGTGTCTCTGACTATAGGATTTGTTGCAGTGGTCTCTCTCAAGCCATTGCTCCCTAGGGCTGGCGCAGTGAGAGGTTGGTGCACCCTTTCTACCATCAGGTTGGTGGACCCTTCCTGCGGTTTGGGCTGATGAAAGTTTGGGGCACAATTGATGTGGATGGTTTCACACTGACTTACTTCTTCTCTCCTCACCCACTAGTTTAGAGCTCTATCCCTCCAGACAGAAATTTACACCATCCCACTCCTGCCAAAAAGGGAGGAACAGGATGGTTAACCCTGTCCATGCTAACCATACCCGGTCATGCTGGGTATACATTACATTATATAACAGTATATAATATAATATTACTGTAACAATGGCAGTTGGAAGCCGCCAGCATGCAGTGTGACCGACTTCGTACCTCAGTCGAGCTGCACGCGGGGCTCCTCCTCTTTGATGCAGGCTCCGGACCCGCTTTCCTGCGCTGTCGCAGGCTACGACAGCTTCTGTTATATCTTGTAGGAGCCGCAGGTGTCCTGGTACCTTAAGGGTTAATCCACACCCCTGATTCCGCCCTCTCTCCAATCCTGGCCAGGCATTACCTTTATAAGGGTGCTTCCCCCTTCCTGCAATGCCTGAGCAATTTTGTACTTCCTACAGCTAAGGCTCCTGCTGTTCCTGCATTCGATATCCTGCTTATGACCTCTGCCTATATCCTGACCTCGTCTCTGCTTGATCCTCTTGTACATCGCTGCTCTCAAGTTAAAGACCCGGACTGTCGACCACGCCTCTGTCTGCTGTGCAGATCGTTACACCAGCTCCACCTGGACTAACTCAGCTCTGCTGTTCTCACAGCACTAGCTCTGCTATACCGCTTGTTCAGCTCAACATCATTCCTGCGGCTGTCTGCTATATTGCCTGTTCCCCGGTGCTAGCATCGGGGCTTTCTGGCCTGCCTGGCCATCTGCCACTTAACCGGGACCACTCTTGCGGTAGCGAACTGGTGTCTCCCCTGCAGCTGAGTCCACCTTCCGCATCCTGGAGCGGGATAAAGGGTGAAAACCAGGGTGACACTTAGACTCCGCTCCCAAGTTTGGCCCAAAGTCAAACCGGTAAGTGGCACAGTGTGTCCACACCCGTTGATCCGTTACAATTACATTACAAACCATTTGCAGAAACCCCCTATTGAAATGCAAACCATCCTCAGGTTGGTGCTTGGTCTCCTCCTTGGTATACATGTCCAAAGATGCAGATATCATCTGGCTCCTTCCTCTCTCTATGCTGTGGAGAGAAAAGGATTTAGAGCATCCACTAACATAGTAATTGCCTAGGCTTTTACTTACTACCATGTGTGAATGATAAAAAGCTTAAAGGGTTATTCCCATCTTGGACAGTGGGGACATATCGCATGTGCGGCTACTCTTCGTTCATTTTTATGGGATTGTTGAAAATAGCCACGCAAGTGTGGCCACCACTATATTCACTTCTATGGGGCTTATGGAAATAGTCAAGCCAGTGCTTGGCAATTTTTGGCACTCCCATAGGACTGAATGGAGGGTGACAGCTCATGCACAGTGTATATTTGCGTGGTGGTAATTTGCGGGCTCTGCACTTATCAGGTGGAGCCTTCACCTATAAGACATCGGGGGCATATCCTAGCAATATTCCCCCATTGTCCAAGATGGGAATATCCATTTAAGTCTGCCAAACATATCAGGTCATGCTGGGTATACATTACAATATATAATAATACATAACATTACATTACAAGCCATTTTCAGATACCCCTTAGGGTCCATTCACATGTCCGCAACTGTTTTGCGGTCCGCAAATTGCAGATCCGCAAAACAAGGACACCAGCCATGTGCGCATGGGCAGTTTGCGGATGGCACATGGCCGGTACTATAATAGAGAAATGCCTTTTCTTGTCCATGGCTTCAGACAAGAACAGGACATGTTCTATTTTTTTGCGGGGCCATGGAACGGAAGTGCGAATGCGGACAGCACACAGTGTGCTGTCCGCATCTATTGCGGCTCCATTAAAATTGAATGGGTCCACACCCGTTCCGCAAAATTGCGGAATGGATGTGGATCCATTTTGCAGATGTGTGAATGGACCCTTATACTGGGGTACTGCAGATGGCGGTATTACTACTGGGGGCACTATGGGGGTTTTATTAACATGAAGGTAGAGCATGGCAGGTTGACAATGGCATGGCTTAGCACTGTGACTCGGCAGAGCTTAGAAGTGCAATCGGGAGCCCTCAGACGTAACTTTATATCATCATTCAACAGAAAATTAGTAATTGGTTTGAAAGCTTCCAAAATGTATTATCCAAAATAAGAATAAAAAATGAAGATCAAAGAGAAACATTTCCACATGTTGGACTGACGGGGCAAGGAGGAGGACATTAATGCCCAGTTATTGTATACAGAAATAGGAGGTTTATGTGCCCAAACAACATGAGAGGAACAGGAGGAGCATGATGAGCTGAAGGGCAATGAGAAAGACCAGGCAGATGACCTGACAGACTGTGGCAGTATGCAGTGGAAATGGAGGCAGAGAGTCCCTCTGATTCCCTTGCACAAATGGCCAGATGCATGCTGAGTTGCTTGCATAGTGACAGCCGCATAATCACTATTCGGCAGAGGGATGACTACTGGCTTTCCACGATTAGAGATGTGCAAAGTTCTGTAAAATATGTTTTGGATTATTTGCCGCATTTTACAAAAAAATTCACTTTGTGATATGTTACTTTGTCATAAAGCGCATTTCTTTGTGCATAACAAGTGCAATACCAGTCTTAAACCCCTCAGATGCTGTAATCTTTGTTGACCGTGGCATCTGAGATCCATATTAAAGCATTTTCTCTCTGTGCTCACATTTCACTGCCATGACTGCTGGTGGAGAGGGTGGGGTGGGGGTCTGGAGCAGCAGTAGCTCCATCAGCAGTAACTTGAGTCTTAAGTCTCTGATGAGCATGTTTCTTCACCTGCCAACTGAAGAAACCACCCAGCAGCAGGACATGGAGCAAAACCTGAACCAGCACATGGTGGAATACTTGGACTGCACCCTGTCACCCCAGATACAAGATCCCTTGGACTACTGGGCAACCAGAATAAAATTGTGGCTGCAACTGGCTGAGTTTGTTCTTGGTAAGCTTTCCTGCCTGGCCAATAGTGTAGCATCAGAGCGCGTGTTGAGTGTGGTGGGGGCATAGTTATTCCAAAGATAATTCACCTTTGAACTCATGAGACACTTGAGAGATTAACCTTTATAAAGATGAATCAGATGGGAATCAGCCAGGATTTCCACACCCTGGTGCCTGATGCATCTGACTACAGCAGAACATTGTGAAACATGGCCCGTTACTTTTGGCCACGTGCTTCAGCCACTATTCTGATGCTGCCACCTGCCTGATGCCATCAACCTGCTGCATCTGCTGCCATCTTCAACTACTGCTACCATCTTGTGCCACCATATTGTGCTGTTACTGCCACTGCTACCCTCCACCTTTTTGACTGAGCCACTATGTTGACTCCTCATGCTGTTGCCACCCTCACCACTCCGTAATGGGGCCACTAGTGTTCCTGTTTGGCCTTGACTGAAAAATGGTAATCACTATGGATCCTGTCTTTGGAGCATCCATAAGGTCTCTATCAAGCAGTCAGTATTTTGCGTCAGCATTTCATCATGATTTGGAAGCCAAAAGCACAAAACACAAGCAAATATTTCCATCACGTGTCTCTCTCTGTTTTGGCCCCACTCCTGTTTTTGCCTTAGAAATACTGATCAATTATTCACAAAATACTGACCATGTGAAGGCGGATGCTGAAGGGACAGAATCGATTTTTTTTTTTTTTTTTTGGGGGGGGGGGGGTTGTTCTTCTGATGAATCAGAAGAAAGGAAAAATAAATAGTGACATCAACACAAACTTGTCATGGGGGTCACTACTTCTGCATCAGTGGCTAACAAAATAGATTATCTATTAATCTATGTGGAAACAGCAGATGGCGTAAAATGAGACAGTTCATTTCCACTATAGTAGAATCAGTGGCTAACAGAGTAGGTTATCTATCAATCAATGTGGACATCCCACAAACAGTGAAATGAGACAGCTCTTTCCAACTATATTAGAATCTTGGGTCACTGCATTGTTTAATACATTATACCTGACGCTAACATTGACCTGTAAGGCTGAGTTATTGTATGGTGAGCCAAAATTAGGAGCCAATCCTACTCTTAGATAAGGTATCATGAAAAGATCTACACCTTTTCTGTGTTTTTGACCTGTAGCTGGCCTAATAAGTGAAGTGTGAACTGAGCCTAATAGTGACGCATTCTACAGTTATTCTACAGCTAATAAATGTAATTCAAAAGCATCTGTTTGCACTGCAACAACATGAATTAAAAAACTTTTTTTCTCCACTGCTTTATTGGCAATGCCCCATGTCCTTTATTTGGCTCCACTAAAGAGTCATTGGGACAGAGCTCCTGCAGAGATGCACCGTGTTTACTAAAGGCTGCTGTATGCTTTCTTTTTTTTTAACAAGGGATTAGCTTGGACTGTTGGTGGCCTGTATGACAATGCGCATGTCCATATACTGTATGAGACCTCCTTGTCATGCTGACGCACAGTAACTGTTTCACTAGGCCTAGCTATGCATGTTGCTGCAAAGCACAGTGATGAACACCAAGATACACTCTCCCTGCAGGGCGGGATATAGCTGATTTAAAGTGCTTCTTGACAAATTAATTCAGAATGAAGCAAGTGTTCAAATCGTATTTTTGAAAAATTCACTTATCTCTAATCTTTGTACGAGTGAATCCAGAAGAAAAAAAAACAGGAGTCTGGTTTGAATACAAGCAGACAAAAAACTTGAGTTTGTGAGCATTTGCATGTTTTAGTTTAAGTGTATGTTTGTATTATGTGCATGACTTAAGATTAAGTGACTTTAGATTCAGGGACTTTAGAAGGGGACTACACTAAGTTGCTTTTCATTGCACTGCATTATTGTATTTTTTCTTTCTACTTTCTTGTATAATCCCTATTAGTATGTGCTCCATTATTGAAAATATACACATGTGCACATCTTGTCAAATGTATGCAGTTCTGGAACAGCCGTTCCAAAAAGTACATATTTTTGGTCAGAATGTGAGCAAATTGCCTGTTTGGCACATTTTGGATCTAAATGAGCGAAAGCTGAGAAGTGTTGTGATTTGGAAAAGAGTTTGCTGCTCACAGAGTAGGCATTCTATGGGATAGCTGTGGGGGAGGATGATAATATGGAGCAGGAAAGTGAGATTGATAGCTGGGTAACAGAAAGCAGGGTAGAGGAAAGAGTGCAGGGTAGCCCAGATCTGGCACACCCCTACAAGCTTGCAAGGTTGTCAAATTAGGGGAATGTGAGTTCAGGGAGTGCAGTGCTGCAGAAAGACACTTTCTCTGCCAGTCATGGGAAAGTCAGCTCCAGTAAGTAGGGGACCAGGAGAGCAGGTCAAGCCAGACAAGTGCTGGTAGTGTGAGACTCAATTATTAGGGGTACAGATCGGGTGATCTGTTGCAAAGACCAAAATCGTGTGTTGTCTTCCTGGTGCTCTAGTTCGACATATCACAGATAGGGTTCATAATTTCTGGGAGGGGCTGGCAAAGATCCAGCAGCCATGGTCCACATTGGAACCAATGAGGAAGTTAGAGGTAGGTGGAGCCTCCTAAACATGATTTTAGGGATTTAGGTCACAAGCTCAGGGCAAAGACCTCAAATGTAGTATTTTCTGAAAAACTACCTGTACCATGAACCACACCAGAAAGGCAGCGGGAGGTTAGGCAGATTTAGAAGTGGCTCAAAAACTGGTGTAGGAAGGAGGTTTTTGGGTTTCTGGAGAACTGGGCCAACTTCTCTGTCGTCTACAGGCTTTATCGTAGGAATGGGGTGCACCGCAATGGGGAAGGGTAGCTGTTTTCGGGGAGAAGATGACTAGAAGGTTGGATGAGTGTTTAAAATAGGGACTAAGGGAGGGTAATTACATTATAGGAGGGGAAGAAAGTTCAGATGGAGACCTGGGCCAAGGTAATGAAATTGGGGGAGGAATGGAAAAAAGGACTAGAATAGTTCATATGAGAAGGTTTAGGGTAAAAAAAATATACAAAAACCTCTTAATTCTATGTACTGTATTCTAATGCCAGAAGCCTGACTAATAAAACTGGCGGACTGGAAGAAGTAATGTGCGTGAATAATTAAGACATGGCTGAATGATAGCTATGACAGAATAGTTAACGTACAGGGTTACAGTCTGTTTAGAAAGGATCATCAAAAGCGGAGAGGGGGAGGGATTTGATTTTATTTAAACTTCTGTGTAAAGCCCACATTCCGGGAAGATATAAGTGAGGGAACCGAACATTTGTCACTGTGGGTCGAAAAACATGGAGGCAAATGAGTTAGTTATAAGTAGGGTTGAGCGAACCTGAACTGTACAGTTCTGGTTCGTACCGAATTTTGGGGTGTTCGGGACACGGACCCGAACCCGAACATTTCCATAAAAGTTCGGGTTCGGGTTCGGTGTTCGGCGCTTTCTTGTCGCTTTTTGAAAGGCTGCACAGCAGCCAATCAACAAGCGTCATACTACTTGCCCCAAGAGGCCATCACAGCCATGCCTACTAATGGCATGGCTGTGATTGGCCAGAGCAGCATGTGACCCAGGCTCTATATAAGCTTGAGCCACATAGCGCTGTACGTCACTCTGCTGTTACAAGTGTAGGGAGAGGATGTTGCTGGACTTGTGATTTCATGGAGAGGATAGGAGAGAATCTAACTCGGCGATCTATCTAGAAATAGTTGTGTGGGTGCAGGGTACTATCCTTTTACCCTGCCCTGAGCTCATTGACCAAACAATACTAACTTTTAGAATTCTGTTAGGTGGGTGGCGGTGGCGGCGGCCATTTTATGCATGCTCAGTGCACCAGCACTGCATTTGAGCTTTTGGGACATTGCAAATCACCATTTTTGGGGGCAAACTAAAACATTTTGTATTGGTCATTGTGCAATTTAATCTAGAAATACACCCATCATTTTCTGTGGTTTGAAAAACAACTTTATTTATCAAAAACAGTATTTTCCAGATCTGCAAGTGTTAAATTCAAGTTTTATATATATAGCATTCATATTCTGTTAGCAAAAAAAGACTTTTTGGGCAATCTACAACATCTGTATTAGTCAGTGTGCAATTTAAGCTAGAAATACACCCATCATTTTCTGGGGTTTGAAAAACACACTTTTTTTTTTGACAAAAAACACTATTTTCAGGACTTGCAGCATCAGCACAAATTACAAGCTTATATAATGCTGTAAAATTCAGTTGTTAAACAATCAGTTGTTTGGGCACAACAAATTTAGTTGGCAGCCTTTGATGCAGATGTCATTGTGAGATACACCCTTAATACATTTGGGTTATATTCAGAGATTCTAAATACCGCCATTTGGTGCACCAATATTGAATTCAGGCCTGCAGAGGTTCAGGTCCTGTGAGATCCCCCCTATAAATACAGGGGTTTGAATTAGGCATTTTAAATACAGCCATTTGAAATACAGCCATTTTGTGCAAAGATATATTTACTTCAGGCCTACACTGATTCAGGGCGTGTGTGATCCCCCCTATACATACAGGGGTTTGATTCAGCCATTTGAAATACAGCCATTTGAAATACAGCCTTTTTGTGCAAAGATTTATTTACTTCAGGCCTACACTGATTCAGGGCTTGTGCGATTCCCCTTATACATACAGGGGTTTGATTCAGCCATTTTAAATACAGCCATTTAAAATACAGCCATTTTGTGCAAAGATATATTTACTTCAGGCCTACACTGATTCAGGGCGTGTGTGATCCCCCCTATACATACAGGGATTTGATTCAGCCATTTATAATACAGCCATTTTAAATACAGCCATTTAGTGCAAATATATATTTACTTCAGGCCTACACTGATTAAGGGGGTGTGTGATCGCCCCTATACATACAGGGGTTTGATTCAGCCATTTGAAATACAGTCATTTTAAATACAGCCATTTAGTGAAAAGATATATTTACTTCAGGCCTACACTGATTCAGGGTGTGTGTGATCCCCCCTATACATACAGGGGTTTGATTCAGCCAATTAAAATACAGCCATTTTAAATACAGCCATTTAGTGTTGCTTCCTCCTCCTACTCTGCTTCCTCATCCTCTACCAGCTCGCTTACACGAACTGACTGACAGGGGTCAGCCCCTGCAACTTCTGGAAGAGGGGTTAGGTGGTCACTTGGACGTAGCGTAACCTTTGCAACCTCTCTGACTAGTAATAGGTAAAATTTAATATTTATTAATCACTCTATTAAAAATAAATTAACTACTTTGGAACATGCAACTTCTGGGTCTCCAAATTGGGCACATGGCCTGAGCTTGCCCTTTACCCCTTGGAGGTGCTGGTCTGCCCTGCAGCCAGTGTATTGTCTGAACGTGTGTTTAGCATTACTGGAGGTGGTTATCACAGGTTAAATTTCCCAATGTTTTGGTGTGTACACTAATTTTAAAAATAAAATTTAAAACCAAAAAGCAGTGTATGCTACCTCCTCCTCTTCCACCGCCGCTTCCACCTACACTGCCACATCCACCGCCTCCTCAACCTCCTACTCCATATGGACCTCGCCCTCCTAGATCAATATAATTATTTTTTATTTTTACCTATTTTATGTTATTTAAAGTCATTTCCCAATCCACATTTGTTTGCAGAGCACTTGCATGCTCTTAACAACATTTTGCTGGCATTTTCAGCCCTCTAGCCCTTTCCATGACATTTTTACAGCCATTTTAGTGCTCAAAAGTTTGGGTACCCATTGACTTCAATGGGGTTCGGGGTCAAGTTCGGGTCAAGTTCGGGTCCCGAACTCGAACTTTTTTCCGAAGTTCGGCCGAACCCGTCGAACTCGAACATCAGGTGTCTGCTCAACTCTAGTTATAAGCCACCTAATATAATAGAGTCCACAGAAAATCTACTACTAAGGGACATAGATGAGGTTGCAAATCATGATGAGGTCGTTATTAGGGGAACTTCAACTACCCATATATAGACTGAGAAACTCATAAAGGAAACAGGCTCTTGGCATTAAACAAAGAAAGTTACCTTTCCCAATTGGTTCAGAACCTGACTAGAGGGACTTAGTACTAACCAATAGACCTGACAGAACAACAGATGTGCCGGTTGGAAGACACCGGGAAAATAGTTACCATAAAATTGTAAGCTTCAAATTATCATTCAAAAAAGCAAAATGTTACCAGCTAACAGGGGCCATTTGTCTCACTAACTGGTACAAAGTCCTCAAAAATAAAAATGCAGTCACAAAATGGGATATTTTCAAAAGCATCATAAACTCAAATTGTGAGAAACAGACACTTTATGGGAATAAAAGAGTGAGAAACAAGAAAAAACAAAGGGGATAAATAGAAATGTAAAGGAAGCAATAAATTACAAAAAGGAAAGCATTTAAATCACTAAAACAGCAGGGTAGTAAATAAGCATTGAAAAACAATATGGAAAAAAATTGAATAAGTAAAAGACAAATAAACTAGCCAAACTGGAGGCAGAGATATTCATTGCCAAAGTCAGTAAAACTAACCCTAAAATATTCTTCAATTATATAATTGGTAAAAAGTATAAATCTGAAGGTGTCGGCCCTCTACAGAGTAATGAGGGAGGAGTTTCAAAGAGCCATGAGGAGAAAGCAAAGCTATTAAATATTTTTTTCTGCACTGTATTCATTTAGGGAAAAAAATTGTCAAATGAAATGCAAAGTGTAAAAGTAAATTTCCTATTAAAAGTGGCCTGTATGACCCAGGAAGAAGTGCAGCGGTGTCTCAAAAAGATTAAAATAGACAAATCACCAGTACCAGATGGCATAAACCCTTGTATCCTAAGGGAATTAAGTAATGTCATAGACAGACCCTTATTTCTAATATTTAAGGACTTTATATTGACAGGCAGTGTTTCACAGGATTGATGATTAGCAAATGTGATGCCAATATCAAAAAGCGGTCAAAAACAGAGCATGGAAACTATAGGCCCGTAAGTAGTAATGAGCAAAGCAAGCTTTGGATGCTACAGACGAAGTTGCTTCACTGAAAATTTCAAATTAATGCTGTACCGAGATCTGTCTCCATTATATCATTAAAATGTACAGGCTCCGATGAGCCAAAGTCAGTTATTCGTGAAGTTGTGTGAGACTATGTTTAATAACTTTGGCAGTTGATTTTTAAAGTGCAAAATCACTTTAAAACTTGAAAACTGAAGCTGCATTAGGTGGCTTTCCATTTTAAAAATTAACTAATTAAGTTATTCAATGATTCCAATGAAGTCTTTTGCGACTTTGTGAATAACTGACTTAGGCTTATCAGAGCCCGTACATTTTAATGCTGTATGGACATGGATATCCGTACAGCATTAATCCAAACTTTTGAGCATGTAGCATCTGAAGCTCACTTCGCTTGGTTAACATCTGTCATGGGTAAACTGTTTCAATGTTTTCTAAAAGATGCAATCTTAGAGTACTTCAATGAAAATAAGCAAATAATGTTGTATCAGCATGACATCACGATTGGAATAGTTACTTCAAACTAATTTAATCCATTTCTATGAAGAGGTAGGTACGTTCTAGACTTGACCGGGGTGAGTCAAAGGATGTCATATATTTTGACTACTTTAAAGCATTTCATACTGTGCCACATAAAAGGTTAATATATAAAATGAGAATGTTAGGACTGGGAAAAAAATGTGTGCATGTGGGTAAGTAACTGGCTCAGTGACAGAAAACACAGGGTGGTTATTAATGGTAGATTTTCAGACTGGGTTACCATCATTAGTGGGGTACCGCAGGGATTAATATTGAGCCCTTTTCTTTTTATTATTTTTGTTAATGATCTTGTAGAAGGCTTGAATAGTAAATTCCCTTACGTCCTACCAGCAGCACAGATGGGGTAACCACCCCCCGTGGACTGGTAGGAGTGGCGGAATGTTTAATGAGCCCAAGACTAATAACTCAATTTAACAATTAAGTATCTCCTTAAAAGGAGGAAGACAACCCCCAGCCCACTGTGTTTTTTTCTGTCCCCCGGACAGGTGGACTAGGCGGTTTGTTCCCCCCTTTCTTATGGAAAGTGCGGGGAGCCTTCTTTTCGTTTGGGTAACGGCGTTGCCCTTTCTTAGGTACCTTGTCAGTTTGGCCGGCAGCTTATCTGCAGTTGCGCCTGGCGGGGGTAATTTGGCGGCATCCTCGGTTCAGGATTCTCTGGCCCTGGGTGCCGCCATCTTCCGGAGGTGAAGCAGGGATTCTCCTTTTGCGTCACTTCCGGGTAATCCGGCCGCGATTTTCTCATGGGCACGATTTTTTTAACAGATGCGATTTTTTATCGCGAATGCGATTTTTTTCTTATGCTTCTTCCTGTGGAGGATTTACTGGGGTAAGGGTGGATTGGCTATCCCTCCCCTTCCCCTATTTTAGGAAGCTGTTTGCTCCAGTTCGGACTCTGCTGCATATGCTTTTTCAGTTAGCTCCCAGAGTCCTAAAATTGGTGTTGTTCCCTTTTTCCCGCAGTGATGTCTTCTCCGCGGGATTCGGAAGGCAGGAAAGTGGATTCCAAGAGTAGGCATCTATCCTGCTACCATTGCAGCGGTCAACGGTTATTGTAAGCTGATCATACCTGCACTCGTGAGACCGCAGAAGGTAAACAGCTTAAGGCTGGGCAAATACCAGCTTGGGAGACCTCTGTCCAGGTAGAGAGACCTTCTTGGTCTCCTTAGTTTCTTCCTCCTCGGATGAGGAGGAGCTGACGTCGTGTTTTTCCCCCCCTGAAAAGACACAAGAAATTGCTCAAGTCCATCAGGTCGGGGGACCATGATGTTGACCGTGGGGAGCCTTCCGATCCCGCTAGTCGTGCACCTCGTGTCTTCAAGTGGATGAGATCCTCCTCTCTGTCATGTTTACAGAGTGGAAAAACCTGGAAGGGGTGCGGTTTTAACAAAGAAGTTCAAATCCATGTTCCCGATGGCTAAACCCTTGGTGGATTCCTGGGGATCCATTCCCAAGGTGGACATGGCTATTGCCAAGTTGTCCAAGCGCACTCTGGTTCCTGAAGACGTTGGGTCTAGCTTGCAGGACCCTCTTGCAGAGTGCATACTAAGACGAGGTCATACGGCAGCTGCGGCTTCCGCTTCCACAGCCATAGCGGCTTCTGAAGTCTCTACGTTCCTCCTGTCTCGTCTGAATCAAATTCAAGTTGACATGAACCAGAGGGTTTTCCAGGACGACATACTGGCTTCCTTCAAGACCATCAACCTGGCTACGGACTTCTTGTGCGATACCACACAGCTCCAGTTGAAGCTAGCGAGGGAGCCTCCCCACTAGCAAAGCCGCCGTTGGCGCCCTTTGACAATACTGTCAAATGACCTCTATGTTGTCAGGGGCCTATATTTAGCATGGCCCTGGGGTCGGCGGCCATAGGCCTTTTTGACTTAAGCCTTGGGTCGCTGACAATTCCTCAAAATACAGCTTATGTGGCCTTCCATTCGCGCCCAACCGTTTGTTCAGTTGGGAGCTGGATAAGATCATGGAGGGCCGTTCAGACAAGAAGTTGAAGAGCCTTCCCCAGCAGTCTTTTCGAGCGCAGGGCAGACAAGACCACGGTGGTAGGTCTGGCCAGCAAACAAGCTTTCGAAGTGACTGGAGAGCGCAGCGAAAGGGTTTGTGGTGCTCTCGTAGAGGAGCCAAAGATGGAAAATCCACCTCCTGACTACGGGCCTCTTCGAGGCTCTTGGTTAATTCCCGTTACTCCTGCCGTCCTGCCAGTAAGCTTCCCCACTCCTGTGCTTCATGTACCCGTCGGGGGTCGTCTCTCCCACTTCTGACAAGAGTGCATCCGAAAGATCTCGGATCCCTGGGTCCTGAACATCATTTCCGAGGGTTATTTAGTCAACCTCACCTCAATTCCTCCGGACAGGTTTGTCAAGACCAACCTTCTACAAGCTGCCAGGCAGGCGATCCTGGAGGCCTACATTCAGGACTACATTTGCAAGGGGGCCCTGGAGGAGGTTCTGGCAGGAGAACAGGGCCTAGGGATCTATTCTCCAGTTTTTCTGGTTCCCAAGGCTTCAGGAGATCTCCGGATGATTATCGATCTGAGGTATTTCGGTTTATAAGGAAGGTGAAGTTCGTATAGAAACCATCAGGTCAGTAGTTCACGTCCTCAATCCTGGAGACATGATGGCAACCCTGGACCTCAAGAATGCATATCTGCACATTCCGATCCATCTTGCTTCCAGGAAGCATCTCAGGATCGCGGTCCAGGTGTCCGGTGTTGTCAGGCATCTTCTGTTTGTTGCCCTTCCCTTTGGCATTTCTTCTGCCCCTCACACTTTTACCAAGGTGGTGGTTTCTGTAGTGGCGGCTTAAGACTTCAAGGACTGACCATTATTCCTTATCTGGACGACTGGCTTTTGAAAGCCTCTGCTCTAGCGGTCCTAACCCAACTTCTTCAGGTAACAATCTGCTTTCTCTTCCGCCTAGGTTGGATCATCAGCTGGCCCGTTGACTTCAGTAAGATATCTAGGCTTCATAATCAACTCCACTGGGATTTCGCTCCAGTTGACTCCAGAAAGAAGATCCCAGGTTCAGAACACGGCAAGTTCCTTTCCGTTCCCTGGCGAGTCCCCCGGACTCTCATGAAGATGTTGGGGCTCATGTCAGCGTCTGAGGAAGCAGTCCCTTGGGCTCTATAGCATCTCCGCCCTCTACAGTCGGAGGTCCTCTCCAAATGGAATGGTGGCCCTGCTGGGCAAAACTCCCTGTGCTCCCTGTCTTGGCGAACTCGGTGGTGCCATCTTTTAGACAGGAAGTCTATGACCCAGCCAACCTGAGTCATATTGACTACGGATGTGTCCCAAGTAGGCTGGGGCGCTCATCTAGGCCACATTCCAGTTCACGGAACCTGGTCTCCTCAGGAGTGGCTTCTTTCATCCAATCTCCGCGAGATTCAAGCTATCCGGCTAGCCCTCCTTCACTTAGCCTCTCAGATCCGGGGCAAAGCGGTGAAAGTCCAGTCAGACAATATGACTGCGGTACTTTACATCAACAAGCAGGGAGGCACGAGATCACTTCCCCTCCTGTCAGAGATCGGGGTGTTTTTGGATTAGGCAGAGTTGTTCCTTTCCCACTTTTCTGTGATCCACATTCAAGGCTCCCTAAATATGATAGCGGCTGAGCCGCGGTCTTCCGTCGGTGGAGTGGTCTTTACATCCGGAGATATTTAAGCAGATAGTCCTTAAGTGGGGTATGCCAGAGGTGGATCTTATGGCAACAAGGTTCAATGCCAAGGTGGAGAGGTTCTGCTCCCTTAACAGGGTGGACAACCCCCTGGCGTTAGACACTCTGTCAATATCCTGGAGGTTCAGGCTGTCATACATCTTCCCTCCATTTTCCATGATTCTGAGGGTTCTCAGCACATGAGCCCTATACCATTTACTTACATGACCGGGTCCTTCTTAGATTCTTCCCGTATTTTAGGCCTAAAGTTCCTTCCTTCCAGAACATCAACCAGGTGATATTCCTCCCAGTTCTGTCAACATCTACCACCTCCTCCGAGGAACCTGCTAGACATCCTCTGGACGTCTCGCGATGTCTCCGGATCTATGTGGATAGATCAAGGAGTTCAGGAAAGATGAGAATCTGCTTATCCCGTTGCCGGTAAGTTTAAAGGCTGTAAGGCATCCAAACCTTCCATCAGTCGGTGGATTGAGGAGGTTATTAAGGAATCCTTTGTTTCCCAATCTCTGGACCCTCCGGGATTCGTGAAGGCCCACTCTACTAGAGCTGTGGCTACTTCTTTTGCCGAGAGGAGTCTTCTGCCTCTCGACATGATTTGCAAAGCTGCCTCCTGGAGCTCTGAATCGACATTCATCTCCCTTTATAGACTAGATGCCAGTCTAGCTGAGTTTTCGGCCTTTGGGCAGACTATTCTTAGTTCTGCCAGGCAGGAAGGCCCTCCATAGTGGTTTCTTCTTGCTATCTCCCCAACTGTGCTGCTGGTAGGACGTAAGGGAATCGTTAATTTCTAACGATAATTTGTTTTCCTTAGTCTTAACAGCAGCACACAAATTTCCAACCCTAGTAAGTCTAGTTTTTTTCTTGCCATAAACACAGTGGGCTGGGGGTTGACTTCCTCCTTTTAAGGAGATACTTAATTGTTAAATTGAGTTATTAGTCTTGGGCTCATTAAACATTCCGCCAGTCCTACCAGTCCACGGGGGTGGTTAACCCCATCTGTGCTGCTTTTAGGACTAAGGGAAAATAAATTATTGTTAGAAATTAACGAATATCTATTTTTGCAGATGACATTAAACTGTGTAAAGTAATTAACATGAAAGAGGACAGTATACTGCTACAGATGGATCTGGATAAAGGCTTGGGCAAAGAAGTGGCAGATGAGGTTTAACACTGACAAATGTAAGGTTATGCACATGGGAAGGAATAATGCAAGTCACCAGTGCAAACTAAATGGTAAACCACTGGGTAACACTGACATGGAAAAGGACATGGAATTTTAGTGTGCAGCAAACTAAACTGTAAAAACCAGTGACAGGCAGCTGCTGCCAAGGTCAATAACATAATGGGTTGCACCAAAAAGGGGCATAGATGCACGTGATTAGTACAGATGTACAGTTCTGGGCTCCTGTGAATAAGACAGACATAGCAGAGCTGGGGAGGGCAACTAAAGTAATAAAAGGAATGAGTGAACTACAGTACTCAGAAAGATTTTCAAAATTAGGGTTATTTAGTTTAGAAAAAAGAAAACTGAGAGGAGATCTAATAACTACTGTATGCATAAATATATCAGAGGTCAGTACAGAGATCTTTCCCATCATCATAGGATTTCAAAAATGGAAAGTTGCAGGGGCATACACGAGAGGGCATCTACAGTACACAGTTAAAAACACCCACCTCGCGCCCCTTTCAACTCAGTCTACTACTTTAAGATAATAAGGGAGCACCATTACTCTGTAGGGTATAAACAAGTGCACTATATCATGGATAAGAAAGTCACTATTACTGTTTAGGGCACACATAAGGCACTGTGGTTCTGTGGAACACTATGACCATCTTGGGCACTATCTAACAATTTGTGGAGTGACCCTAATTCAGGATTATCTGGACAGTACAGCATTAGCAGACACAATTTTGTGGCAAGCAGCAGGATGGTATACAGATATGACAGGGAAAATTTTGTACAGAGGGAAGAGATGGTGAGGGTGCTGGAAAAGCGAGGAATCAAAGATCTCAATACAGAAAAATTTGTAGAGATTGTGATGGTAGTCTCCATCAGATGAAGAAAAGGGATGACGAAAACCTCATATGTGAATCATTGGATTTAAAGAGGTTGTCTGCTTTTTACTATTGATGACCTATACTGAGGATCAGATTGGTGAGGGTCCAACTCCTGGCTCTCCAGCCGATCATCGTTCGAGTGCTGCCTTCTGTTCATGGTTGATCTTCTTGCTGAATCAATTGCAATAGTGAGCAGTGTAATTACAACTAAGGCATCCCCATCCATTTCTATGGGATGGCTCCGTCTGTTCAAGTGAATAGCTGTCTCATGGAAGTGAATTGGATGCAATACTTGTAATTACACATGTAATTGCAATTGTAGTGGTGAGAAGGTGTCCAATCAGACCCCGAATGTTAATCAGACCTCAGCTCAGACCCCCAATGTTCATAAGGCCCACCAATCGGACATCAGATCAGACCCTAAAGTGAAAAAATCCCCTATTCAAACCTAAGATCAGAGCCCCAATTTGAATAAGACCCTTTCATTCACACCCCCAATGTTAATGACCCCCAAACAGACCTCAGATCAGAGCCCCAATGTGAATGACCCTGCAAGCAGACCACAGATCAGCTGTGCGCAGTCACGGCACAGTGAGCGGCCAAGATAGACCAGGAAGCGGAGAATACAGAGCCTGGGGAGCTTGGCAGTCACCGCTTGCCTGTCCTTCTGTACTAATGATTGCTTCCATAATGGAAGCACTAATTAATATTTGCCCCATAAGACACACTGACATTTCCACTTTTTATTTTAGGGGGGGGGGTGCATCTTATAGGGCAAAAGATATGGTATATGGACAAAAGTATTGTGTGGACATCATACGGTAGTTTTATTGTAAGATTGTATGAATATGGTTATATTAATTAGAAAACAGGCATCTGGAATATAGAACTGGTACTTGAGTTATACACTCAGACTTACACTGCTGTAGTTCACATAATCTTAGACAGCCTGTCTAAACCTACACCAGATTTATCGCAGTGGCACTGGGTAAATGATAAATCCGATGCAGGGATAAATACTATTGGTTGGCTTAGTTTGAGACAGATTTTTAGGACAAAATTGCATCAAAATTTGGCCTAAAATAGCGCATCTAAACCTGTACCTTTGCCCACTAAGCCCCACTCCTTGCCAGAATTGTTGGAAACATGCTTTTTAACAAATTAGGTATATTTTAAACCAACAATATATGGATTATGATTGGTCTTTATAAATATGCCTAAATATCTTCACCAAATATATAAAAGCTCCAGTGGCTTGGAATTAAACTACATCACAATCTTTTTAAAATTTCTGGAATGAGCTGGGTTTATTTCCTCTCCATTTTACATAAATCTCAGTTTACTGACATCCATATGCAGTTTTGGAAAAAACATTGAAAGCCTTTATAGAAACACTTAATCTGTTCTTAAATGAAAACATAAGTGTAATCCAGCATGCAATTAACTCTTCATTCACAATGGAAAGATTGCAATTATTTTGTATTTCTTTTCTTCTCTTCAATAGTCGCTCTTTCTAAATACAAATGGCTGCCTTGTGTCTGTTCACACCTTTAATTTCCGACATCAGCACAGTCAGTTACTTTAAATGATTTCAATGTCTTCCCATTGTGCAGAACCTGAAATGAAGAGTAGACATTTTGATGAATATCCTACTTTCTTCAAGGTTTAATAAGCTAGCAGGAATTGTAATGGCTGAAAGTACGGTGTATTTAAATTTAAAACACATAGAATTAAAATCAGAATTAGTCAGACACTGAATATTTGGTTACTGAATTCATTGATATTACATTGCTAATATCAGGCTGACAAAACTAGGTTCATGCTATTAATGCCTTATGACTGTATCATTAGCAGTGAGATAAGAACATGCTTTTTCCGCCTTTGTTACACCATTGAAACTCATCTTTAGAACTAGATAATAGATTTTGTTCCAAGTCATCCAGCACTAATAACTAACGTACAGTTTAATCCATACAAAGGCCTTAGAAGTTGTAGCTATGAAATGTTTTAAGTGCATAAGGTAAGCAGTTATCTTGTGTGTGGGTCCTAGTCCACACTAATAGTATCATTCTTATTTCTTCATGTCCTTCCCTTCTGCCTGATGAACAAGTAAAGCGTATTTACTCAATTTAAAGTTCACACCAAGGAATCACACTACAAATTTGGACTAACTTGTGTGCTATTTTTCCTATCTATCTATCTATCTATCTATCTATCTATCTATCTATCTATCTATCTATCTCTCCAACCACTGATTTTACAGAAAACCTATACCAACCAGTTTCTATATAATACTAAATCCTGTCTAATTTATAATTAGTGCAAAATTACAAAATTAAAAAACATTTAAATGTGAAGCTCATAATTTCCAGTGCAACAGAAAATTAAATAAGATTTTTTCTCTGTGTACAAACTATTTTTAATAATGGAGACATTATTATTATTATTATTATTATTATTATTATCCTTATTATTATTATTATTATTATTATTATTATTATTATTATTATTTGGCTGTCTGGAAATGATCTTTTGTAATTAGCACTGTTAATCAACAGAAAGATTAGCAATGGGATTTGTAAATATTATAAATGTCTTGAAAGAGAAATTGTAGCCAAATAATTATCTTTTAAACTGATCACTTTTCTAAAATGTAAGGCTTTTTTAGATTCTGAATTTCATAGTGAGGACACAGGAGAGGTTTTCTTCTGATGACTCTTTCATGGAGCTTATTTGTGCAGGTGTCACTGAAGAGTAGAACAATGTACCACAACTATAGAGAATGCGAACATTCCTTGGATGTCTTTCACAGTCAAGCGGGATTCTAATTTGTCTTTCTAGCAATCCTACAAACATTTGTCTCTAAAAATGTTCTTGGTCTTTCAGATCTTCTTTTGACCTCTGCTATTCCTGTTAACTGGCATTTACATTTTAAACTGAGGAACCAGTTACTTGAAAAGGCTTTGCTATCTTCTTATAGCCTTCTTCTGCTTTGTTGGTGTCAACCATTTTCATTTTAAGAGTGTTAGGCAGCTACTTAGAAGAACCTATGGTTAGGGTTGAGCGAACCCAACTGTATAGTTCGGGTTCGTCCCGAATTTTGGGGTGTTCATAACACGGACCTGAACCCGAACATTTACATAAAAGTTCGGGTTCAGTGTTCGGAGATTTCTGTGGCGCATTTTGAAAGCCTGCAAAGCAGCCAATCAACAAGCATCATACTACTTGCCCCAAGGGGCCATCACAGCCATGCCAACTATTGGCATGACTGTGATTGGCCAAGTGCAGCATGTGACCCAGACTTTATTTAAGCTGGCGTCACGTAGAGCTGCACTTCACTCTGCTCAGATTAGTGTAGGGATAGGATGCAGCTGCTGTGAGGGCGAGATTAGTGTCACCGCCAGGTCGGTTTGAAGGTCAGACAGACATTCTTCCCTACCTTTTGTATGACGTTCTTTGTTTTGGTTTCACTTTGTCAGCTTCTTTACTTCTGCCAGGTGTACGTTATTTAGACTAATCGTCTTCCCTTATATTCCCTCCCATACTGCCTCTCCTTGCGGTTTATACTACTTCCTGGATGAAGTGTTCACTGCTGGAGGCTGCTGCTGCTTTTTGCTCAGATAAGTCTTTTCCCTTTATTGTGTTTCCTTGCTGGCTTGATTCTAGGTGACCCTGACTCCCTCTGTATTCAGTGCAGGGAGACGGTGGCCATGTCCCCTCACTACTATAGGGTTTTCAGGTGTCACACAGTCTTAGGTATGCATGCGATCGTCTTCCATTGAGTCCTTTGAATGTGCAGCAGTCAGTGAGAGCTCTTAGGGTTTTATAGGGCTCACCTTTATGCTCCTTAGTTTTGGATCAAGCCAGTCAGTTGTTTATTTATAAGTTCCAGCTATCTGCAACATCATCCGTAACATTTAGGCAGGGAAAACTCAGCAAAAACATCTAATGAAGTGATCGATCTACAGCTGTGAATAATTCAACTTCTGCTAGTTAATTGCTCACGGGTTTTTAGGCTGCCCAGAGCGTTTTTCTGAGTAAATTAGAGAATAGATACGGGCATTCTACTATATGCAACTGCACTGAAAATATTTATTAATTTAGATCCTAATGTAAAAAACACAGTAAAATTATAACAAAAAAATTAAAACATATAAAAATAATTCAATATTGGATATGAGTTCTCACATAAATGAGGTTGCTTGAGGTATATCATGGTTCAAACTGTCACAATTGGTGGAAGTCCCGGCAGTACTAACAAACGTTATAAAAAAAGTAATAATAATAATAATAATAATAATACTAATGATGGGTGTAAACCAGTCAGTGAGCGTAAACAGCTGTAATTATCAATTATAGTAGTGGTTCAATTATCTCCAAAATGCCGTCTTATAGAGTTTTGCAGCAAAGTTCTCCCATGTATATTTGAATGCAGAGTGAAACTTAGTTGCCACTGCCGTGGTAACTATTTCATACAAGTTTGCGCTGATGTTGCAGAGTTATTCCTAATTTCTCACTGTGGCAGAGCGGGATGTTATAACACGGTCAAATATATATATATATATATATATATATATATATAATGTTAGATATGTGGTTTTTACCGTGTCTTCACCACATCAATTGTGGCCGGAGTTGTTCCGTCTCTGCCGGGGTCTCGTGAGCAGGTGAATACCGGTATTCTAGACGCCGATACTCTGTTGTTCGAAGCAATATATGTTTCTCAGCAGATTCTATTAGACCATCCGATACGTGTCTTCCGGTGGCGTCCCACATGGAGCACGATACTGGTCTTATGGATTTAACTTATTTCCTTTTCCTCCTAGGGCGCTGTTGTCCGGAGTAGGTAATAACAATTGTAGAGGAACCATACGCGTTTCGGGATTACTAATCCCTTCCTCAGTGGCTATTTTGGTTATGTCTCTCTCTTTCTTATATAGTCTTATTTCAATTGTTGTTAGTAATTATCTCAATTGCAGGACTTCAGGAGGCATTCTGTTAAAGGGGCAATCCCATTTCCAGGTTGTATCTCATTTAAAAGGGCAATGTAAAATTGCATACAGCCAAATGGATCACATTTTATATATTGTCATAATCACAAATTAACCCATTTTCAATACCTATCCTTCATTAGAGAAGAATGTATAGTACATTATATGACTCAGGGACCAAACTTTTACATAGATAAGTCATGTGGACTCAATATAGGAAAAACGCATTGTGTGAATTCAGCTTGAAAAACCATACCCACAATGTTCATATAATGAGGTCCTCTCTCTCATAAGGTGGGAGTATCAAGAGATTATACATAATGTACGAATGTCAATATATAATGTACGAATGTCAATATAGGAGTGAGGACTGGGGACCACCCCTATAGGGAGCATGGAGGTGTTGATACACAACCAGACTCTCCATGCTGCATCAGAAGGGGGAACCCAGACCAGTTCACAAAAAGCCAAATACTTCTAACTCCGCGTTTAAACCTTTTGGTAGAAGGGATTCAAAATCAAAAATCCGTCGAGACTCTTGTCTGGACATGGTAGCAATATGATCTCCTCCACGCCATGCTTTCTTGACTCTCTCTAGGGCACAAAACATCAGGCCCGAGGGGTCTTGTTTGTGGAATTCTTTATAATGGCGGGATAAGGAATGTAATTCATATACTCTTTTTATATTGTTCACATGTTCAGATATTCTTTTTTTAACCAGTCCCCGACCGCCGTACGCAGGATTGCGTCCTGCGGGCGGCCGGGATCTTCTGTTTGGACGCGCCGGGGCGTCATCTCGCGAGACGCGAGAGTTCCTGTGAACGCGCGCGCGTGCGCGCGCGCGTTCACAGTGAAGCGCGTCTCGAGAGTTGGACTACAGCCTCCCAGCGATGATCAATCGCTGGCAGGCTGTAGATGCGATATAAATCGCATCAAACAGCTATATCAGACGCTGTTTTATGAACAGCGTCTGATATAGCTGCTACCTGGTCCTCTGGTGGTCCCATTTTCTGGGATCGACCACCAGAGGACCAGGTAACACAGTAAAAGTTGCACCAAACACTACACTAACCCCCACCCCCCTCATCTATTAACCCCTTGATCACCCCATCTAGACCCCCTGATCACCCCCTGTCATTGATCACACCCCTTGTAAGGCTCCATTCAGACGTCCATATGTGTTTTGCGGATCAGTGGATTCACGGATCCGTGGATTCACGGATCCGCGGATCCGATCCGCGGATCCGATCCGCGGATCCTCAAAACACGGACACCGGCAATGTGCTTTCCGCATTTTGCAGATCCGCACATTGCCAGAACTATATAGAAAATGCTTTTTCTTGTCCGCAATTGCGGACAAGAATAGGACATGCTCTATATTTTTGCGAACGGAAGTGCAGACCCGAAGCGCGGATCCGTAATTCCGGATCCGAGCGGGACAAAGTCTGTCCCCATAGAAATGAATGGGTCCGCAATTCCGCTCCGCAAACAGAATTGCGGACGTGTGAATGGGGCATAAGGGTCCCTTATCACCGCCAGTTAGTTAGCTACTTGTTAGGTAGCTAGCGCCCAGCCCACCGCACCGCAGTCACTGATTTTGGCAGAGATTTTTTCATCCACATTGATCGATGCGAATGAAAAATCTGTGCCGTTAATTTTTTTTTTTTCAGCGCAGAGGCTGAACGGAAAAAAATCTCATTACCCGTATGCTCAATATAAGGAGAATCGCAGAAACTCCTAATGCTGGCCATACGTGTAATGACTGCGGAGACCCTCAAATGCCAGGGCAGTACAAAAACCCACATGTGACCCCATTTTAGAAAGAAGACACCCCAAGGTATTCCGTGAGGGTATGGCGAGTTCATGGAAAATTTTATTTTTGTCACAATTTAGTGGAATATGAGACTGTAAAAAAAAAAAAAAAACAATTTCCGCTAACTTGTGTCAAATTTTTTTTCTGTGAACTCGCCATACCCCTCACAGAATACCTTGGGGTGTCTTCTTTCCACAATGGGGTCACATGTGGGTATTTATACTGCCCTGGCATTTTAGGGGTCCTAAAGCGTGAGAATCCAAATGCGTAAAAATGGCCTGTGAAATCCTAAAGGTACTCATTGGTTTTAGGGCCCCTTTGCGCATCTTGGCTGCAAAAAGTGTCACTCATGTGGTATCGCCGTACTCAGGAGAAGTAGGGCAATGTGTTTTGGGTGTATTTTTACATATACCCATACTGGGTGTGAGAAATATCGCTGTAAACGACAACTTTTACATTTTTTATTCAAAGTTGTCAATATACAGAGATATTTCTCTCACCCAGCATGGGTATATGTAAAAATACACCCTAAACACATTGCCCTACTTCTCCTGAGTACGGCGATACACATGTGTGACACTTTTTGCAGCCAAGATGCGCAAAGGGCCCAAATTCCAATGAGTACCTTTTAGGAGGGCATTTTACGCATTTTTCTTCTCACGCTTTAGGGCCCCTAAAATGCCAGGGCAGTATAAATACCCCACATGTGACCCCATTTTGGAAAGAAGACACCCCAAGGTATTCCATAAGGGGCATGGTGAGTTCATAGAAGATTTTTTTTTTGGCACAAGTTAGTGGAAATTGATTTTTTATTGTTTTTTCTCACAAAGTCTCCCTTTCCGCTAACTTTTGACAAAAAATTTCATGGACTCATTATGCCCCTCAGCGAATACCTTGGGGTGTCTTCTTTCCAAAATGAGGTCACATGTGGGGTATTTATACTGCCCTGGCATTTTAGGGGCCCTAAAGCGTGAGAAGAAAAATGCGTAAAAATGCCCTCCTAAAAGGTACTCATTAGAATTTGGGCCCCTTTGCGCATCTTGCCTGCAAAAAAGTGTCACTCATGTGGTATCGCTGTACTCAGGAGAAGTAGGGCAATGTGTTTCACACATGTCCGCAATTCTGTCTGCGGAACAGAATTGTGGACCCATTCATTTCTATGGGGACAGACTTTGTCCCGCTCGGATCCGGAATTACGGATCCGCGCTTCTGGGTCTGCACTTCTGTTCCGCAAGAATATAGAACATGTCCTATTCTTGTCCAGAATTGCGGACAAGAAAAAGCATTTTCTATATAGTTCTGGCAATGTGCGGATCTGCAAAATGCGGAAAGCACATTGCCGGTGTCCGTGTTTTGAGGATCTGCGGATCCACGGATCCGCAAAACACATATGGACGTCTGAATGGAGCCTTACAAGGGGTGTGATCAATGACAGGAGGGTGATCAGGGGGTCTAGATGGGGTGATCAAGGGGTTAACAAGGGGTTAATAGGTGGGGGGGGGTTAGTGTAGTGTTTGGTGCAACTTTACATAGTTACCTGGTCCTCTGGTGGTCGATCCCAGCAAATGGGACCACCAGAGGACCAGGTAGCAGGAATATCAGACGCTGTTCACAAAACACTGTCTGATATAGCTGTTTGATGCGATTTAATTCGCATCTACAGCCTGCCAGCGATGGATCATCACTGGCAGGCTGTAGGAGAACTCCTGAGACGCGCTTCACTGTGAAGTCTCGGCTCTCGCGGGATGACGCGCCGATGCGTCGTCTCAGAACTACAGGACCGCCCGCAGGACGCATCCCTGCGTTAGGCGGTCCTGTAGTGGTTAAGCAATTGTAATCGTCCCTCAGAGAGGTGGAGAAAAGTTAATTCCAAATAGCAAGGGAACAACAGTTTGGCTGAATAGGACTGTGCAATTTACACATGCTGGCTAATGCTCCATCTAGCATCTACAGGATGGAACCAGCTGGCAGAAGGTAAGTTCATGATAGAATATTTTAAAATCTTAGCAAAAGATGACCTTTTAGAAGACTACCCCTTAAGTAGTCCAGCCACGTGACAGAATTTTAGCTCTATAATGTATGATGTATATTGGCCATCTTTATCAAGAGAATCATCGCTCTAGAATACCATTTTCATTGCAAATTTAGATGGTTATCTCAAAGATGCTTTACTGGACTTCGCAATGCGATTAATACAGGTTATATTAATCGCATTGCGATTACAACTTAGATCTGAGTTCCTAATAGTTGCATTGCTAGAATATAATGAAGATGACGAATATCACAAATTCACGTATATAGCACTATATTCTCAATCTTCGTTATATTCCAGCAACAACCATTAGGAACCCAGCTCTAAGTTTCATTCGCGAAGCGAACATATACTCGCATTGCGAATTGATCTTAGAGCTAAGTTCCTAATGGTTGTATTGCTAGAATATAACGAAGATGACGAATATCACGAATTCACGAATATAGCACTATATTCTCAATGTTCGTTATATTCTAGCAATACAGCCATTAGGAACTCAGCGCTAAGTTGATTTCGCAATGCGAGTATATGTTCACATTGCGAATTCAACTTAAAGCTGAATTCCTAATGGTTGTATTGCTAGAATATAACGAATATCGCAATGCGAATAATTCAGGTTATATTAATCGCTTTGCGATTACAACTTAGTAAAATTTGTGAGATCGTGATTCTCACATCCGACAGTGCATTTTAGCATGGAGGCGTTCCCATTGGGATGGGGACGCTCCATGCAACAGGAAGTCGGCAGAAGCGGCAACAGGCATTAACTGGAGCGAGCAGGGAGCCAGGAATCCTCCAGACAGGTAAGAACAGCTTTTGGGAAGTGGGAAGACAACCAGAGAGCAACAAAGATTAGCAACTAAAAAAAAAAAAGAAAAATATTCGAAATTGCGAATATATAGCGCTATATTTTCAATATTCGCGAATTATCGAAGTTGCGATATTCGCAATAAAAATTCGCTATTCGAATATTCGCGCTCAACACTATTCCTAACTACTATGATGCAGTGCATTATAATAGATTTTATTGAACAGGGTAAGAGTTAATACCAATAACTAGTAGGAAGAGTTCCAGAGTTGGATGTACCGGGTATGAACATACTTTAGAAAGAAGATTAAACATCTGTTTCCACAATCGGTTCACAGGGGTACAATCCTACCACATATGGATATAAGAACCTGTCATCACACCACATCGCCAGCACATAGGTGACGAGTTAGGGAATATTTTGTTTAGATATTGAGGTGTTTTGTACAATCTGTAAAATATTTTTCTGGCAGTTTCCAAGTGACCAGCACATCTGGAGAGAGCAGATGTAGCAGTAAAGGATTCTTGCCAGTGTTCTTCCGTGATGTTTTTGTTGAGGTCCAAACTCCAAAGCTCGGTGTGGAGAGTGAGGGCTGGAAGAGGCCGCCGAGGGAGAGGAGGGTTCAGCAGAGTGGAAGGAAGCTGCGCCATCTTGTGAAGGCGCTGAATCAGCTGCAAAGAATGCCGTCATTTTCTGAGGGCTCGCGCCTTTCTTCTTACCCCTGGTCATTATTAGTGGGGTCACCGGAGGCTCTAGAGGCTATGGAGGTACTTTTTAAGTAATTTATGGCTCCCTGAGGTAGCACTGTGTGCCGCTTTAGGATCGCGCTGCACAGAGCTTTCTGGTTAAGCTGCCGCTACTCCCTGCATCAGGCCACGCCCCCGTGGACTTCTATGTTCTAATGTTGCAATACCTATAACAACTGTGAGCCAAATTTATTATGCCTGTGCAACATTTTCAACGGCAAAAAAAAGTTAAACAAGGTATTTCTGCTCAGATCATGAGGACAACATTCAAAAAATAAAATATTAATTATTTTGTAGTACTTCAAATTTAAATACACATGTAGCAGAATGCTGAAAAATTGTCACCTGTACAGTGAAAATGTATGCAATATGTATAATTTAAACACTTTTATATGCGTTTCAATGTTTTCCAGATGTCATTGTTTAGAAAATGCAACATTGGAAATTGTTGGTCAAATCTCAAAAGTCATATAGTTACATATATCTTTAGATAAATTTTAAATATATCTTGTTATTTCCATAATAATGAATTTTCTTAGGCCCAACATATTACATAGCAGTTCACAATCCAGGAATGCAAAGTAGTTACATAGTCATTTACACATAGGCACACACACACACCTTATGAGCTTCTGTATATTTAATAGATATTCAAGGTATACATGAAAACCCTTTGCTGTATAAGGTATGGTTGGAATGTTTTGCCCTCTGGGAGGTTTAATACCGTGTAACTAGCAGTCCCCGCACTTCAGACATATCAGTGATTTTCTTCACTCCAAAGTCTGCCTTAATCAATTTTCAGCATGAAAGACAACATTTTATCAGGATGCTAATACAATTTTTCAATACACTTAATTTTTTTATGAAATATACTGGCACATGTAAAATTGTATCACGATAAGTTAATCCTATCTGAACAGGAGGCACTTACATTTTTTTTGCTGTTTGGAATGGACAAAGAAATTTTCTCAGCAATTTTGTTCTGAAGTAACTTGGAGCTTTTGTGTTTCTTTCATTGTGCCCCTCTGTGATACTTCTACCACTACTTTCATCACTATTATGGGAAACAGAACAATTAAAATAAATAATCACACTTTATAGACTAGCTAATGACCTGCTGAAATTTGAAATGTATCTAGTCTGAAATGATTCCCACTGTTATTAGTTGACAAGAATTAACTTAGTATATTATTTTATGTATTATATTACTATAAGGGTTGAGTGAACCCGAACTGTAAAGTTCGGGTTCGTACCGAACTCTAGGGTTTTTGATACCCGGAACCGAACCCGGACATTTCCGTAAAAGTTCGGGTTCGGTGTTCGGCAATTTCTCTGCGCTTTTTGAAAAGCTGCAGGGCAGCCAATCAACAAGCGTTTTACTAGTCTGCCCTTAGAAGCCATTACAGCCATGCCTACTAATGGCATAGCTGTGATTGGCCAAGAGCAGCATGTGACCCAGCCTCTATATAGGCTGGAGTCACGTAGCGACGCACTTCACTCTGTTCTACTCAGTGTAGGGATAGGATGCTGCTGCTGCTGTGAGGGACAGATTATGGAAGAACTCTGTTGAACTTGGTGGTGTTCAATCTTCAAACTACAGCGTTTATTGAGGGTGCTATGCTACATTTTTGTACCCAGCCCTGAGCCCAGTGACACTGAAAAATTACTTTTAATCCATCTGCTAGTTCGGTGGGCGTCGTCGTCAAACTACAGTGTTTATTGAGGGTGCTATGCTACATTTTTGTACCCAGCCCTTCACCCAGTGACACTGAAAAATTACTTTTAATGCATATGCTAGTTCGGTGGGCGTCATTGTACATTTTTGACAATGTAGTGTACTTGCATCTGCATGTGTGCCAGGGACATTACCTTAATTCTGTTCTGGTAGCTCAGTAGAGGACTAATTCCCTTTTTTTGGCTGGTCAAGTACCCCTGTGGCCTGCAGTGCATACCTGGTAGTGAAAATTATTCAATTACATTAGTCGGTCACATATTTTTGTGACCTAAAGCGATTTTTTATCTGTCTGCCACAGGCACTGCATATCTGACAGTCCAATAAATCAGTTAAATACTGCAGTTACAGTACCTTTCTGTTATAAAAAGGCCCACTTTTCTTGCTAGATAGCAAATTTGCATGCTACACTGCATTTCTGACAGTCCAATACAACGGTAACAAACTGCATTTACATTGGTGCTAAAAAAAAACACACTTTTTGTACTAGATAGCAAATTTGCATACTACGCTGCATTTCTGATATTCCAATAAAACCGTAACATACTGCATTTACATAGTTGTTTTCAAAAAACACAGTTTTTGTTCTAGATGGCACATTAGCGGCTACGCTGCATTTCTAATATTCCAAGAAAACCGTAACATACTGCATTTATATAGTTGTTTGCCAAAAACAAACTTTTTGTGATAGATGGTACATTTGCAGCCTGGGCTGCATTACTGACAGTGAAATAAATACACTTAAATTCATCAGTTCATTTTGTGTGAAAAAAACACATTTTTGCCCATAAAATACCTTTGTGGCCTGTGCTGCATTTCTGCTAGTGAAAGAAATACACTTAAATCCATCTGTTACATTGTGTGTGGAAAAAAAAAACTTTTTAGGACGATAAAGCACCTTTGCGGCCTGCACTGCATAGCAGATAGGGCAATAAGTTTCAAAAATTTGCCTGTTCCATTGTTGGGTGACATTAACCCATTTCTTGCTGTTGTACCCCTGCTCTACATAGCAGACAGGGCAATAATTTTCAAAAACTCGTCTGTCACATTTTTGGTTGACATTAACCCATTTTTGCCGTCAAAAAACCCCTGCTCTGCATAGGTGACAGGGAAATAAATTTCTATAATTGGTCTATTAAATTGGTGGTTTACATTGAACCATTTCTGCAGTATACAAACCTCTGCTCTGCATAGGTAAAAGGGAGGTAAATTTCTAAAAATCGTCTGTTACATTCTTGGGTGACATTAACCCAGTTTTGCCGTATACAAACCCCTGCTCTGCATAGGTGACCGGGACGTAAATTTGTAAAATTTGTCTGTTCCATTGATGGGTGACATTTTGCCATTTTTGCCGTATACAAACCCCTGCTCTGCATAGATGACAGGGAGGTAAATTTGTAAAAATTGTGTGTTCCATTGGTGGGCGAAATTTTACAATTTTTGCCATATGCAAACCCCTGCTCTGGTGTTAACTTCGCTGCAGCTCGTGTCTTGCACTTAGATGCCAGGTCATGCAGGTTGTGCTCAGGTTTAGAACGTTTATGCCTTGCTTAAGGCTCTGATTGCACAGTGTGCAAACCACTCGTGTCTTGTCGCCTGCACATTGTGTGAAGAACTGCAATGCCGGGGAACTCCTTGGAGCTGTCTTTGGTGTGCTCGGTCCCTGGGTGCGGTGGGCAGTAGCAGACGTAGTGTCTAGGGAAGGGGCACTATGCTTCTGCACCCTGCTCCCTGTTTTGCTGTTCTGGTGGCTCTGTGCGACCACCGCCTCTTCCTCCGAACTGCACAGGTCACTAGCATGACCTTCATCTCATGTAGGGTCTGGGACCTCATCGTCCTCCACATCATCTTCCACCCATTCTTCTGCACCCCTGCCCTCCTTGTGAGTTTTTCACTGTCAGGTATGCCGTGCCCATGTCATAAACAGAAAAGATTGATTTTGGTCACACCTCAACGTGACAGATGAATTGATTGCACTTTGTGCCCTGCCTAATATGCCCTGGCAGTGTGATAAAGATAAAAGATATTTCTAGGTCACAACACCATATGAGAAACTAATTTATTACACTGTGTGGCCTGCCCAATAGGCCCTGGCAGCATGTTAAAGATAAAAGATTGGTTAAGTCACAAGTTACTTTGAAAGATATGAGGGGCACATATCCTCCAACAATCGGTAGTACGCCACCTAATTTACTGAAACGATTTTGGCAAGTCAGGTATACAGTGCAGCAGGAACACCAAAACAGGCCACAGGGGTACTTTATGGGCCAAAATTATGTTTTTTTCAACCACAATGTCCTAGTGGAATTTACTGATTTTATTTGATTTACAGTACAAGGCAATAAGGTACTTTATTGGAGAAAAAGAGGATTTTTTCAACCCCAGTGAAATAGATGGATTTACAGATTTTTCAGTATCAGATTGCCTGTGCAGGCAGAAGCTGAAATTTATTTCAACAAAATATATGATTTCTTCAGCCACCAATGAAACTGACGGATAGAGATGTCGTGAACATAAAATTTTCTGTTCGCGAACAGCAAACGCGAACTTCCGCAAATGTTCGCTAACAGGCGAACCGGGCGAACCGCCATAGACTTCAATAGGCAGGCGAATTTTAAAAGCCACAGGGACTCTTTCTGGCCACAATAGTGATGGAAAAGTTGTTTCAAGGGACTAACACCTGGACTGTGGCATGCCGGAAGGGGGATCCATGGCAAAACTCCCATGGAAAATTACGTAGTTGACGCAGAGTCGGGTTTTAATCCATAAAGGGCATAAATCACCTAACATTCCTAAAATTGTTTGGAATAACGTGCTTTAAAACATCCAGTGTGTGTATACGATCAGGTATGATGTTGTATCGATCAGGTAGTGTAAGGGTTACGTCTGCTTCACAGTAAGAGACCAAACTCCCCGTTTAACACACCGCAAACAACCGCAAACAGTCCATTTGCACAACTGCAAACTCTCCATTTGCACAAAGTTGGATACCAAGCTAGCCATGTCTCGTTCCTTGTCCTCACTGATGTCATTGAAGGTCTCTTCATCCACCCAACCTGGTGGTGTGAAATCTTCAAGCTACAGCAATTATTGGGGGAGGGTGCTACTGCAAACCTACATTTTGGGACCCAGCCCTGAGCCCAGTGATACTGCAAAGGTTTTTTTTTTTTAAATCCATCTGTTACTGAGGTGGGGGTCGGCGGCCATTTTAGCCTCTGCAGTGTCCTTGGAACTGCATGTGACCTGCATGTGTGCCAGGCTGCCAGGGACATCAGTCGAATACTTTTTGTTAGCTCAGTGAAGGATCACAGAAATAAACGTGGCCTAAATGGGTGGGACTGCTCCAAACCCCAAACACTGTTGCGTGTTTCTAACTGGGGGGGGGGCAGTCCCTCCGCATGTGGTTCGCAGCGAACGGCTATCCCCAGAAAAAATTGCATACAATGGAGGATACCGGCGCGAACCACAAGCACCACACAAACATCCTACACAAAATAAAACATGTGCGGATGAAAATATTAGCTCAGTGAAGGAAAAAAAATTTTTTCTGGTAGGTCAAGTCCCCTACATTACCTTTTGTATAATTTAGGGGTGACATAGTCCATTTCTGTAGTCTGGGGCAAAAATTTGTATTGTGGTGCTATAGAGCACTTGTGCATAGAACGCACGAAAATGTATTTTCAATTTCAGCAGTGAAATAGTGCATCAGTGTATTTTTTGGGAAAAAAGGGGTATTCCTGGTCCACAAAGCAGTTTTAAATACACCGCCCAAATACCTATTTTACATTTCTGCAGTGAAATAGTGCATCAGTGTATTTTGGGGAAAAAAAGCGGTATTACTGGTCCACAAAGCAGTTTAAAATACACCGCCCAAATACCTATATTACATTTCTGCAGTGAAATAGTTTATCAGTGTATTTTTGGGGAAAAAAAACGTTATTCCTGGTCCACAAAGCTGTTTAAAATACCCGCCAATATACCTATTTTAAATTTCAGCACTGAAATAGTTGTGCATACAGCATACAAATACCTACGTTTAATTTTCAGCCATTAAATAGTGCATTTGTGAATTTTGGGGAAAAAAGTTGTGTTCTTGGTCCAGAAAGCAGTTGTTTATACAGCGTACAAATATGTATTTTAAATTGCAGCACTGAAATAGTGCATTAGTGTCTTTTAGGGGAAAAAAGCCATGTTCTTGGTTCACAAAGCAGTTGTGCATACAGCGTACAAATTCCTACATTTAATTTTCACCAGTTAAATAGTGCATTTGTGAATCTTGTGGAAAAGAGCATTATTCCTGGTTGATAAAGCAGTTTAACATACACCGCCCAAATACCTATTTTACATTTCTGCTGTGAAATAGTGCATTAGTGTATTTTTGTGAAAAAAAGATGTATTTTTGCTTCAAAAAGCAGTTGTGCATACAGCGTAACAATACCTTATTTACATTCCTGCTGTGAAATAGTACATTAGCGCATTTTTGGGAAAAAAAGCGGTATTCTTGGTCCACAGAGCATTTTTATGACACAAGCCTTAGTGTTGGTGAACTTAATTGTTGACCATTGGCAGTTAAATTGACACCAGATATAAACCATCTGTCAGCTTGGTGGGTGAACACAAATAATGAGGAGAACATCAAATAAGGGACGTTGGCTTGGTCGTGGTGGTGTTGGTGGAGCTCCTGTTGCTGGGAGAGGACGTGGCCGTTCAGCGCCAACTACATGTCCAAGTGAAACACCTTCCTTGGGTGCGAGTAGGTGACAGAACCTGTTATTTGGTAGGCCCGAATGCCGCTCTTCGGATGGTGAGGCCAGAACATGTACAGGCGATAGTAGATTGGGTGGCTGACAGTGCCTCCAGTTCTTTCATAGTATCTCCCACCCAGTCCTCTGCAGAAAGCTCAGAGTTGGCACCTCACCCCCTTGCAAATCAGCAAAGCAGTCTGAGCTCCAAGTCATGCAGCAAGCTCTTATGCTTTTTGATGACTCTGCTGGCAGGGTTTCCCCAGCCCATCCACCTAGCCCTGCCCCAGAAGTGGAAGACATTGAATGCACTGATGCCCAACCACTTATGTTGCAGGATGAGGACATGGGAAGACCGCCGCAGCACGTCTCTGATGATAACGAAACACAGGTGCCAACTGCTGTGGCTTTCTGCAATGTGCAGACCACCTAGGAGGGCAGGGGTCAAGAATGGGTGGAAGATGATGTGGAGGATGATGAGGTATTAGACCCAGACTGGACTCAAGGTCATGCTAGTGATGTGAGCAGTTCTGAGGAAGAGGCAGTGGTCGCACAGAGGCAACAGTACAGCAAAAGAAGGAGCAGGGTGCAAAAACGGAGCGGCCGTTCCAGAGACAGTACGCCTGCTACTGCTCACCGCACCCAGGGACCGAGCACACCAAGGCCAGCTCCAAGGAGTTCATTGACGTGCAAGTTCTTCACACAATGTCATGACGACAAGACACGAGTGGTTTGCACGTTGTGCCAACAGAGCCTGAAGTGAGACATAAACGTTCTAAACCTGAGCACAACCTGCATGACCAGGCATCTACATGCAAAGCACGAACTGCAGTGGAGTAAACACCTTAAAAACTAAGAAAGGTCTCATGCTCCTCCTGCTTCCTCTTCTGCTGCTGTCTCTGCCTCTTCCTCCACCTCTGGATTCAGCATGGCACCTGCCAACCAGCAAACGGAGGATGGGCCACCAACGCCACCACCTCCATCACCATCACCAAGCATCACCACCATGTCGCACGCAAGCGTTCAGCTGTCCATCTCCCAAACACTGGAGAGAAGGAGAAAATACCCACCTACCCACCCACCCACCCTTGATCCCTGGCCCTGAATGCCAGCATTTCAAAATTACTGGCAAACAGTTGATTGCGTTGGTTCCCAGCTGCCACTACTTTTCCAGGGGAGCCGTCCCTTCCCTGCACAACAAAGTGGAGGATAAAATCAAGTGTGCGCTGCGCAACGCAATCTGTGGCAAGGTCCACATAACCACAGATACATGGACCAGTAAGCTATATCCCCCCTACTGCACACTGGGTAAATGTAGTTGCGGCTGGTCCCGAGGCGGATAGCGGTTTGGCGCGTGTCCTTCCACCACCGAGGACATGCACAGGGCATTATTCTTTGCCTCCTGTTGCCTCCTCGTCCTACTCCGCATCCTACTCCTGCTCTTCTACCACCTCCACATCCGGTAAGTGAAATAACTTCACCACCAACTTCAGCAAAGCCAGGGGTAAACGTCAGCACATGTGCTGAATCTGGTGGTGCAGACGTTTCTTGAAAACTACCCAGACATGTCAGAGCTGCTGAAGAAAGTAGGGTCCGTCTTTGCGTGCTTTCGGCATTCTCACCCTGCTGCTGCTTGCCTGTCTGCGCTGCAGTGTAACTTCGGGCTTCTAGCTCACCGCCTTATATGCGACGTGCCCACCAGGTGGAACTCCACCTTGCACATGCTGGGGAGACTGTGCGAGCAGCAGCAGGCGATAGTGGAGTTTCAGCTGCAGCACACACGGGTCAGTCACTCTATGGAACAGCACCACTTCACCGCCAGTGACTAGGTCTCCATGCGAGACCTGGGTACCTTGTTGCGGTCTTTTGAGTACTCAACCAACATGCCAGTGCTGATGATGACTTTGTTAGTATTACAATACCACTTCTATGTCTCCTTCAAAAAACAATTACCGCGATGATGGAAGAGGATGTGGCACAGGAGGAAGAGGGGGCATTTCACAGGGTTTCAGGCCGGTCATTCAGAAGTGGCTCAGAGGGTGGGTTCCTGCACCAGCAGAGGCCAGGTACATATGTGGCCAGCCAGGGCACAATTCTGGAGGAGGAGGAGGAGGGGGTAGAGGAGGAAAAACCGGGTTCACTGCAGGATGGCACCTAACGCAGCTCATGGTCATCACTGGAGCGTGGCTGGGGGGATACGGAGGACACAGACGATACACCACCTACAGAGGACAGCTTATCCTAACCTCTGAACAGCCTGGCACACATGAGCGACTACATGCTGTAGTGCCTGCTCAACGATAGCAGAGTTGCCCACATTGTAACTTGTATTGACTACTGGGTTGCCCCGCTACAAAGATAAAATGTCCTCCTTAATTCCCGCAGTGGAGCGTGATAGGAAGATGCGCGACTGCAAGCGCACGCTGGTAGACACTCTCCTGAGGGCATTCCTAACTGACACTGGGGGACATGTGGAAGCACAAGGCGAAGGCAGAGGAGAAGGAGGAAGAGGTCACCAACGCAGCTGTGTCACGGGCAGCACCTCAGAAGGCAGGGTTAGCATGGCCGACATGTGGAAAAGCTTTGTCAACGCGCCACAGCAACCTGCACCACCAGCTGATATGGAACGTCTTAGCAGGAGACAGCATTTTAACAACATGGTGGAACAGTACGTGTGCACACGCCTACACGTACTGACTAATGGTTCTGCCCCATTCAACTTCTGGGTCTCCAAATTGTCCACATGGCCTGAGCTTGCCCTTTATGCATTGGAGGTGGTGGCCTGCCCTGCAACCAGTGTATTGTCTGAACATGTATTTAACACGGCAGGGGGCGTCATTACAGACAAACACAGCCGCCTGTCCACAGCCAACGTGTACAAGGTCTCGTTCATTAAAATGAACCAGGCATGGATCCCACTGGACTTGTCCGTACCTTGTGCAGAATAGACAATTATAACCGCCTCAACCATACATTCTTGTACTCCAGTTCACATATTTATTGAATCCTTTTTTTTATTTGTACCATTATTTTGGGGGCTATCACAATTTTAAAAACCAAAAAATAAAATTAAACCTTTTAAAATACCCACTCCTCCTCCTTCCACCAACAACACAACATTTGCCGCCTCCTCAACCTCCAACTCCGCATACATGCCTTTTGCAGCCCTATAGTCCTTACCAAGACTTTCTACAGCCATATTTGTTCCCAAAAGTTCGGGTACACATTTACTTCATGAATAAACCTTTCCTCTGTCTGGGTGCCAGGAGCCTACATTAGTGAAAATCTCCTGTTCCATTGGTGGGTGACGTGAAGCCTCTTTTGCTGTGAATAAACCTCTCCTCTGTCTTGGTGCCAGGGGCCTACATTTCTGAAAATCGCCTGTTGCATTGGTGGATGATATGAAGCCTGTTTTTCCGTGAATGAACCTCTCCTCTGTTTGGGTGCCAGGGGCCTACATTTCTGAAAATCGCCTGTTCCATTGGCAGGTGACATTAACCTCTTTTTGCCATGAATGAACCTCTCCTCTGTCTGGGTGCCAGGGGCCTACATTTCTAAAAATCGCCTGTTCCATTGGCAGGTGACATTAACCTCTTTTTGCCGTGAATGAACCTCTCCTCTGTCTGGGTGCCAGGGGCCTAACTTACTAAAAATCGCCTGTTCCATTGGTGGGTGACATTAACCTATTTTTGCCATAAATGAACCTCTCCTCTGTCTGGGTGCCAGGCTCCTAAATTAGTGACAATCGCCTGTTCCATTGGCGGGTTACATGAAGCCTGTTTTGCCGTGAATGAACCTCTCCTCTGACTGGGTGCCAGGGGCCTAAATTTCTGAAAATTGCCTGTTGCATTGGTGGATGACATAAAGTCTGTTTTGCCAGTGATAAGCCCCTGCTGTGCATTGCTGGTAGGAAACCAAATTTTGTAAAAACATCTGTTACTGATCAAAAGATGTGTGACTACAAACGCACGCTGGTAGACACACTGCTGATGGCATTCCCACCTGACACCTCCTCAACCTCCTACTCCACATCCACCCCCTCCTCTGAGTTGACAATTAATAATGTTTAATTTTTATTTATTTTATTTTAAGTCATTTCCCTATCCACATTTGTTTGCAGGGCATTTACCTACATTTTGCTGCCTTTTGCAGCCCTTTAGCCTTTTCCAGGGCTATTTTACAGCCATTTTAGGGCCCAAAAGTTCGGGTCCCCATCGACTTCAGTGGGGTTCGATTTCGGGGTCAAGTTCCGGTTAAGTTCGGATCTCGAACTGGAACTTTTTTGTGAAGTTCGGCCGAACTCGTCGAACCCGAACATCCAGGTCATTCCAGCTTTTTGTTATTGGGCTTCAAGTGTTATGTTGAAAAGCCTTTAGTGGCTTATATCCTACTATCTTAGTCAGTACTACAAGAAAACTATATTCTCAGTTGACTTCTGCAGTTATTTCTGTTGAAAGGGGGGCTTATTTCATTACAACAAGAAAAATATATGCGCACTGCACTGTTGCAGTTATTTCTGTTTAAAGCGTATAGGGGCGTATTTCAGTGAAACAAGAAAAATATATTCTCTGTTCACTTCTGCAGTTAATCCTGGTGAAAGAGTATAGAGGCGTATTACAGTAAAAAAAGAAAAATATATACAGTATTTTTCGCCTTATAAGACGCACCGGCCTATAAGACGCACCTAGGTTTTTGAGGAGGAAAAAAGGACAAAAAAAATATTTTTAACCAAAAGATGTGCTTTTGGTGGGTTTTGAACTAATGGTAGTCTGTGCATGACACTATTATGGGGGGGATCTGTGGATGGCACTGTTATGTGGGGGAGCTGTGGATGGCACTGTTATGGGGGGATCTGTGGATGGCACTGTTATGTGGGGGAGCTGTGGATGGCACTGTTATGGGCCAACTGTGGAAGGGACTGTTATGGGGTGGGGGATCTGTGGATGGCACTGTTATGGGGAGGGGCAACTGTGGATGGCACTGTTATGGGGTGCGGGATCTGTGGATTGCACTTTTATGGGGGCGGGCATCTGTGGATGACATTGTTATGGGGGAGATCTGTGAAAGACACTGCTATATATTTGTCTACTTGTCATCCACAGATCCCCTCATAACAGTGTCCCCCAATACACCAGGCCCCGCCGCTCTACGAAGTATTTCTGAACATTAATCCTTAACCTCTTAATAGGTTTAACTAAAGTTGCGCTCTCCCCTGTATCAGTACTGAACTTACTAATAAGCTTCCATAGCAGACAGAGCAGCCGGCAGCAGAAACGTCACTCACTGACGTTGCACGCCTGCTCCGCCTGCAAAGCGGTAAAATCTTTTTTTCATTATTTAGGCGGGAGAAAAATTGTATTCAGCACTGCAGTTATATGTGGTAAAATCTTTTGTGACTTATTTCGGTGGAAAAAAAATTGGATTTAGCATTAAGAGCTGCACATATATGCAGTAAAAAACTATTTTTAAATATTTCAGTGGAAAAAAAATCTTGTATTCAGCATTAAGCACTGCACTTATATGCTGTGAAATCTTTTTTTAAATCTTTTGGTGAAAAAAAAACTTGTATTCAGCATTAAAGGGAACCTGTCACTGGGATTTTGTGTACAGAGCTGAGGACATGGGTTGCTAGATGGCCTCTAGCACATCCACAATATCTAGTCCCCATAGCTCTATGTGCTTTTATTGTCTAAAAAAAACGATTAACCTGAGATGAGTCCTGTCCTGGAGATGAGTCAGGGACAGGACTCATCTCAGGTTCATTTGCATATGTATTAAATAGTTTTTTTTTACACAATAAAAGCACACAGAGCTATGGGGACTGGATATTGTGGATGTGCTAGCGGCCATCTAGCAACCCATGTCCTCTGCTCTGTACCCAAAATCCCGGTGACAGGTTCCCTTTAAGCGCTGCATTTATATGCAGTAAAATCTCCATGATGTCTCTATTATTATTCTGCAGGGGGGGGGGGGGGGGCCTCTGTGGCTTTTATACACTTTCAAAATAATCCTTCAGCGGAGCGAATAGATGCTGGATGACCGGGACGCTCCATGACCTTCCCAGGAGTTTGTATTCGGCGATGCTGGAAAAAAATCTTGTATTCTGCGTTAAGCGCTGCACTTATGCGGTAAAATATTTTTGGAGTTATTTTGGTGGGGAAAAAACCTTGTATTGTGCATTAATCGCTGCACTTAAATGCGGTGAAATCTTTTTTCTATTATTTCTGTGGAGAAAAAACTTGTATTCAGCATTAAGCGCTGTATTTACATGCGGTAAAATCTCCATGATGAAAGTCTTCATAATGATGATAAATTTGCAGTGTGGGGCCCCTGTGTGGCTTCTACACACTTTCAAAATAATCCATTAGCCAGAACGAATAGATGCCGGATGACTGGGACGCTCCATGACCTTCCCAGGAGTTTGTATTCGGCGTTGCTGTTATATGCGGTAAAATCTTTTTTAAATTATTTTGATGGAAAAAAATCTTGTATTCAGCATTAAGCGCTGCACTTATATGTGATGAAATCTTTTTTGAATTATTTTGGTGAAAAAAATCTTGTATTCTGCGTTAAGCGCTGCACTTATATGCGGTAAAAACTTTTTGGAATTATTTTGGTGGAGAAAAAACTTGTATTCAGCATTAAGTGCTGCACTTATATGCGGGAAAATCTTTTGTGAATTATTTCGGTGAAAATACAAATTTCCACCGACTCCATTAACTTCCTCATCTCTTCATTATCATCGGACAAACTAACTTTACAACCCCCCACTCCCCCAGCTATATATATATATATAAGTGGTGCCAGCACCACCTAGGAGCGAATAAAGGTAAATGACAATGCCAGCCTGTTTAAGGGAATTATAGCATGATACCACAATACAATTGATATGACATTTAGCAAGAGTTTAAAGTGCCCACATATAGCACATAGTAGGACACTGCATCAAGATGAATCAGGCGTGGATCAGCCAGGATTTCCCCACACCAATGCCTGATGCATCAGACTAGATCATACATGGTGCCACACCAACAATTTGACAAAAGAGACTGGTTTCTTCTGGCAACCTGCCTCAGCTACAATTCTGTTGTTGTTACCTACCTGATGCCACACATCTGATGCCAGGTGTTCCTTCTTTCACCCACCATCTTCAGCGGGTTTTGGTATTGCCACCCACCTCTACAGTATGTCACCTTTCTACTCTGTGGCCTACTGATGCTGCTGCCTCCTCCAGACTGTGTCATTGTGCCCCTCTGTGGCCTCCTCTTAATGCTGCTGCTGCAGCCGCCACCTCTAGACTTTGTCATTGTGACGCTCTGTGGCCTACTCATGCTGTCGCCACCTCCAGACTCTATTATTGTGCCGGTCTGTGGTATCCTCATGGTGCTGCCATCTACAGACTTTGTCATTGTGTTGCGCTGTGGTCTCTTCATGCTGCCGTCACCTGCAGACTCGGTCAATGTGCCACTCGGTTGCCTCCTCATACTGTTGCCCACTCCAGACCCTTTTATTGGGCTCGGTGGTCTCCTCAAGCTGCTTCCACCTCACCACTATGTCCTAGGGCCACTCTGTGGACTTCTCATGCTGTTCCCACCGTCCCCACTTCATGACTGGTCCACTATTTTGGCTTTTGGCCTCTCTGACATCATCATTTATTTGACACTTCTTCCGATCTGTCTGAAGGAAGGAAAAACGAGACGGACAACGAACGACGAACGCGAAATTCCGCAAATGTTTGCGAAAGGGTGAACAGGGCGAAACGCCATAGACTTCAATAGGCAGGCGATTTTTAAAACCCACAGGGACTTTTTCTGGCCACAATAGTGATGGAAAAGTTGTTTCAAGTGGTGGGCACTGGCAGTGGGCACACTACAGTCTGTGGAAGTCGGCCTGACACACACTGGCAGCAGGCAAGCAACTGAAATTAGACTAAAGTGTAAAAATTAAATGTCTTATTTATCGGCAAGCTACTGTGCCACCCGGTATGAGTGGTGGGCACTGGCAGTGGGCACACTACAGTCTGTGGAAGTCGGCCTGACACACACTGGCAGCAGGCAAGCAACTGAAATTAGACTAAAGTGTAAAAATGAAATGCCTTATTTATCGGCAAGCTACTGTGCCACCCGGTATGAGTGGTGGGCACTGGCAGTGGGCACACTACAGTCTGTGGAAGTCGGCCTGACACACACTGGCAGCAGGCAAGCAACTAAAATTAGACTAAAGTGTAAAAATGAAATGCCTTATTTATCGGCAAACTACTGTGCCACCCGGTATGAGTGGTGGGCACTGGCAGTGGGCACACTACAGTCTGTGGAAGTCGGCCTGACACACACTGGCAGCAGGCAAGCAACTGAAATTAGACTAAAGTGTAAAAATGAAATGCCTTATTTATCGGCAAGCTACTGTGCCACCCTGTATGAGTGGTGGGCACTGGCAGTGGGCACACTACAGTCTGTGGGAGTCGGCCTGACACACATTGGCAGCAGGCAAGCAACTGAAATTAGACTAAAGTGTAAAATTTAAATGCCTTATTTATCGGCAAGGTACTGTGCCACCCGGTGTGAGTAGTGGGCACTGGAAGTAGGCACACTACAGTCAGTGGAAGTCGGCCTGACACACACTGGCAGCAGGCAAGCAACTGACATTAGACTAAAGTGTAAAAATGAAATGCCTTTTTTTGATGCAAAGTCCTGTGCCACACGGTATGAGTGGTGGGCACTGGCAGTGGGCACACTACAGTCAGTGGAAGCCGGCCTGACACACACTGGCAGGCAACTAACCTTAGATTAAAGGGTAAAAATAAAATGCCTTTTTTTTATGCAAAGTCTTGTGCCACACGGTATGAGTGGTGGGCACTGGCAGTGGGCACACTACAGTCTGTGGGCCTGCAGCTCCTCATACACGGGCAGGCCAGGCAACTGCAATATATATATGGAGAAAAAAAAAGCAGACTAATGTAGCAGCCCTAAAAAGGGCTTTTTGGGGTGCTATCAGGACGCTGTCCTTACAGCAGAGATCAGATGAGTTTTTCAGGACTGGAGTGGACACTGAATACACTAGCCTAGCTATCGATTTCCCAATTAAATTAGCAGCAGCTACACTGTCCGTCCTCTCACTAATACTGCAGCTTCCGAATGAATCTAAAATGGATGCTGTCCAGGACATGGGAGGGTCTGGGAGGGAGGGTATGCTGATGATTGGCTGGAATGTGTCTGCTGACTGTGAGGTACAGGGTCAAAGTTTGCTAAGTGATGATGTATAGAGGGCGGACCAAGCATCGCATATGATCGCTCGCCGCGGCGAACGCGAACAAGCTATGTTCGCCGGGAACTGTTCGCCGGCGAATAGTTCGGGCCATCTCTAATGGATTATTCAGCAAATGCTGATCAAGTGAAGGCGTATGCTCAACAGACAGGGTCTGTTTTTTTTGGGTAATTGTTCTGACGGATCAGAGAATGTGGAAAATTAATCAGTGACGTCAATACAAAGTTACTGCTGACACTCTCTCCACTCTGTCGGGGGGTTCTACTTGTATAAGCGTTTAATAGAACGGTTTTGTAGACATCTATGTGGATTCAGCTGACGAGGGTGTAAAAGGAGTGCGCATCTTATTGATACTAATATCTAACCTGTAAGGCTGAGTTGATACTTGAGTTATTTGGTCAGTTTTGGCCCCGTGAATGCCCAAATAAGTGAAGTATGCAGTGATTCTAAGAGCCACGCCTGTCATCTGCATATCTTACGGACTCACAGTATTATTTCACTGCCAAAGCAGACTCCCTATGCATGTTACTGCAAGGCACAGTTTTCTACACCACTATAAAGACTCTCAGGAGCCAGGAAATAGCTGTTTTTTAACGTAATAAGCTGTGAATATATTATGATCAAATTGAATTTGTCCCGAAAAATTTGGCGAATCGGTGAATCGAATTTTTGAAAACATCGCTTATCTCTAATTATAGCGATTTATTTATATGGAAAATAAAAGGACTACAAAATACAAGTAAGGCTTTAACCACTTCAGCCCCCCTAGCTTAAACACCCTTAATGACCAGGCCACTTTTTACAATTCCGTACTACACTGCTTTCACCGTTTATTGCTCCGTCATGCAACTTACCACCCAAATGAATTTTACCTCCTTTTTTTCTCACTAATAGATCTTTCATTTGGTGGTATTTCATTGTTGCTGACATTTTTACTTTTTTTGCTATTAATAAAAATTTAACGACATTTTTGCAAAAAAATGACATTTTTCACTTTCTGTTGTAATTTTTTTTTTAAAAAACTACATTTCTATATAAATTTTTCTCTAAATTTATTGTTCTACATGTTTTTGATAAAAAAAAAATCCAATAAGTGTATATTTATTGGTTTGGGTAAACGTTATAGCGTTTACAAACTATGGTGCAAAAAAGTGAATTTCGGCATTTTGAATCAGCTCTGACTTTCTGAGCATCTGTCATGTTTCTTCAGGTGCTAGAATGTCAGGATAGTATAAATACCCCCTAAATGACACCATTTTAGAAAGAAGACACCCCAAAGTATTCGCGGAGGGGCATGGTGAGTTCATGTATCATTTCATTTTTTTTTCACAAATTAGCAGAAAATGACACTTTCTAAGGAAAAAAAATGAATAAATAAAGTTTCCATTTCTGCTAACTTTTGGCAAAAAAAAAAAAATCTCCCACGGACTCACTATGCCCCTCAGTGAATACCTTGGGGTGTCTACTTTCCGAAATGGGGTCATTTGTGGGGTGTGTTTACTGTTCTGGCATTTTGGGCGGGGCTAAATTGTGAGCAGCCATGTAAAAGCTAAAGGTACTCGTTGGAATTTGGGCCCCTTTGCGCACCCACGCTGCAAAAAAGTGTCACTTATGTGGTATTGCCGTACTCAGGAGAAGTAGGGCAATGTGTTTTGGCATGTATTTTTACATATACCCATGTTGGGTGAGAGAAATATCTCTGTAAACTGACAACTTTGTATAAAAAAATTTACAAAGATATTTCTCACACCCAGCAGGGGTATATGTAAATACACCTAAACTACATTGCCCTACTTCTCTAGTGCGGCGATACCATGTGTGCACTTCTGCAGTCTGAAGTGCCTAAGTCCAATGAGTACCTCTAGATTTCACAGGGCATTTTTACGCATTTGGATTCCAGACTTCTTCTCACGATTTAGGGGCCCCTAAAATGCCAGGGCAGTATAAATACCCCACATGTGACCCCATTTTAGAAAGAAGACACCCCAAGGTATTCCGTGAGGGGTATGGTGAGTTCATGTAAAATTTTATTTTTGGTCACAAGTTAGTGGAATATGAGACTTTGCAAAAAACAAAATAAAAAAATAAAAAATATCAATTTCCGCTAACTTGTGCCAAAAAAATAAAAATTCTGTGAACTCACCATGCCCCTCACAGAATACCTTGGGGTGTCTTCTTTCCAAAATGGGGTCACATGTGGGTTATTTATACTGCCCTGGCATTTTAGGGAACCTAAAGCGTGAGAATCCAAATGCGTAAAAATGCCCTGTGAAATCCTAAAGGTACTCATTGGTTTTAGGGCCCCTTTGCTCATCTTGTCTGCAAAAAAGTGTCACTCATGTGGTATCGCCGTACTCAGGAGAAGTAGGGCAATGTGTTTTGGCGTGTGTTTTTACATATACCTATACTGTGTGTGAGAAATATCGCTGTAAACGACAACGACAACTACATGCGCATGTGCATGTGCGTCTCGCGAGATGACGCGTAGATGCGTCCGATCAGAGCTACAGGGCCGGCGCCAGGACGCGATCCTGCATGTGGCGGTCCTGTAGCGGTTAAAAGAGTATTATTTATACCTCACGAATAACCTCTTCAATAAGACTAATTTGACTTAGTGGATTATCTGGATTTAATTGTGGAGTGTGAGTGAGTTTCTGAATCAGGTTGTGGTATACTACAGAAGGAGCAACAGTTGATGATTGAAATGGGGCCACTATTATCTTTGTTATTGCTGCCACCCTCCCCACTCTGTCATGGGGCCACTATTGTCAATGTTACTGTCACTCTCACCCTCCCCACTCTGTTATAAGGCCACTACATGAATCTTGAGGCACTGAATGATTAAGTCCACGGCGATAAATTAGATCTGATGCTAAAATTGACCTATAATACTGATGCACAGTAAATCTACAGCTAACAGAAAGGATTTAAAAGCATGTGTTTGGACAACATGTATTATTTTTTTTTCTCCACTAATTTATTGGTGCTGCCTCCATGTCTTAATTTTGTTCCATTAAGGAGCCATTTGGACCCAGATCCTGCAGGGACATGTTCAGGGTTTTTGCTTTACTGAAGGGTGCTGTATGCTTTTCTTTTTGTTTAGCTGAACGGATTAGCTATGAATCTTGGTGTACACTGTTACTGCCACTGCTTCTGATGACTTGAATGTTGGTGCACTGCAGAGTCAAGTCCACAGTAATAAAACAGATCTGATGGTAACATTGACCTGTAATACTGACGCACAGTAAATCTACAGCTAACAAAAGGGATTAAAAAGCATGTCTTTGGACTACCACAACATGAATTAAAAGAATCTTTTTTTCAACAATACTTTATTTGTGCTGCCTCTATTTCTTAATTTTGTTACACTAAGAAACCATTTGACACAGCTACTGTAGGGGTGCACATGTTTGCTTTTTGTTTAACAGAAGGGATTAGCTATTAATCTTGGTGCACTGCACAGTGAAGTAGAGGATGATAAATTACACCTGCCTGTAATACTGATGGCACAGTATCTCCAGTACGGATTAACTATGAATGTGGGTGAACTAGAACATAATGCACACGGCGACTCTCACTGCACTCTCCCTGCAGTTTAACTTCCAAGCCTCCACACTAAGATTGGGCCACCAAGTGGGATGACTATGATTAGGCACAGTGGCCTGGGTGTACCTGATTTGTTGCAATTTGTGATGAATTAATTCAGAACATATCAAATTTTCTCGTGATGATTACTGGAGTTGTGGCATGTTCTCAGCATACAGTGTTTAACACCTACCAAATGTGACTAAAGTAAGAAAGCCAGTGAACAGAAGACAGGGGCGGGCTAGAAAGATGTCAAGACATGTGACCCTGTCTGCCACCCACCAAAACTACCTACAGTTGGCATGCGAGCATCAGAACTGGACTATGGATCAATTGGGAAAGGTGACCTGTTCTGATAAATAAAATCTTGACACCTATCACCTGTCTAAACATTGTTGGAGATTAAGTGTGTCCCTTCTGGACAATGGTATCCCATAATGGCAGAGGCCTCTTTCAGAAGAACAGTGAAAACCTGTAACATTGCAAACATTGTTCAAGAGTGATCTGAGTAAGCCTCCACATTCCCCAGATCTCAATCTCATCAAGTAGTTTAAGAGGTCTACACGATATTAGACAGGCCGTTTTAATGTAATGGTTAATCAGTGTATACTCCTATGTCATTACAGCATTTGCTCGTGTACACTTTGTGTGGCCTTGTGCTACAAGAGTATGCTTTAAACCCGTGCTTTTCTGTAGCAGAAGAAAGTAAAACTTCTGAGCAAAGTTTCTTACTGCACTCTCCCTGCAGTTTAACTTCCAAGCCTCCACACTAAGATTGGGCCACCAAGTGGGATGACTATGATTAGGCACAGTGGCCTGGGTGTACCTGATTTGTTGCAATTTGTGATGAATTAATTCAGAACATATCAAATTTCTTGTCAAATTTCGGCAAATCCAATCAAATTTTTTAAAACTTCTTTCATCTATAGTCTTAATGTTCCTGTGACTTGATGACCTGGGAGAAAGTCATACGATGTGTTCATAAGACCTTTTCCTAGGTCCATCACTTGTAGGAGGAAGAAGACTCCAGGGAAAGGAGTTTCTTGTATGCATTTATGGGGGATTATTCTACATTGGGGTTTTGTTTACCGTGGTTTATACCAAAACCCTAATGTACAATATAAATCACAGAGACAAATGTATGCAGGGCAGGAGGCTGATGATTACTGGAGTAGTGGCATGTTCTCAGCATACAGTGTTTAACACCTACCAAATGTGACTAAAGGAAGAAAGCCAGTGAACAGAAGACAGGGGCGGGCTAGAAAGATGTCAAGACATGTGACCCTGTCTGCCACCCACCAAAACTACCTACAGTTGGCATGCGAGCATCAGAACTGGACTATGGATCAATTGGGAAAGGTGACCTGTTCTGATAAATAAAATCTTGACACCTATCACCTGTCTAAACATTGTTGGAGATTAAGTGTGTCCCTTCTGGACAATGGTATCCCATAATGGCAGAGGCCTCTTTCAGAAGAACAGTGAAAACCTGTAACATTGCAAACATTGTTCAAGAGTGATCTGAGTAAGCCTCCACATTCCCCAGATCTCAATCTCATCAAGTAGTTTAAGAGGTCTACACGATATTAGACAGGCAGTTTTAATGTAATGGTTAATCAGTGTATACTCCTATGTCATTACAGCATTTGCTCGTGTACACTTTGTGTGGCCTTGTGCTACAAGAGTATGCTTTAAACCCGTGCTTTTCTGTAGCAGAAGAAAGTAAAACTTCTGAGCAAAGTTTCTTTGCCGAGGTCAACAGTCCTTTATAACATTTTCCCTGCATTCCAATTAATACTGAATACACAGAAGCAAAGCAAAGGAATATTTAACTTTCAGCACAGAGCAGTCATAAAAACAAAATCTCTCATTTGTTCTCTGCTCTAGCATTTGTTGTGGCGTCTCTAGTGGGATTTGGTTTCTTTGTTTGCTTTTCCGTTGAAGGTCTTATTTAAAATGTATTGAAGTTAAAAAAAAAGGCCTAGTTTATTCATTTCTATATTTTGGACCTAGTCAGCACAAATAGTTTTTTTTCGTCAACTTATGAATATAGTTTAATGAAAAAAAAAAACATACTATACTTTCAGGAAAGAAAATACCGTACTTATGCGTGATTGATGCATCTCTAACCTTGGGGTAAAAAATGCAATTAATACAAATTAATTTCTAGGGATCAGGGAATGGTCTATGTTTAACAAAATATAGATGATATATTTATCAACAAGTTATCAAAGCTTGTTAAGTTAAATGTGATCTACAGTACAAGAAGAAATGTAAAAAAGGTCCTATGGTGTATTTTAACCACTTCAGCCCCCCTAGCTTAAACACCCTTAATGACCAGGCCACTTTTTACAATTCTGCACTACGCTACTTTGACCGTTTATTGCTCCGTCATACAATTTACAACCCAAATGAATTTTACCTCCTTTTCTTCTCACTAATAGAGCTTCCATTTGGTGGAATTGCATTGCTGCTGACATTTTTTACTTTTTTTGATGAAATTTTTGCAAAAAAATGACATTTTTCACTTTCTGTTGTACTTTTTTTTTTAAAAACTACATTTCTATATAAATTTTTCTCTAAATGTATTGTTCTACATGTCTTTGATAAAAAAAATATCCAATAAGTGTATATTTATTGGTTTGGGTAAAAGTTATAGCGTTTACAAACTATGGTGCAAAAAAGTGAATTTCGGCATTTTGAAGCAGCTCTGACTTTCTGAGCACCTGTCATGTTTCTTCAGGTGCTAGAATGCCAAGATAGTATAAATACCCCCCAATGACACCATTTTAGAAAGAAGACACCCCAAAGTATTCGCGGAGGGGCATGATGAGTTCATGGATCATTTCATTTTTTTTCACAAGTTAGCGGAAAATGACACTTTCTGAGGAATAAAAAAAAATAATAAAGTTTCCATTTCTGCTAACTTCTGGCAAAAAAAAAAAATCTCCATGGACTCACTATGCCCCTCAGTGAATATCTTGGGGTGTCTACTTTCCGAAATGGGGTCATTTGTGGGGTGTGTTTACTATTCTGGCATTTTGGGCGGGACAAAATATTGAGCAACCTTGTAAAACCTAAAGGTACTCGTTGGAATTTGGGCCCCTTTGTGCACCCAGGCTGCAAAAAAGTGTCACTCATGTGGTACCGCCGTACTCAGAAGAAGTAGGGCAATGTGTTTTGGCATGTATTTTTACATATACCCATGCTGGGTGAGAGAAATATCTCTGTAAACTGACAACTTTGTATAAATTTTTTTAAAAAGTTGTCATTTACAGAGATATTTCTCACACCCAGCATGGGTATATGTAACAATACACCCCAAAACACATTGCCCTACTTCTCCTGAGTATGGCGATACCACATGTGTGACACTTTTTTTGCAGCCTGGGTGCGCAAAGGGGCCCTAATTCCAATGAGTACCTTTAGGATTTCACAGGGCATTTTTACGCATTTAGATTCCAGACTTCTTCTCACGCTTTAGGGGCCCCTAAAATGCCAAGACAGTATAAATACCCCACATGTGACCCCATTTTAGAAAGAAGACACCCCAAGGTATTCCGTGAGGGGTATGGTGAGTTCATGTAAAAATTTTTGTTACGTTAGTTGAATATGAGACTTTGTGAATAACAAAAATAAAGAACTAAAAAATATCAATTTCCCCTAACTAGTGCCAAAAAAAAAATTCTGTGAACTCGACATGCCCCTCACGGAATACCTTGGGGTGTCTTCTTTCCAAAATGGGGTCACTTGTGGGGTATTTATACTGCCTTGGCATTTTAGGGGCCCTAAAGCGTGAGAAGAAAAATGCGTAAAAATGCCCTGTGAAATCCTAAAGGTACTCATTGGAATTAGGGCCCCTTTGTGCATCTTGGCTGCAAAAAAGTGTCACTCATGTGGTATCACCATACTCAGGAGAAGTAGGACAATGTTTTTTAGGGTGTGTTTTTACATATACCCATACTGTGTGTGAGAAATATCTCTGTAAATGACAACTTTTTAAAAGAATTTATACAAAGTTGTCAATTTACAGAGATATTTCTCTCACCCAGCATGGGTATATGTCAAAATACACCCCAAAACACATTGCCCTACTTCTCCTGAGTACGGCGATACCACATGTGTGCCACTTTGTTGCAGCCAAGATGCGCAAAGGGGCCCTAATTCCAATGAGTACCTTTAGGATTTCACAGGGCATTTTTACGCATTTGGATTCTCACGCTTTAGGACCCCTAAAATGCCAGGGCAGTAAAAATACCGCACAATTGACCCCCTTTTGGAAAGAAGACACCCCAAGGTATTCCGTGAGGGGCATGGCAAGTTCACAGAAAAAAAAATTTTGGGCACAAGTTAGCGGAAATTGTTTTTTTTTTGTTTTTTTGTTACAAAGTCTCATATTCCACTAACTTGTGACAAAAATAAAATTTTACATGAACTCACCATACCCCTCACGGAATACCTTGAGGTGTCTTCTTTCTAAAATGGGGTCACTTGTGAGATGTTTGTACTGCCCTGGCATTTGAGGGTCTCCACAATCATTACACGTATGGCCAGCATTAGGAGTTTCTGCTATTCTCCTTATATTGAGCATACGGGCAATGAGATTTTTTTTTTTCGTTCAGCCTCTGGGCTGAAAAAAAAATAAATAAATAAATGAACGGCACAGATTTTTTCATTCGCATCGATCAATGTGGATGAAAAAAATCTCTGCCAAAATCAGTGACTGCGGTGCGGTGGGCTGGGCGCCAACTACCTAACAAGTAGCTAACTAACTGGCGGTGATAAGGGACCCTTATGCCCCATTCACACGTCTGCAATTCTGTTTGCGGAACGGAATTGCGGACCCATTCATTTCTATGGGGACAGTCCCAGAACTTCCGTTCTGCAAAAATATAGACGATGTCCTATTCTTGTCCGCAATTGCGGACAAGAAAAGGCAATTTCTATATAGTTCTGGCAATGTGCGGATCTGCAAAATGCGGAAAGCACATTGCAGGTGTCCGTGTTTTGCGGATCCGCAAAACACATATGGACATGTGAATGGAGTCTTACAGGGGGGTGATCAGTGACAGGGGGGTGATCAGTGAGTCTAGATGGGGTGATCAGGAGTTAACAAGGGGTTAATAAGTGACAGGGGGGGGTGTAGTGTGGTGCTTGGTGATACTTTATATAGCTACCTGGTCCTCTGGTGGTCGATCCCAGCAAATGGGACCACTAGAGGACCAGGTAGCAGGTATATCAGACTCTGTTAACAAAACAGCGTCTGATATACTTGTTTGATGCGATTTATTTTGCATCTACAGCCTGCCAGCGATTGATCATCGCTGGCAGGCTGTAGTACAACTCCTGAGACGCGATCTTCTGTGAACGCGCGCGCGTTCACAGCAGATCTCGCCTCTCGCGAGATGACGCGTCGCCGTGTCAGAGAGGAACAGACCTGACGCCGCCTGGACGCATCCCTGCGTTAGGCGGTCTTTAGGCGGTTAATATGTGTCTTTAGTATCTTACTTCTCGACTGAGAAATGCTCATTTGAAATTACAGGCCCAATGCCTAAGGCTGCACTACAAAGAGATTCTGAGTTCTGTGGAGTATAAAGGAATTTAACCACGTGTAAAAGTTAAGTTATAGAAGCATCTAAGTACAGTCAATTTTGAAAAGCCTAAGGCCTCTTTCACACTTGCGTTCTGAGGATCCGGCAGGCACTTCCGTCCCGCCGGATCCGTCAGAACGCAAGTCGCCTGAAAGCATTAGAAGACTGATCAGGATCCTGATCAGTCTTCGAAATGCTTTCAGGTTACTATGGCAGCCAGGACGCTATTAAAGTCCTGGTTGCCATAGTAGTAGTGGGGAGCGGGGGAGCGATATACTTAAAGTCCATGCGGCTCCCGTGGCGCTCCAGAATGATGTCAAAGCGCCCCGGGAGCCGCGTGATCCACGCGTGTAGGGCGCCACGTGATCCATGCGTGTAGGGCGCCCTGACGTCACTCTGGAGCGCCCCGGGAGCCGCACGGATGGTAAGTGATCCTGATCAGTCTTTGAAATGCTTTCAGGTTACTATGGCAGCCAGGACGCTATTAAAGTCCTGGTTGCCATAGTAGTAGTGGGAGCGGGGGAGCGATATACTTACAGTCCATGCGGCTCCCGGGCGCTCCAGAATGACATCAGAGTGCCCCATACGCATGGATCACGTGTAGGGCGCCCTGACGTCACTCTGGAGCGCCCCGGGAGCCGCACGGATGGTAAGTATACTGCTCCCCCGCTCCCCACTACACTTTACCATGGCAACCAGGACTTTAGCGTCCTGGCTGCCATGGTAACCATTGAGAAAAAGCTAAATGTCTGATCCGGCGATGCGCCAAAACGTCGGATCCGGCCGATGCGCCTTTCAATGGTCATTTATTCCGGATCCAGCCTTGCGGCAAGTGTTCCGGATTTTTGGACGGAGCAAAAAGCGCAGCATGCTGCGGTATTTGCTGCGTCCAAAAAACGTTCCGGTCCTGAACTGAAGACATCCTGATGCATCCTGAACGTATTTCTCTCCATTCAGAATGCATGGGGAAGATCCTGATCAGTATTCATCCGGCATAGAGCCCCGACGACGGAACTCTATGCCGGAAAAGAAAAACGCCAGTGTGAAAGGACCCTTAGACTGTTCTATATCTTTTTATGTCTTTTAGAACTGTTAAAGAGATTGTCCCATGAAAAATATTATACAGTCTTCAAACCAGCACCTGAATCTGAACACTTTTGTAATTACATTTAATAAAACATTTTGTATAGCCACTGAGTTATTCAATAAAATATATCTGTATAGCAGCACCTGTTTTTTGTTTTTTTCGTATTCATTTGTCCTACTTACTGAGATGGCCGCACATGCTTAGTTTCATCCTTCAACTGCCTCCTGAGCTGCAGCAGAAAGGAGACACCCCTGAGCTCCAGCAGAAAGGACACACCCCTTGAGATGAAAGCTTGATATACAATAAATCTAGCTGAGCAATTGGATCAATGGTGCACACCTGGTTCTAGCTTTGTTAGGAAGAGCTTTGCAAGCACTATATGATGTCTGATTTTCATTTTTTACATTAATCATAGGGGAACCCCTTTAAGTAAATGTACTATATTTTATTGTTTATTTCTATAGGTAAAACATGGAAAAGGGGGGTGCTTTGAAGTTCTACATTTTGTTTTGTTTTTTATTCTTTCATTGTTATTTTTAGTTCCCTTAGGGTATTTGTACATATACTATGGAAGTCTATGGAATTCTGACAGACTACCTTTCAGGCTGTACCTTGGGTATGACTTTGCAGGCAGCATGTTTTTAAGGGGCCTGGATGCCTTCACAAGGCTCCAGGCTGTCATAGTACCTGATTGGAGCCCCTCTGTCTAACTACTACTACAACACTCCATGGTCGCTATCGACTGCATCATCTGAGGAGTTACATGACCGGGCTTATCTCTGACCTCAGTCATTGAAGCCAGATGCCATCTGTAATACACATCCGGTACCCACTGCATATGGAGCATGATCAGCTGATGATCCCACTTCATAAACCTCTCACACACCTCTGACATATGGGACACAAAGGGGTTAATATACCATAATTTTTTTTTGTTGAATTGCTAATACTATTTATAGATTGAAATAATATTTTATTTTAAGACTATAACGTTGGCTGGTTAAGGCCTTTTTTAGATCCACACAAGATTATACAATGGTCCTTCAAGTTACAATATTAATTTATTCCTGGGTGACCATTGTATGTTGAAACTTGTAACTTGAGTCTATAACTCTATGGGAATTGAGTTATCGGTCCCAAAATAGCATCTCAAAATAAGAAAATATGATAATTTAAGAAATAAAGGCAGATAACTAAGACAGACAAAACAAGTCCTTATATATAACAGTCAGCAATAGATCCTGGAAGCTGTAAATCACTTTCTGTAATATGGACAGAAACTCTTCCAGAGTCTTATAGCACACACAGTGCACAAAAAAAAAAAATAACATGGAGCCATCCTCAACTGCCATCTAAAGGAGGAGATTATCCTGGCATAGACAGAGGGCACTAGGCAATGTTGTTCGGTTGGATCTGAATCTGAGACATTGTATGTTGAGTCTACAGTAGTTTCAACTTACAATGTCCTAGGAAATTCCATTTATGCTGAAAATATTGTATTCTGAGACTTTTATCTCGAGGGACCACTGTGTAATGTCAGAAGGGGCAATTAAAAAGGTGTAAAACTACTGCTATGCTGCTTTTTATTAGTCTAAGGAGCATTATTCAAGATTCTGTTCACAGGTTGCAGTATTTTTTAAAATGGATTTGGCTAGCTGTAATGGCTCCTTTATGAATGGAGGAGTGGTGAACAAACCTTTAGATGTATTGAATGAGTTATGAGTAAAGATAAAAATTCGACTTGGTTGCTTCGCCGAATTTTTTAAAAAAATTTGCTTCATTACGAATTAATTAATCACAAAGCAGCCTGCATTTAAACTTTAAGTGGAATGTATCCTGCTGTACATCACTGTGCAGTGCAGCAACATGCATAGCTAGTCCTTTCTGGTACCGAAAAAGGTACTGTGCACCAGAATGACAGGCAAGTCACATACAGTACATACTGTAGATGTGCACATCATCGTACAAGCCACCAACATTCCTAGCTAACCCCTAGCTAAACAAAATGAACATGGAGGCAGCGCCAAAAAAGTAGTGGAGAAAAAAAAACATGTTTTAATCCACGTTATGACAGTGCAAACACATGCGTTTGAATCCCTTCTGTAAGCTGTAGAATGACTGTGCATCACTATTTAGCTTAGTTCACACTTCACCTATTTGGTCATTTATTATCATCAGTTACTGTCAGACCAAAGCAGGAGTGGCTCGAAAACACAGAACAGGTGCAGATCTATTCATAATACCTAATCCGAGAGTAGACTTGGCTCCTGAATTTGTCTCACAATAATTGATGGAAATAACTGACCAAATAATAGAAGTGTGAACTTAGCTTTATGCCCCTTTCACACGAGAATTACGAGCAGGTGCAATGCGTGATGCGAATGCATTGCGCCTGCAAGGAATCCGGACCCATTTATTTAAATGGGTCTGTGTACTTAATCGTTGGTTTTCACGCATCACTTGTGCATTGCGTGAAAATCACAGCATGTTCTATATTCTGCGATTTTCACGCAACGCTGGCCCCATAGAAGTGAATAGGGCTACGTGAAAATCGCATCGCATCAGCAAGCAAGTTAGGATATGATGCTTTTTTCTGGATGGTTGCTAAGAGATGTTGTTTGTAAACATTCCGTTTTTTATTGTGCGTGTGCAAAACGTTTTAAATCGCATTACACCCGCACAATAAAAACTGAACAACTGAACGCGATCGCAAACAAAACCGAATGTACTTGCTTGCGAAATAGTGCTGTTTTTACTGAACTCATATTCCACAACGCATCCGGACCTAATCCTCTCACGCTCATCTGCAAAGGGGCCTTACAGTTCAATATTAGCATCAGCTCTAATTTATCTGCATGGACTTGCAGTGCCCCAAGATTCAAGTAGTGGTCCCATGACTGTGTGGAGGGCGTCAGCAGTAAAGCTGTGTTAACATCACTGTTTCTTTTCTGTTCTTCTGATCCATCAGAAGAACAGCCAAAAAAAGTGGATCCTGTAGTTTCAACATCCGCCTTCAAACTATCAGTATTTGGTCAGGATTTTATCAGTATTGTCAAGTCAAAAACAGGAGTGGGTCCAAAACAGAAATAATATGTGATGGGAATATTTGCATGTCTTCTGTGTTTTGGACCCATTCCTTCTTTTTGCTTCCAAATCATGATCCTGATGCAAAATACTGACCACGTGATAGAGGACTCATTCTTAATTTACATAGTTTTGTCCATTTGCATCTAAAATCAGTTTTATTAAAATGGAAAGGAAATCTTGCATGCAGGACTTTAATGGCCTCTATAACACTGTCAGTATTTGGTCAGTTTTTTTTATCAGTATTTGATCAGTATTAATAAGGCAAAAACAGAAGTGAGTCCAAAGTAGAGATAACATGTGATGGAAATATTTGCATATCTTCTGTTATTTGGACCCACTCCTGCTTTTGGCTTCCAAATCATGATACAAAATACTGATCATGTTATAGAGGCCTTATGGACGAGCAAACAACAGGACCCTTTTTTCCTGTTCTTCTGATGGATCATAAGAATGGAAAAATAAACAGCGTTGTCAACACTAGTGTTGGGTGCGAATATTTGAATCGCAAATTTTTATCGCGAATATCACAACTTCGAGAATTTGCGAATATTTAGAATATGGTGCAATATATTCGTATTCATGAATATTCTGGTTTTTTTTTCCCTCTGAACCCATGATCCCTCCCTGCTTCTTGCTTGTGGACCAATGAGAAGGCTGCAATGTCTTTGTCTGAGCTTAGCAACATCCCTTGCAACCAATAGGAAAGTTGCCTACCCCTTTACTATATAAGAACCTCCCGAGCAGCCATTTCCTTTATTTTTATTTTTTTCAGTTTTGAGAGAGACAGCAGTATCATTGCTATGCTCTGTGCTTTACTGTGTCAAATTACATTAGATTAGATAGTTAGCTAGTTAGTTAGCTTATATATATAATACGGATAGTTAGTGGGAGATAGTCAGTCTGGGTTAGATTGTGATATAGTGTAGGTTCTAATGTCCATACATACATGCTACAAGCAAGTTTATAACAATACTTAGTGCACCAATCACTAATATGTAGTCAGACCAGCTAAAATGTAAAGTTGGACGTAGACATAGCAGAGATAGAAAGGGTTCAAAGGAGGGCAACTAAAGTAATAACTGGAATTATCAACTGAAAGATTATCAAAATTAGGGGTATTCACTTTAGAAAAAAGACGACTGAGGGGAGATGTAATAACTATGTAGAAATATATCAGGGGTCAGTACAGACATCTCTACCATCATCTACTTATCCCCAGGACTGTGACTGCGACGAGGGGACATTCTCTGCGTCTGAAGGAAAGAAGGTTTGTATACAAACATAGAAGAGGATTCTTTATGGTAAGAGCAGTAAGACTATGGAACTCTCTGCCTGAGGAGGTGGTAATGGTGAGTTCACTAAAAGAGTTCAAGAGGGGCCTGGATGTATTTCTGGAGTGTAATATTACAGGATATAGCTACTAGAGATGGATCTTTGATCCAGGGAGTTATTCTGATTGCCTGATTGGAGTCACGAAGGAATTTTTTCCCCCTTAAGTGGGGAAAATTGGCTTCTACCTCACAGTTTTTTTTTTTTTTTGCCTTCCTCTGGATCAACCTGAAGGATAACAGGCCGAACTGGATGGACAAATATCTTTTTTCAGCCTTATAAACCATGTTACTATGTTACTATGTATTGCGCAACAATATGCGTTTGTAATGTTCTGCCATGCCAAACATTTTCTCCAGTCTCAGGAAACTTCTAGCAGCTTGAAAAAGTGTAGCAATAGTGACCAACGCCTGTATTCCGTGCGTATTAAGCGAATATTACATTGGCAATTATTGCAATCTTATGACGAATATTCGCCCAAATATTTGCAAATTATCGCATATTCGAATATTGCCCCTGCCGCTCATCACTAGTCAACATGGCTAAACAGTGACATTAGTGGTCCTGTAACAGAGTGGTGAGGGTAGCAATAGCATGAAGGGTGATAATTAGAGATAAGTGAAGTTTTCAAAAATTCTGTTTGGTTGCTTGGCTGAATTTGCTTCGTGACAAAGTAATTCTTTGTAAGGCGCAATCAAGGGGAATGACGATTGTCTAATACTACTGTTATTGTGGTGCCCACATTGTTTTATACATAATTCATTCTAAACGCCTTGATCCTTAGGGTGCTAATTGGGGTGAAAAAACAATTTATTTTTACAGTTATTTGGTTTTTCACCTTGTGTTATAGATAAAGTAAGTAATTCCATTAGGTCTTAAAAAGTGGTCTAATACTGCTGCTATTTTACACTTACAGTTACTGTTCAGTATGTCCGACAGACAGGTGTCAGGGTCTTCTAAGGGAACAGGCAGTGCCAAAAATGTTTCTTGAGCTAGCAGAAGTAGCAGCAGAAGAAGGGGGTGGTAGCAGCAGTCGCAGTAACAGGCCAGAGCTACCAGTGTCATCCATCTGTCGTGTTTTGAATGGTTGACTCGGTCTTCAACATGATCTCAACTGACTTCAGACACCCACAGGCAGGAGTCAGTGACCTCCTCTGACACTACACTTTGTTTGCATGGCCCAGGAACAAACTAAGCGCCCCCACCTGTCCTGAACCTGCTTCCTTCTTGTTCAGCTCGGGAAGTATTGTATGATGTTGGCTCTGCTCTGCTTTTCAGCGAGGAGGAACTTACTGAGTACAGTCAGCAGATAATGCCCAGCCCAGATTTGGAGGAGAGGTCTGCTGCTTCCTCCAGAAGATGGGCAAGTAGTGACGATGAGAATAATGTGGGGGCAGGTGTTGCAAGTGGTCAGGGATGCGGCCATGAGACTGGTAAGGGTGACATCAGTGACATGCAGACACTGGTGAAGGATGATATAGCTGATTGCACATGGGAGCCGAGTGAAGAGGGGGCTTTATCATCATCATCATCAAGAGATGTGGTTGGCAGTTTGCACATGAGACAGCAGGGTGGCAGTGTGCGGCTTAGCCAGCAGGGTGTAAGTGTGGCTGTGAGCCAGCAGGGTGAAAGCAGTATAAAGTCTGGAGCCAAATGTGCCCAGGGTAGAACGTCTGCTACTCAGGAGCCTACCTGTCTGGAAACAACTAGCGGGGCATGGCTTCATAGAGGCAGTGCCAGGCAGTCAGCACGAAGTGGTGGTGGTAAAACTCTCTACTCATCGTTGTGGGATGGGCATGGCACCGCCATGCTGTACATCTGTGGGCAGAGGGTGAAGAGTGGCCAGGGTAACAATGTTGGCACCAATGTTGAGCTGTGTTTTCTTCCAATCATCTACTGGTCCTGATGCTCCTCCTCCTTGTCACTCATTTTGCCAGCAATTGATCACGGAGGCCATTGAAACAAGACACAAGTATTCATGCAATCATCCAACTGTGCAGAAGTTGACAGTGCTCCTGGCCAAGTTCCTGGTACTACAGTCCCTCTCTTACCATGTGGTTGACTCTGCACCTTTCAGAGAACTGATGGTTTGTGTCGAGCCAAGGTGGAGAGTCCCAAGCCAACATTACTTCTCCAAAACGACTGTACTAGCCCTGCACACGTATGTTGAGAAGAAGGTGGGCCAGTCCTTGAGCCTGTCGGTATCTGGTACAGTTCAAGGCAACACCCAGGTGTGGAACTGTAACTATGGTCAAGGCCCATTGGGTAAATGTGGTTCCTGCCCAGCCACACCAGAAACTTGGCCAGGTGACGGCAATGCCGCCTCCGCATCCTGAATCCATGATTCCTGCACCAATGTCCTCCTGTGTCTCCTCATCCTCAACCATGTCATCAGCCTCCACTGTAGGCACAGTTCTAAGTGGTCCTCCAGCATACCACCTATGTACAGCATGGTGGTGCCACTCTGTTCTGCAAACTTTGTCACACTGGGAAGAAACTACTCTGCCTCCTTTAACAATAAATCAAATCCTGGCTATCTCCTCGCTGACTGAAGATCTGAACCATGGTCACCAATAATGGGAAAAACATTCTGTCGGTGCTGCATCAAGGAGAGCTGACCTATGCGCCCTGCACGGTGCATGTCTTTAATCTGGTTGTAAAGCTGTTCCCGAAGTCTTCCATCTAACTGCAAGACATCTTGAAAATGGCCGGGAAACTGTGCATGCACTTCAGCCACCATTACCCTGCAAAACATGCCCTCCTTGAAATGCAAAAGCAGAATAGCTTTCCCCAACATCACCTCATATGCGATGTTTCCACACATTGGAACTCCACCCTCCACATGTTGGACCAACTATATGAGCAGATGAAGGTCATGAACGATTTCTTGATGATGCGGGTGGACAGGAGTACTCCCAGTGTAACTTCAACATTAGCCAGTAGTAGCTCATCCATGACACTTGCTGTTTGCTCAGGCCCTTTGAGGAGGCCACTTTATTTGTCAGTTGCCAGGACTACGGGATGAATTATAAAATTCCACTCCTTTACATCCTGGAGCAGACAGTAAAGGCCTATCTGTGAGGAATAAATCAATATGTGAAAACGTCCTGTGTCTTACTATAGTCTCTCGAGTTCGCGTTTAGACAGCGGAAAGTATTGTAGAGATAGTTTTCACTCAATCACTGTCCCAAAGTTGAGGCTTTCGTTCTGCCGCTACCCGTCGAATCTAAACGTCTCTCGGGAACGATATTAAAGTCTCCACATAACATTAAATTACCCTTTTGAAATTTACGTGCTTTCTTCAAGACTTTATTTAAAAATCTGATAGGGGATTTGTTGGGAGCATAAATATTGACCAGAGTTAGTGCTACCGATCCAACTTAGCCTACTAGAACAATATATCGTCCTCCCTGATCAACTATAGTGATGAGCGGCAGGTGCCATATTCGATTTCGACGAAATTCGCGAATATTCGAAAGAATATTCGTTTCATATTCGTCAAAATCGAATATTCGTCATTATTCTAGTTATCGCGATTAATATGCGATTTAAATAATCACGAAATGTATATCTAGACTTATAGAGAAGATGACGAATATGACGAATGTATTTGTCATATTCCTCAAAACGAAGATAACGAAGTATTCTCCATTTTCGTTTCAAATAGGAGGGTTGACTATAGAGACAGCTGTGTTTAATTCGCTATGCGATTATATTACTTAGCTTTTTTTAATAGAATAATTATATTACTTGATAATTATTATAATTATTCTATTTATTTAAAAAAAAAATTATATAATCGCATAGCGAATTAAACACAGCTGTCTCTATAGTCAACCCTCCTATTTGATTGCTAGAATTAGCGAAGTTGACGAATAGGTTGCTAAAACGAAGATGGAGAATACTTTGTTATCTTTGTTTTGAGGAATATGACGAATACATTCGTCATATTCGCTAATTCTACCAAGCCAAGAACATCTCCATACTAAAATGTACTGTCGGATTTGAGAATTACGTTAAAATCGCAATGCGATTAATATAACTTGAATTAATCGCATTGCGATTTCTACTTAGACCTGGTTTACTATGGTTGGCTTGGTAGAATTAGCAAATATGACGAATGTATTCGTCATATTCCTCAAAACGAAGATAACGAAGTATTCTCCATCTTCGTTTTAGCAGCCATAGTAAACCATGTCTGTTGAAATCGCAATGCGATTATTTCAAGTTATATTATTCGCATTGCGATTACAACTTAGCACTGCTATCTTACATATTAGGCTAGAATTAACGAATATGGAATATAGCAGCAGTGCTAAGTAGAAATCGCAATGCAATTACTTCAAGTTATATTAATCGCATTGCGATTTCAACTTCGAGCTGGGTTTATAATGGGTCAGCTTGCTAGAATTAACAAAGTTAACGAAAATGGAATAAATTATAGCAGTGCTAATTGAAATCGCAATGCAATTAATGTAACTTGGAGTATTCGCATTGCGATTTCTACTTAGCACTGCTGCTATATTCGATATTCGTTAATTCTAGCCTAATATGTAAGATAGAAATGCCAACGCTACACACTCATAATACGATGCGTGACTATACTAATGTTCACCAAATAACCATAAAGGGACACGCATTACAATTTAACAAACTTTATTAGTTGATAAAAGACCACACAGCATACACGATAAAAATAATTATATATGGCAGCAATACAGATAGTGGCCAAGATACGCCCCTTGTGTCAACACGCCCCTTGAGAAAGCGGAGCGAAACGTACGTCGGGGTGGGCTCTCCTCTCTGCAATAGAAACCCGTGTTCTCCTCTGCAAGTGTCCCTCAGGTATACATTTATGGAACATATATGCCTCCTTGTTGCAGTGTTCGTGTGGTTTGTCCACTATATTAGCTTAAGTGGGGCCTTGTTCTGTTATACAATTGTTGTATTGGGGATGTGTCTGTCTATGTCAGCATTTTTGTAGAAAGGTTTTTTACCTTATATAGGAGAACTATCGGTGTTTTTCTGTCTGTGGGAGGGGAGCCACATATCTTGGCCACTATCTGTATTGCTGCCATATATAATTATTTTTATCGTGTATGCTGTTGGTCTTTTATCAACTAATAAAGTTTGTTAAATTGTAATGCGTGTCCCTTTATGGTTATTTGGTAATATGTAAGATAGCAGTGCACTGCCAAGTTGTAATCGCAATGCGATTATTATAACTTGAATCAATCGCATTGCGATTTCAACGTAATTCTCAAGAAGCGGCAACTGGCACTGACTGGAGCAGCCAGGAAGCCAGGAATCCTCAGGACAGGTAAGAACTACTTTTGGGAAGTGGGAAAGAAAAAAATATAACTAAAAAAAAAAAAAACGAATATTCGAAATAGCGAATTTATAGCACTATATTCTAAATATTCGCGAATTAGCGAAGTGCCGATATTTGCGATAAAAATTCGCTATTCGAATATTCGCGCTCAACACTAATCAACTAACACCTCCTCTATGTGAAAGCCCAGGGAGTTCTTCAATACAATAGCCACACCAGCCTTTTTCTTAGTAGAATTGGCCATTAAAATATTAGAGAAACCTCGTCGGGAGAGATATAAGTGTTTATTATAAACAAAGTGTGTTTCCTGGACACATAATATATCTATCTGCGATGAACACATGTCTCTCCACAGCGAGGCTCTCTTATATGGGAAGTTCAGCCCCTTGGCATTAATAGACAATATCTTAACCGCCATAAGCACAAATTGTACAGTAAAGCTGAATACATAATAGTAACTAACATAGACCAAGCAGATATCTGACCATTGATACAAGTAAGAGAAACATTATAACAGTAGAAAAACTACAACCTGTAAAACAAGCATTGAATAGAAGAGCAGAATAGAACCGGTCTTCTAGGTGTCACTCCGAACCCAGACCAGTTAAAGCGGGGGATCAGAAGTCCAGCCTTGCCCCGCCATCCCTCTGAGTTTTGTCCAACTCGGCGAGGAGAAGAAAGAAAACTGCTATGAAAAGACCGCGAAGATCATTCCCCTACTCTGGACCAATCTGGTATCACACGAGAAGGGGTTTTCTTTCTTGGAGAAACAGGCAAAGTGGATTTTCCCACGTTCCAAGCGCCTAAAAGGGATTCTTCTTCCTCCAGGTTCTTAATAACGTACGTTTTCCCATCCTTATGGATCAATAGCTTCAGCGGGAATCCTCATTTGTATGGGATATGTAGCTCCCTCAATACTCGGGTTATTGGGGAAAGTTGTTTTTCAGCTTGTAAGGTGACTTGTGATAAATCCGCAAACACTTGAATATCCTGGAATAGTGATGGCAGACCCCAGTGTTTCCTGATATAAGTTACCAGATCCTCTCTAGTACAATAAAAATAGAACCATGCGATAACATCCTTAGGTGAAGAGGCTGGAATATGCTTCGGTTTGGTCAGATGATAAGCTCTATCAATCAGGAGCAATTGGGGATCCTTATCCGGGAAACTCAACTTTAGCATGTCTCCCAGGTATTGCTGTAGGTTAGCGGGGGTAATGGAGTCAGTAATCCCTCAAAATTTTTGGTTATTATGTCTACTTCTGTCCTCCAGGTCAGCTAGTTTGGCCCTCAGGACCGTAACCTCATCTTCCAGAGAGTAGCGAGCATCAATAAGCTCATTGTGGAATTTAGTCAGTTCCCCCAACTTATTTTCGATATGGTTCACCCTGGATCCCATGTCATCCAGAAAAGAAGTAATGGAGGAGGCTACATTTTGTATTTGCATAATAAGTGAGTGATGTATTGCCGTCATCATGGCGTTAAGAGTGTTCTCTGACACCACTTGGTCTGAACATGAAAAATTATGTAATTGGTCTGCCACTGCTGTTGCATCAAATATTGTCTGGCCTGAAGGGTTAATCTGGGACCCATCCGCAAGTCCCTGGGCCAATACCACAGCGCCATCCCTTGTTACACTCACCGCTGGTGAAGCTGCCATGGCGTCTCCTTGCTCAGGCCTAGGTAAGGTACAGCTGTGGAGCCCTCCGTCACCCACATGGGTGTCTGCGGCGTTGGTGGAAGCCTTCTTTGTCCCTCTGAGGTCCAGGCCCCTATGAGAGGGGGAGAAGGAGGCGATATTCCTCTGGGAGCTGAAGGAGATCTGTTGTCGGCCACATGCGGCGGAGGCTGAGAGGCTCCATGAGCTGGCGGGAAGCCGCCATCAGACTCCTGAGCAGCAAAGAAGTATGTGAGGCAGCGAGGACCCAGGCGGGATGAATTCTTCCACGTCATCATGGCTCCAGTAAGGTAGGAGGAGGTCTGGAAGCGGTCCTCAGCCAAGGTGCTTCAAGTCGCTTTTGCAGGGATGGTGAGCCGGAGCTCTCTCACCAGGCAGCCATCTCGGTAGGCAGCAGGCCACGCTCCCCATGTCCTTCTTTTTGATCTGGGGTATAGATTTTTATTAGTGCATGTACAATATTGATCCAAAAAGTGTTTGGCTGGTTCTCATGTGCATATTAGAACCTATCTTGTATATTTTTTCATTATTTGATGCTATTAACATTTTTGAAATTTCTATATTTAGATGATTTTTGCACTATTTCCTAAGAGAAAACTTTTGAAGTGTATGAATATGCAGGAAAAATGTATCTTTCACACAATAAACCATAAGTGCCCCTCTTTGAATGTCCAAAACAGTGGGAGGTATATGTATGTTAAAATCCTATGGTCAATGCAAACCACAGCTGGATGACTGATCTCAGAAGGGAAACCCACTCTTAAAGTGTCATCTAAATGGTCAAAAGCTCCCTGTCAACAATAAAGTAGTTACGTTCAGCTACAAAAAGGCAACAAAATACAACTCTGGCCCCTTAAAGGGAATCTGTCATCTGCATACTAGCAAAAAATTTCGGGGATTTCGGGATGCAGGCGAGAGGCGGAGCGGGGATATTTGCCGCACAGAGAGGAGCTGGCGGGGAGGGGGGGTGGAGTATTTAGCTTCGCCTCTGGGATGCGATTTTAGAGATTAGAGGTGTTCTTCTTTTTAAAAGTTAGGTGGGCACGGCACATCAGGGGGGCATTCCTGGGCACCTTGGTAAAGGAGGAACGCCCCTCTGGGCTCCTTACAGCTTCATTTGCATATCAGAAAAAGCAGTTTTTAGAAGAAATGACAAGGCACAAAAGAAAAACACGAACACATATAGAAATAAGGTAATTTATTAAACATGGATTCATGAAAAAAAAATGTGGCTAGTAGGCAGGTGACAGAGTCCCTTTAAGAGGATGTGCCCACCTACACAAAGAATTTCCTGGAGACATCTGGCCAATGAAGAATAGAAGCAGGGGCAAAGGCCTGTTTAAGGGCCTGGAAGGCTGACTCAGCCCCAGAAGTCCACTTCTTAGCATTCTCTCCCTTGCATATGAGAGCAGTGATGGGAGCAGTCAAGGAGGAGAAGTGTGGTATAAACTGTCTGTAATAATTTTCAAACCAGAGGAATTGCTGAATAGCTTCCAGACTAGTAGGATGTGGCCAGTCCAAGACCTTTGACAAAATCTCAGGATCCCTAGAAATACCTTTATCTGAAATAATATAGCCCAGAATGGGTAAGAAAGTCATCTCTAAGAAACATTTTTCAAATCTGGCATATTGCTAGTTCTCACAAAGATACTGTAAGACGTGGATGTGTCTGTGATGCATAGTCAGATTGGGGTAGAAGACCTTGATGTCGTCCAAGTAGACCACTAGACAAATGTGAAGGAGATCCCAGAAGATGTAATTCATGGATTTTTGGCAGACATTGGGATGCCTACAACGACCGAAGAGTGTAGCGAGATTTTCATAGTAGCCATCACGGCTGGTAAACACCAATTTTCTTTTGTCCCCGTCACCTATCTATAAAATTATAAGCCCCACGGTGTTGCAGCTTTGTGAAGATGTTGGGCTCACAGACCATGTAAAACAGCACAAAGATCAATGGCAGGGGATTCTTGTTCTTTATTATTATTTTATTCAAGCCACGGTGGTAAATACATGGGCAAAGTGAGCCATCCTTCTTGACCGTAGAACCTGGCTCCTGGAGAGAAACACTTTTGCATAAAGCCCCTTTTGTAAGTTATTCTTGATATATTCAGACATAACCAGGGTCTCAGGCAGAGATAATGGATAGACCTGACCACGAGGAGAGGTTGCTCCTGGCAACACATCAATGGGGCAATCATAGGAGCAATGTGAAGGCAATCTCTGACCCCTTCTTGTCTATGATGTCCACGTGTCTGGTGTAAGCAGAAAACAACCTTTGCAGATTTGAGGAACAGGTGGAGCACAAACAGGCAGTAGAGATGTCAGGCAATGAGAGTGACTGGCAGTACCCCATCAAAGGATCTACCCTAAGTTCCAATAAAGGACAGGGCAGTGCAGATGAAGCGACGGCAGACCCAGGTGAAGAGGACTGGTAGACATAGACAGGACATAATTAAAAATCTTCTCTGTGTGATGTGCATGCCACTTGAAGAGCCATGGCATGGTGATATACTGTATGGTTTCTGAAAACATCATCCCATTGACTCCTGTCACCACCAACAATTTTTCAACATGGGTAGGTATGCGGTACTGGTTCACCAAGGTCTGATGCAGTTTCCTGCCAACCCAGAATCTAGAAAGGCCTGAACAGAAAACCGAGAACCTTCAGAAAGAAACAACACAGGTAGAGTCAACTTTGTTGAGAGTGTATCTTCACCTGGGGTCATCTCTCCTACTGACTCTAGGATCTCGTGTTTCTCGCCATTTTAGGACAGGTACAGACATAGTGATCCTTGTCTCTGCAGCAAAAGCACAGGTCACTGGTACTCCTGTTCTGATGCTCCACTTCTGTCAGCCTTCATGAGTTTCAGAAATAGAGTAAGTAAGTGGTCTCTGGTGCTAGTCTTGGAGGTCTCCTCTCACATCAACATCGGTAGCAAAAGAAATCAGGTTGTCCAGTGGGGAAGGTATATCTCAACCTGCCAGTCCATCTTTAATTCTCTCAGACAGACCAAACCAGAAAGCCACTAACAGGGCCTTGTTGTTTTAGGCTAGTTCAGAATCATGACTGGAGAACTATATGATGTACTGGCTATCTCTGAGGTTGCTCTGGCTGAAATGCAGAAGGGAAGAAGTGGCAGATGTAATTCGACCAGGTTCCTCAAAACTCTACAGAAGGTCCGAACTTCCTGCAGATTGCTAGATAGAGGATCGCTACTCTCCTAGAGTGGGGTAGCCTAGACAAGAGCCTCTCCTGTCAGGAGTGAGGCCAGGAAGACTATTTTAACCTGGTTGGTGGGAAACTGATGTGGCTGCAGCTCAAAATGAATAATGCACTGGTTGATAAACCCTTGGCATAACTTGAGGTCCTTTTCATAATGAAGAGGAAGTGGTAGATGTAACCTGTAACTGGTGAATGTTTAGTCTAATGAAGGTGTAGGTGCAGATACTGCTGCTGAAGGTTGCCGTACTGCACTGGCAGTGGTCAAGGTGTCTAAGTGGGCAGAAATATTGTACATGTATGAGAGCAGATGTACCTGGTGACCACGCTGGTGATCCATTTCCTTGAATACCTTAGATAGACCCATCTGGGATGGACCGGCAGATTCCATGTCAAACTGTAATGGTCAGTGGATGTAGAACCACTGTGTCAACTAACTGGTTTGATGTTGGCTTTATCCTAAGGGCATTATCCTGGCATTCCATGGTTTTTAGCCATTAACCCATATACAGGGATTTAGACTTAACTACAGGGGAGCCACCAAGCCATTACCTTCTGTAGTAGTCCCTGTGTGGTTAACAGCTAAACCTATTGCTCAGGCAATGAGTGAGACAAATAGCATATCATATACAGCAGTGCTGATTAACACATTAGAAGTGGCTACACACAGAAACAAAGGAGGGTTAATCCTTGCAATACAGCAGAATGAGGTGCAATGAAAAATAAATCTAATAGAGACACAGGCAGTGAAGGGGTATCCATGCCCACCTGAAGTAGCAGGGCAGCAGTTGGCATAGGCCACAATGTAACACTACTACTCCAGTAGAGAGACTAGTTGGTCCTCCTCATAGGTTGGCTGTATTAACAAGTGAAGCTACTAGATAAAAGGGGTTCTTAATGGCAGATTTTGCTGCCAGAGAAGAAGGTGAGAGCAACTGTTGTATGAATTCATGAAAAAAATTGACATTTTGCGATTGTTAAAATATTCAACTAACTGCATAGATTTTATTACTCTCAACTTAAAGTATCTGCTGAAACTGAAGAAACCAAAATTTTCCTAGAGCATGAGAATTGGGGTTTCTGGCAGGCATCATCCATACTTCTCATCTTTTGTAGTTAGTGTTGATAGACTATCTCATATGGAGGGGTTTCTACAAGGCCATAAATATTTGCTAGCCATTTGTAGACCAAGTTCATGGTAGATGTGGCTACTTGAGACCATAAGGCAGAGTTAGTTGTGCCTTGTGAAAGTGTTTCATTTTGGCTTATGAATGCCCTGCCCAGTTGCTTCTGATCAATGAGCCTGTGATTGACAGAGTGATTAAAGAGATGTGCTGGATATATTGAATAAGGAAACATTCACTACCCTTTACCACCCACAGGGAAATGTATGCTTTAATCTGACATTGCTGAAGAGCTGTTGCTGCTGAGAAGCATAGAAGGAGGTGGCCAGACTGCACTTTTAAACTGGTGTGAGTGTACAATAACTTCTCAGTTTTCTTGTTAATATATGAAAGGAATAGACAATGGCCCCTCAGAATGATGACGCCAGTCTGGTCAAGAATAGACACCCCAAACCTGAATGCATGGAAATTTTAGTAAGGTACACGACCTTATGAGCAGTGGCTGGGCCCTTGTACCTTTGAAAATCAAACAAACAGTGATGAAAATTAAAAGCCTGTCTTTTAGAAAAGGAATTACAAGTTTGTTATTTTTCATCAATGCTTGAGCACATTGTATTGTCCATTATGAACTGTAGTCCAAACATTCTAAAGTCTCCTTGGAGGTTTGAAATTTAGTTTGGCTCTCTTAGGCTACTTTCACACTAGTGTTAATATTTTCCGGTATTGAGATCCGTCATAGGGTCTCAATACTGGAAAAAAACGCTTCCGTTTTGTCCCTGTTTATTGTCAATGGGGACAAAATGTAACTGAACAGCTCCAAAATGCATTCTGTTCCATTCTCATACTGGACAGCAAAGTGCAGCATGCTGCGGTTTGCTTTCCGTCCTGGAATGCGGCACAATAGAAAACGGATCCGTCCCCAATTGACTTTCAATGGGGTTCCTGACAAATCCATCTTGGCTATGTTAAAGATAATACAACCGGAACCAGATGCAGATGGTTGTATTATCAGAAACTGAAGCGTTTTTGCTTAACCCAGATCCAGCAAAAACACTAGTGTGAACGTAGCCTTAAAACTAAAGTGGTGGTGGGTAAGGAGTCACCTGAGCTTTGTTTGGTCTGCTACTAAAATTGACTTTAGTACTTTATTTATTTTTTCTAAATGTAGAAGTTGTATCCGTTGGAGCTTACTAAATAGTCACATTTAGGCACTAAATAGTCTTTTTGCTTACACACTTTTAAAGATTTTATATGAAGCTTTAATGTGAAATATTTTTTTTAAATAAACTACTTAGTTAATATGTTAACTTAATTGATGGGATACATCATTTAGCATTATTGTGTTAAAAACAGAATATTGTATTATTTGCAATTTGATGAAGCTGTTAAACAATAAGCCGATATATATATATATATATATATATATATATATATAATGCTGCATTAACTAAATGGATATTACATATGATTGTGGAATAAAGTGAGCCTCTTATTGAGATTCTTATAAAAATGATGTCTGCATATAAAAGACAAGCAAAAGACATCTTTGAAGGTTTTCATCTAAAGCAGCTCCACTTCCTTGATTGTCTGGGGATTTCTGTTATTAATTGAAGTTAATTTTCTAGGATATCAGTTTGCCATGCACGTGGGTAAGATTGATAGCCTCTATGATTCTCAAGAGTTTTGAAAATGACACTGTTCCATCACCAGGCGCCTTCACTTTTATCATCACAAATCAAATTATAAACATAGGGGCAACCTTGCTGGAATCTGGCTTCAGGAGATTTCCATAAGATTAATTAGGCGGCCACGGCAAAGATGGTAAAATAGAAAAATGGAGGAGGGGGTTAAGAAAGAGCCATTCATTGCTTGTGAAATGGGAAGTCAATTCAACAATGGGTAATTAGCGTGGGCCATGGATTCTCAAAGGCACTGAGGACACTGGACTTTTTCTGTCACTCTGATGTTTAGTGCTGTATTGTGGACCCCTCATTTAATTAGTGCACTTTGATACCCACAGGACTAGCTTAAAGCTCCAGGGCATGCTAAACACGGACTGACACTAGCAAGATTCTGCCTCCTTCCACTCTAATTAGAGACACAATGAGCTGCAAAGACAATGTTTTATTTCACTGTGTGTTTTTTTCCCAGATAACCCTGGCAGGAAACAATTGTTTGTTTTGTGACTAAAGTATGTTAGTATTCAGATTAAATTGTTAGCATGTAGTGCATATGCTAGGGGCATATATATTCAGCAGCCATGCCAAGCAGGGTTCATCATTTAGACCTTGATAATGCCTGTCGTAAATTAAATTTCTAACATCTAAAAGTGATTCATTATGTTAATAATTAAAATTGTACACAATTCACAAATGTGTATGACACCTGCATTTAGAAAATATTTGCATATATTGTAGCACTGGAATCACTATTCCTCAGTAATATGTACATTTCAAATGTTTTCTGTAAGAACATTAAAAATTAAATATGAAGTATACTTATATGTTATTGTAATAAATGCAGTTATAAAATTATAGTGATTTGAAATGTCAGTAAAATTGTAGGCAACATTTCAGCAGCACAATTGTTCTTCAATTATATAAATGGTAAAAAGTATAAATCTGAAGGTGTCAGCCCTTTACAGAGTAATGAGGGGGGAGGGGAGAGTTGCAGAGAACGATGAGGAGAAAGCAAAGCTATTATATATTTTTTCTCCACTATATTCACTGAAGAAAATAAACTGTCAGATGAAATGCAGAATGTAAAAGTATATTCCCCATTAAAAGTCCTCTTTTTGACCCAGGAAGAAGTACAGCAGCGTCTTAAAACGATTAAAATAGACAAATCGCAGGAACCAGATGGCATACACCCCCGTATCCCAAGAAAATTCCGTAATGTCATAGCCAGACCCTTAATAGTGATATTTAAGGACTCTATACTGACAGGGGGTGTTCCGCAGGATTGGCGCATAGCAAATGTGGTGCCAATATTAAAAAAGGGTCCAAAAAGAGAGCCTGGAAACTATAGGCCAGTAAGTTTAACATTTGTTGTGGGTAAACTGTTTGAAGGTTTACTAAGAGATGCTATCTTAGAGATGCTTATTGAGTACCATGTTTTCATGAGGGATCAGTCACGTCAAATTAATTTAGTCCGTTTCTATGAGGAGGTAAGTTCTAGACTTGACAGTGGCAAATCAATGGATGTCATATATCTGGCATTCTCCAAAGCATTTGACACTGTACCACATAAAAGGTTAGTATATAAAATGAGAATGCTTGGACTAGGGGAAAATGTCTGTATGTGGGTAAGTAACTGGCTCAGTGATAGAAACAGAGGGTGGTTATTAACGGTACACACTCAGATTGGGTCACTGTCACTAGTGGGGTACCTCAGGGGGTCAATACTGGGCCATATCCTCTTCAATATATTTATTAATAATCTTGTAGACGGCTTGCACAGTAAAATATCAATTTTTGCAGATGACACTAAACTGTGTAAAGTAATTAACACAGAAGAGGACAGTGTACTGCTTCAGATGGATCTGGATAGCTTGGAGGCTTGGGCAGAGAAGCGTCAGATGAGGTTTAACACTGACAAATGTAAGTTTATGCACATGGGAACGAATATTGCAAGTCACCAGTACATACTAAATGGTAAACCACTGGCTAACACTAAGATGGAAAAGGACCTAGGAATTTTAGTGAAAACCAAACTTAGCTGTAAAAACTAGTGTCAGGCAGATGCTGCCAAGGCCAATAAGATAATGGGCTGCATCAAAAGGGGCATAGATGCCCGTGATGAGAACATAGTCCTGCCACTTTACAAATCACTAGTCAGACCACACATGAAGTACTGTATACAGTTCTGGGCTCCTGGGAACAAGGCAGACATAGCAGAGCTGGAGAAGGGTTCAGAGGAGGGCAACTAAAGTAATAACTTGAATGGGTGGACTACAGTAATCATTAATCTTTTGAAAGATTATCAAAATTAGGGTTATTCACCTTAGAAAAAAGATGACTGAGGGGAGATCTAATAACTACAGTATGTAGAAATACATCAGGGGTCAGTACAGAGATCTCTCCCATCATTTATTTATCCCTAGGACTGTGGCGAGGGGACATCCTCTGCATCTGGGGAAAGAAGGATTATACACAAACATAGAAGAGGATTCTTTACGATCAGAGCAGTGAGACTATGGAACTCTCTGCCTGAGGAGGTAGTAATGGTGAGTTCACTAAAAGAGTTCAAGAGGGGCCTTGGTGTATTTCTGGACTGTAATACTACTACAAGCTATAGCTACTAGAGAGTGGTTGTTGATCCAGGAAGTTATTATGATTGCCTGATTGTAATCGGTAAGGATTTTTTTCCCTTAAAGTGGGGAGAATTGGCTTCTACCTCACAGGTTTTTTTTTATTTTTTTGCCTTCCTCTGGATCAACTTGCAGGATAACAGGCTGAAGTGAACGGAGAGATGTCTTTTTTCAGCCTTATAAACGATGTTACTATGTTACATATTAGTTTCACAGGTTTACTTTTTTAGACAAAAATATCAAAACTAAACTAGAATAACTAAATGCAAAACCTTAAACAGGTTTTCCTATTATTAAAATGTATCCCCTATCCTATGGAATGTCATGGGGTGTCCTTGCTGACCAAGAGAGCAGAGGTCTGCATTTCACCATTTGAATGAAGTAGGGGACATACATATGTGCTGTCGCTCCAGTTAACGCTATGGGTCTGCCATTGATAGCCAAGCTTTATATGGTAGTCCAATGGAGTTAAATGGATTGGTATACAAACATGCATGTCTGCAACTCTATTCAAAATAAGGAACAGGGGCTCCCATTCTTGTGATTGTGGGGACTACAGCAGTCAGAACCTGGCTGATTAGACGCTTATTTCCTAGCCAACTTTTTTAATCAAAAAGGTGCAAAAGGAGCATTACAAAAATGTAATCAAGAAGTTTCATTTAAATCTATTTAGAGATTAAGTCCATGGGAACTATTAAGTCATGTCCAGGAAGAAAAAGCATGATCCCTAATAATCATAAGAAAATTATACATATCTGTCATTCACATGAGCCTTTTTGAAGTCAGTAGTCAATCAATGAGATAACTGTGAAATGGAGGATTTGGTAGGCCTACCCTACATATTGTAGCAACTAGTGATGAGCGAGCATGCTCGGCCGAGTATTGGTTCGGATCGAGCATCGATATGCTCGGCTCGCGGCTTAACAGTTAACACGGCCACACACCATGTGTATTCGTTGCATTGCTCGAGTCTCCTCCCTGCACGTTTGGCGCCTTCTAAGCAGCCAATCAAGGTCCAGTTAAGTAATTGCTCTAAGTGTAAGGCCATAGAAATGTTAGCTGTAAGCCTTACACTGATTGGCTGGCCGGAACACGTAATAGCATTTCATATAAAAGCTAAGGTCTATATGTTTCTCCCCCCTCCATGTCACATTTCTATTTTCATCGCCAGTACTTAGATTGGCTATCTCGCCAAGCACGTTTGAAGAGGTACCTGAGATATTGTGCCCTGCTTACCAACCTCTTGAGCCTTCACAGTCTCAAAAAGATGACTGTGGTGAACTGCAATCATTCGTTAATGAGGTGGATGATGATGAGACACAGTTGCCAATCACTGAGGTGGTGGTTAGGTCAAGTCAGGAGGATGAGCAGAGTGAGGAAGTGGAAGAGGAGGTGGTGGACGATGAGTTCACTGATGCAACATGGGAAGGTGAAAAGCCGAGCAAGGACAGCAGTACAGAGGGCAAGGGATCTGTAGCACCGCAACAGTCTGGAAGAGGCAGTGGGGTGGCAAAAGGGAGACATCACACCAAACAGGCCAGCAACCGTTACACCCCCATGCATAAATCTACCTTGCCAAGGAGTAGGTGTACCACAGTAGGCGCTTTTTTGAGGAAAGCGCAGACGACAAAAGAGTGGTAGTTTTCAACCTGCGCCATACTAAAATGAGCCAGGGTGTGAACATTAGCAACCTCATTACCACCAGCATGATCCGTCACATGGCATCCAAGCACACTAATAAGTGGGCCAAACGCCTGGGTCAACACTTTGTGTCTGCGGGTCCCACCACTGCCTCCATTTCCCCTGTGTTACGTACAGCTGGCCAATCCCCTGTCGAAGGAGCAGGACCGGATGGCCCTCGCCCTGCACCTGGACCATCGCATTAACCGTCAGCAACAACATCCACTTCCCTGTCCCAGGGCAGCGTCCAAATATCGATAACACAGGCATTTGAACGCAAGCGCAAATACCCACCCACCCACAGACCATAGCACTGAACGCGCAACTTTCGAAATTACTGGCCCTAAAAATGTTGCCATTTAGGCTTGTGGACACTGAGGCTTTCTCGCAGCATGATGTCGGCGGCCATCCCTCGGTATGCAGTCCTCAGCCTCCACTATTTTTGACGGTGTGCTGTGCCCGCCTTACACCAGCATGTGTCCTAGAACATCACCTGTGCCCTGACCAATGCACTTACTGGGAAGGTCCATCTCACCACGGACACATGTACAACTGCTGGTGGCCAGAGACACTTCCCTGACCACACACTGGGTGAATGTTGTGGAGGCCTGGAGTGAGTCGGAACCTGTGATGGAACAGGTGCTACCCACGCCCAGGATTGTGTGCCCTACATCCATCAGAGTCTCCACAAGCAGCTATGTTACTGGCTCCAACCCCCACTTTTCCTCCTCCGCCGCCTCCTCCTCAACTTCCACCTCCAACAGCATTCAGACATCAGTCGCTAGGTAAAATCAGTGTAGCACTGCTGTGGGTAAGCGTCAACAGGCCGTGCTGAAGCTGATCTGCTTAGGGGCCAAACAGCACATCGCCGCAGAGCTGTGGCAGGGTATAAGGGACCAGACCGAGCTGTGACTCTCGCCACTGAACCTAGAAACAGGCATGGTTGTGTCTGACAATGGCTGTAACTTGGTGGCGGCTTTGGAGCTCGGGAACCTAACACACATTCCTTGCCTAGCCCACGTCTTAAAGAGGACCTTTCACCTGAAAATGCAAGTTAAAATAAAGATCTACTCTTACTTGCCGGCCCCCGGTGGTGCTTATTCAGTTGATCTTTATTTACTATGTCCCCACGTTTGTCCGCGGTGCCCCCCGCAATATTTCCCGTATTCCATGCTAATGAGCCATTCGGCTTTAACTGGGCGGGCCTGCAAAAGTTCTCCTGGGCGTGTCTTTCTTCTCCCTGGCATGGAGCGCATCCAATCAGCGCGCTCCGCTCTTAGCCAGGGAGAACAAGCTCCAGTTCTCGCGAGATTCGCGAGAACTGGAGCGATTTAATCCATCCTGAGCTGGCACCATCTTGGATTCCCGCGGCGAGCATCGGAAATGGCTTTATTATTAAAATGGCTTTATTAATATCTTTATTTTAACTAGCATTTTCAGGTGAAAGGTCCTCTTTAAACTTAGTGGTTCAGCGGTTTATCAAAACCTACCCCAATTTGCAGAAGCTGCTAGTGAAGGCACACTGCTTGTGTGCTCATTTCTGCAAGTCGTCCACAGCTTTAGACGGTCTGTCAATGCTGCAGCATCGCTTGCGGCTTCTAGCTCACCGACTGTTGTGCAACGTGAGCATGCGGTGGAACTGTACTTTCTACATGTTGGCCAGGCTTTGTGAGCAGCAGAGAGCAGTTGTGGAACACCAGCTGCAACATGGTCGTCGCCTTTCAAGTCAACTGCCACTTTTCACAAGCGAGGAGTGGGCATTGATGTCAGACCTATGTGAGGTTTTAAAAAACTTTGATGAATCCACACAGATGGTTAGTGGCGATAATGCTATTATCAGCGTAACCATCCCACTGCTGTGTCTACTCAAACGATCGCTGCTCACAATTAAGGAGGATGCTTTGAATGTGGCAGACAAGGTAATGAGGGAGGAGATGACACAGGGTGATAGCCAGATCTCCCTCAGTTCGTCTTCTCAGCGCGAATTGGGCCATGAAAAGGAGAAGGAGCTGGAGACACTTGCATCTGCTACAGAGCCTAGTACCCATGGAACTTTAATTCCATCTGTTCAGTGTGGATGGGCAGAAAAAGAAGAAGGAGGAGGATGAGGGTATGGAGAGTCATCCTGAAGTTGACATCAATGTCTTGCCCGTTGGTACTCTGGCATACATGGCTGACTTCATGTTAGACTGCCTTTCCCGCGACCCTCGCGTTATACGCATTTTAGGTAACATATTACTGGGTGTTCACCCTTCTCGAAACCCGCTACAAAGAGAACTTCTCATTTCTCATTCCTGTGGTGGAGAGGATGAGTAAAACTGTGCAATACCAGAAGGTACTTGTTGAAAGATTGCTCCAAAATTTCCCATCTGACAATGCGGCCGCCAGAGTGCGTATTTCCTTAGGCAACCGAAGAAGGGAGACAAGGGGAACACATAGTAGTTCCAACAGAGGCAGGACAACACTTTCCAAGGCATGGGACACTTTCATGACACCCCGCCAGCAACCTCACCCTGAATCAGTCTGCCTAGTGCTACAAGGAGGGAAAAGTTTTGGAAGATGGGGAAGGAATACATTGCAGAACGTGTCAGCGTCCTAAATTATCCCTCAGTTCCTTACAACTACTGGGTGTCCAAGCTGGACACGTGGCACGAACTTGCGCTCTACGCCTTGGAGGTGCTGGCCTGCCCTGCTGCCAGCGTATTGTCTGAGCGTGTATTTAGTGTGGCTGGTGGCATTATAACCGATAAGCGTATCCGCTTGTCCACTGACAATGTTTACAGGTAGTGATGAGCGAGCATGCTCGGCCGAGTACGGTTGGGCTCGAGCATTGCTATGCTCGGCAGATACGAGCACCCGGCCAAGTACCATATGTGCTCGAGCGTCATGCTCAAGTCTCCTCCACGCACGTTTGGCGCTTTCTAAGAAGCCAATAAACCTGCAGGTAAGTATTGCCTTCACTCTAATGCAATTAGACATGTTTTCTACTGGCATTACAGTGATTGGCTGGCCGGAAAACGTCATCGGGTGCTATATAGCACCCGGTCACGCGAGTTCGGCTCATTGCGAGTCAGGGAGAGCTGCTGTTACTCATTTGAAAGACATTATAAAGAACCAAAAGTCCTTTTAAGGACTATTGTTAGAGGTGGCAGCACAATTTATTTTGGGGGAATTATTTTCTTGTGTCAGTGAGACTGTTAGTGACATTCATTTTCTGTATTCTACAAACTCTGCTTGTTGTGAGAAGGGAGAAGCAAATCTACACTTATTTCTAGACAGTGTGTGAGGCCTATATTTAATCCAAATAGCAGTTACAGACAGTCAATTTCAGTCTTATACAAACTCAGCTTGCTGTGAGCAGTTAGAAGCAAATCTACACTTATTTCTAGACAGTGTGTGAGGCCTATAGTTAATCCAAATAGCAGTTACATTCAGTCAGTTTCTGTATTATACGAACTCTGCTTGATGTGAGCAGTGAGAAGCAAATCTACAATTATTTCTAGACAGTGTCTGAGGCCTATATTTAATACAAATAGCAGTCCGTTTCTGTATTATACAAACTCTGCTTGCTGTGAGCAGTGAGAAGCAAATCTACACTTATTTCTAGAAAGTGTGTGAGGCCTATATTTAATCCAAATAGCAGTTAAAGACAGTCAGTTTCTGTATTGTACAAACTCTGCTTGCTGTGAGCAGTGAGAAGCAAATCTACACATATTTATAGACAGTGTGTGAGGTCTATATTTAATCCAAATAGCAGTTACAGTCAGTCAGTTTCAGTTTCTGTATTATACAAACTCTGCTTGCTGTGAGCAGTGAGAAGCAAATCTACACTTATTTTATAGACAGTGTGTGAGGCCTATATTTAATCCAAATAGCAGTTACAGACAGTCCGTTTCTGTATTATACAAACTCTGCTTGCTGTGAGCAGTGAGAAGCAAATCCACACTTATTTCTAGACAGGGTGTGAGTCCTATACTTAATCCAAATACCAGTTACATTCAGTCAGTTTCTGTATTATACAAACTCTGCTTGCTGTGAGCAGTAAGAAGCAAATCCACACTTATTTCTAGACAGTATGTGAGTAGTGTTGAGCAAACAGTTCGAGCATAGTTCGGGTTCGTACCGAATTTCGGGGTGTTCGGGACCCGGACCCGAACATTTTCAAAAAAGTTCGGGTTCGGGTCCGTTGTTCAGCGATTTCTTCCCTCTTTCTGAAGGGCTGCACAGCAGCCAATCAGCTAGCGTTTTACTTCTTGCCCTAAGAAGCCATCACAGCCATGCCTACTAATGGCATGGCTGGGATTGGCCAAGTGCAGCATGTGACCCAGCCTCTATTTAAGCTGGAGTCACGTAGCGCCGCACGTCACACTGCTCTGATTAGTGTAGGGAGTGGACGCAGCTTCTGTGAGGGCGAGATTAGGCAGGGAAAAGTCAGCAAAAGCACCTAATAAAGTGATCGATCTACAGCTGTGAATCATACAACTTCTGCTAGTTAATTGCTCACTGGTTTTTAGGCTGCACAGAGCGTTTTTCTGTCACTTTTTTCTGGGGTGATCGGCGGCCATTTTGTGACTTGTGGTGCACCAGCACAAGCTGCCACCAAGTCCATCAATCAATCAATATAATTTTTTTTTTTTTTTTGCTATATCCTACATCAGGGGTTTGGCTGTGCTTATTGTCACCCCTAGAAACTCAGGATAGCAATTTCTATATTTTATTAAGGGGTTAAATACAATTGCCAAAACATCAATCCCATAAATCTGGTGTTCCAGCTTTGGCTAGCCAAGTGTAATACTGTCTGCTGTCTGACAAAGGATAGATTATTTTCTGTGGTGAAATTCAATAGCCAAAATAGCAATACCCTGAATCTAGTGTCCCAGCACAGGCTGGAAAAGTATAATAGTGTCTGCCAAAACATATATTTTGTTTTGGGGTGAAATTCAATTGCCAAAATAGCAATACCCTGAATCTGGTGTCCCAGCACTGGCTGGCAAAGTATAATAGTGTCCACCAAAACATATATTTTGTTCTGGGGTGATATTCAATTGCCAAAATAGCAATACCATAAATCAGTGGTTTCAGCTGTGGCTGGCAAAGTATAATAGTGTCCGCCAAAACATATATTTTGTTCTGGGGTGAAATTCACTTGGCAATATAGCAATACCCTGAATCTGGTGTTCCAACTGTTGCAGGCCAAGTGTTAATCTGTCCGTAAAAGAGTATATTTTGTTCTGGGGTGAAATTCAATTGCCAAAATAGCAATACCCTGAATCTGATGTCCCAGCACTGGCTGGCAAAGTATAACAGTGTCCGACAAAACATGAATTTCACCCCAGAACAAAATATATGTTTTGTCGGACACTATTATACTTTGCCAGCCAGTGCTGGGACATCAGATTCAGGGTATTGCTATTTTGGCAATTGAATTTCACCCCAGAACAAAATATACTCTTTTACGGACAGATTAACACTTGGCCTGCAACAGTTGGAACACCAGATTCAGGGTATTGCTATATTGCCAAGTGAATTTCACCCCAGAACAAAATATATGTTTTGGCGGACACTATTATACTTTGCCAGCCACAGCTGTGACACACCAGATTCAGGGTAATGCTATTTTGGCAATTGAATTTCACCCCAGAACAAAATATAATTGCCAAAATAGCAATACCCTGAATCTGTTGTTCCAGCAGTTGCAGGCCTAATTTAAATCTGTCCGTAACAGGGTATATTTTGTTCTGGGGTGAAATTCAATTGCCAAAATAGCAATACCCTGAATCTGGTGTTCCAGCAGTTGCAGGCCTAGTTTAAATCTGTCCGTAACAAGGTAACTGTATATTTTGTTCTGGGGTGAAATTCAATTGCCAAAATAGCATTACCCTGAATCTGGTGTGTCACAGCTGTGGCTGGCAAAGTATATTAGTGTCCGCCAAAACATATATTTTGTTCTGGGGTGAAATTTACTTTCCAATATAGCAATACCCTGAATCTGGTGTTCCAGCTGCTGCAGGCCAAGTGTTAATCTGTCCGTAAAACGGTATATTTTGTTCTGTGGTGAAATTCAATTGCCAAAATAGCAATACCCTGAATCTGGTGTCCTAGCACTGGCTGGCAAAGTATAATAGTGTCCGCCAAAACATATATTTTGTTCTGGGGTGAAATTCAATTGCCAAAATAGCAATACCCTGAATCTGGTGTTCCAGCTGTTGCAGGCCAAGTGTTAATCTGTCCGTAAAAGGGTATATTACACTCAAGGTGTATATACAAGTGCTGAGAGGGTCATCCTTAATAACTTCACACGCTACAGTGCAGTGGTGAGACCGAGCCAACAGCGTAGCAAAAGAGGGAGCAGGGGGCAAAAGCAGAACAGCCGCCGCCAAGAGAGTTCGTCTGCTACTGGCCACCGCCACCAGGGACCGAGCACCCCAAAGGCAGCTTCAAGGAGTTCCCTGGCATGGCACTTCTTTAAACAATGTGCTGAATACAAGACCCGAGTGGTTTGTACACTGTGCCTTCAGAGCCTTAAGCGAGGCATTAATGTTCTGAACCTTAGCACAACCTGCATGACCAGGCTTCTACATGCAAAGCATGAACTGCAGTGGAATAAACACCTTAAAAGCAAGGAACTCACTATGGGTCCCCCTGCTCCCTCTTCTGCTGCTGCCTCGGCCTCTTCCTCCGCCTCGGGAGGAATTTTGGCACCTGCCGCCCACCAAACAGAGGATGTGCCACCGACACCTCCCCCGGCGTCACCAAGCATCTCTACCATGTCACACGGCAGCGTTAAGCTCTCCACTCACAAACCTTGAAGAGAAAGCGTAAATTCCCACCTAGCCACCCTCGAGCCCTGGGCCTGAATGCCAGCATTTCTAAACTACTGGCCTTTGAAATGCTGTCATTCAGGCTGGTGGACACAGACAGCTTCAAATAGCTGATGTCCATGGCTGTCCCACAGTATGTTGTTCCCAGCCGCCACTACTTCTCCAAGACAGCCGTGCCTTTCCTGCACAACCAAGTATCCGATAAAATCAAGTGTGCACTGCGCAGCGCCATCTGTGGCAAGGTCCACCTAACCACAGATACGTGGACCAGTAAGCACAGCCAGGGACGCTATATCTCCCTAACTGCACACTGGGTAAATGTAGTGGTGGCTGGGCCCCAGGCGGAAAGTTCCTTGGCGCACGTCCTTCCGCTGCCAAGGATCGCAGGGCATCATTCTTTGCCTCCTGTAGCCTCCTCCTCCTACTCGGCTTCCTCCTCCTCTGCTTCCACCAGCTCATCCAGTCAGCCACACACCTTCACCACCAACCTGAGCACAGCCCGGGGTAAAGGTCAGCAGGCCATTCTGAAACTCATATGTTTGGGGGACAGGCCCAACACCGCGCAGGAGTTGTGGTGGGGTATTGAACAACAGACCGACGAGTGGTTTATGCCGGTGGGCCTCAAGCCCGGCCTGGTGGTGTGCAATAATGGGCGAAATCTCGTCGCAGCTCTGGGACTAGCCGGTTTGACGCACATCCCTTGCCTGGCGAATGTGCTGAATTTGGTGGTGCAGAAGTTCATTCACAACTACCCCGACATGTCAGAGCTGCTGCATAAAGTGTGCGCACTTCCGGCGTTCACATCCTGCCGCTGCTCGCCTGTCTGCGCTACAGCGGAACTTCCCGCTCACCGCCTCATATGCGATGTGCCCACCAGGTGGAACTCCACCTTGCACATGCTGGAGAGACTGTGCGAGCAGCAGCAGGCCATAGTGGAGTTTCAGCTGCAGCACGCACGGGTCAGTCGCACTGCGGAACAGCACCACTTCACCACCAATGATTGGGCCTCCATGCGAGACCTGTGTGCCCTGTTGAGCTGTTTCGAGTACTCCACCAACATGGCCAGTGGCGATGACACCATTATCAGCGTTACAATACCACTTCTATGTCTCCTTGAGAAAAAACGCTTAGGGTGATGATGGAAGAGGAGGTGGCCCAGGAGGAGAAGGAGGATGGCACACATGAGCGACTACATGCTGCAGTGCCTGCGCAACGGCAGCAGAGTTGCCCACATTTTAACGTCTGTGGACTACTGGGTTGCCACCCTGCTTTATCCTCGGTACAAAGACAATGTGCCCACCTTACTTCCTGCACTGGAGCGTGATAGGAAGATGCGCGAGTACAAGCGCACGCTGGTAGACGCTCTCCTGAGAGCATTCCCAAATGTCACAGGGGAACAGGTGGAAGCCCAAGGCGAAGGCAGAGGAGGAGCAAGAGGTCGCCATCGCAGCTGTGTCACGGCCAGCTCCTCTGAGGGCAGGGCTAGCATGGCAGAAATGTGGAAAAGTTTTGTCTCCATGCCACAGCTAACTGCACTACCACCTGATACGGAACATGTTAGCAGGAGGCAGCATTTCACTAACATGGTTGAACAGTACGTCTGCACACCCCTCCACGTACTGACTGATGGTTCGGCCCCATTCAACTTCTGGGTCTCCAAATTGTCCACGTGGCCAGAGTTAGCATTTTATGCCTTGGAGGTGCTGGCTTGCCCGGCGGCCAGCGTTTTGTCTGAACGTGTATTCAGCATGGCAGGGGGCATCATTACTGACAAACGCAGCCGCCTGTCCACAGCCAAATTGGACAAGCTGACGTTCATAAAAATGAACCAGGCATGGCTCCCACAGGACCTGTCCCTCCCTTGTGCAGAATAGACATTTATAACTGCCTCCCCCTCAACCATGTATTCTTGTACTCAGGGGCACTTCTTTATTGAATCCTCATTTTTTTAACTTTACCATGATCTTGCGGTCCTCACCCTGATCATCCTTCTTCCAACCATGTAGAGTCTGGCCAAACAAGCGATCCGGTACTCGGATGTTCCGAGGAGCTATTTTCACCCCCATCACTTAATTTGGCCCTCTCCCCAAGCACTCTTGAAGAGGGACAGGAGATCTTGTGCCCTGATTCCCCATATCTAGAGCCTTCACACTCACAAGATGATGTGTTTAAGGGTGTGGATGATGACGAGACACAGTTGCCATCAAGTCAACCGCAATTACTGTCTGCAGAGGTTGATGAAGAGGATGATATACCGTTGTCAATCACTGAAGTTGTGTTGGGATCAACAAATCAGGAGGATGATCACAGTGGGGAAGTTGAAGAGGACTTGGTGGAAGATGAGGTCACTGTCCCAACATGGGAAGGCGGAAACGCGAGCAAGGACAGCAGTCCTAAAGGGGGAGCGATCTGCAGCACCGCAACAGACTGGAAGAGGCAGTGGGGTGGCAACAGGGAAAAGGCGGGCCACGCCAAACAGGCCCGCAAGTGTTCAACGGAAGCACCCTCTTGTGGAGATCTCCCTTGCCAAGGGGTAGGTGTTCCGCGGTATGGCGCTTTTTTGCGGAAAGTGCAGACGACAAAAGAATAGTAGTTTGCAACCTGTGCCACAGCAAAATGAGCCAAGGTGTGAACAGTAGCAACTTCACCACCACCAGCATGTTCCGCCACAGCCAAGCACCGCAATAAGTGGGTGGATCGCCTGGGTCCACAATCTGTGTCCGCAGGTTACACCACTGCCTCCCCTTACCTATGTTGGGTGACGACCAATCGCCTGTCGAAGGCGCAGGTCCGGATGCCTCCCACGCTGCCACTGTACCGTTGCAAGCACCATCAGCAATCACATCCACTTCCCTGTCCAAATGCAGCATCCAAATGTCTTTACCCCAGGCATTTGAACGCAAGCGCAAATACCCAGCCACCCACCCACAGGCAATGGCACTAACTGCCCAACCTTCTAAGTTACTGGCGGTTGAAATGTTGCCATTTAGGCTTGTGGACACCGAGGCCTTTCATTGCCTGATGTTGGCGGCCGTCCCTCGGTACTCAGTCCCCAGCCGCCACTATTTTTCCCGGTGCGCCGTCCCCGCCTTACACCAGCATGTGTCTGCTAACATCACCCGTGCCCTCACCAACGCAGTTACTGCTAAGATCCACCTAATGTGGCCAGGGACGCTACATTTCGATGACGGCATACTGGGTGAATGTAGTGGAGGCTGGGAGCAACTTGTATCCTGGGATGGCACAGGTGCTACCGACGCCCAGGATTGAGGGCCCTACTTTCATCAGGGTTACCGCCAGCACCTATGTAAGTGGCTTCTTCTCCTCCACTTCCACCTCTCAATTCTCCCGTACAGCACCAGTCAGCCATCAGCTGGAAGCTGGAAGCAGTGTAGCACTGCAGTGGGGATGCGTCAACAGGCTGTTCTGAGGATGATATGTTTAGGGGATAAACAGCATACCGCTGCAGAGATGTGGCAGGGGATAAGAGACCAGACTGAGCTGTGGCTCTTTCCACTCAACCGGCGACCAGGCATGGTTGTGTGTGATAATGGGCGTAACTTGGTGGCGGCTTTGGAGCTCGGCAAGCTCGCACACATCCCATGCCTATAACTTAGTGGTTCAGCGATTTCTGAAAACCTACCCCAATTTGCCCGAGCTACTGGCGAAGGTGCGACACGTGTGTGCACATTTCCGCAAGTCATCAACAGCTTCAGCCAGTCTGTTGACGCTGCAGCAGTGCTTGAAATTGCCAGCTCACCGGCTGTTGTGCGACCTGAGCACGTGCTGGAACTCCACATTACACATGTTGGCCAGGCTTTGTGAGCAGCAAAGGGCAGTAATGGAATACCAGCCTGCAGCACGGTCGTCGCCTTTCCAGTCAGCTTCTGCTCTTCATAAGCGAGGAGTGGGGATGGATATCTGACCTCTGTGAGGTGTTAAGAAACTTTGAGGAATCGACACAGATGGGGAGCGGCGGTAACGCTATTGTCAGTGTAACCATCCTACTTCTGTGTCTACTCAAACGCTCGCTGCTCACAATTAATGCCGACGCTGTTCATGGGGAAGAGTTGGAAATGGGGGAAGAAGACATGACCCTGGGTGATTGCCAGAACACCCTCAGTTTGTCTTCTCAGCGCGTATTGGAGGAGGAGGAGCAGGGGACGGTTGCCTCCGCTACACAGGGTGGAACTTTAATTCCATCTGTTCAGCATGGGTGGACAGAACAGGAGAAAGAGGATGAGGAAATGTACAGTCATCCATTCTGATGACAACAGCGAAGTCTTGCCCACTGGTACTCTGGCACACATGGCTGACTTCATGTTAGGCTGCCTTTCCTGTGACACCAGTGTTTTACGCATTTTAGATAACAGGGATTACTGGGTGTTCACCCTTCTGGACCCCCGCTACAAAGAGAACTTTTCATCTCTCATTGCTGTGGTGGCCATGGACGAGCCAAATGTTGCTATACCAGAAGTTCCTTCTTGACAGATTGCTGCAAAAATTTCCATCTGACAGCGCTGGCAGCAGAGTCCGTACCAGCACCCTCCGTAACAACGTTCTGGTGTGGGAAAAAGGAGGAAAAAGTTTTGGAAGATGGTGAAGAAGTACATAGAAGACCGTGTCAGAGTCCTCAGTGATCCTTCAGTGCCTTATAACTACTGGGTGTCCAAGCAGGACACGTGGCATGAACTGGTGCTCTACGCCTTGGAGGTGCTGGCCTGCCCTGCCGCTAGCGTTTTGTCTGAGTGGGTATTTAGTGCTGCTGGTGGCATCATAACAGATAAGCATATCTGGCTATCAACTAAAAATGCTGACAGGTTGACTCTTATAAAAATGAACAAGGCCTGGATTGCCCCTGACTTCTCCACTCCAAGGAAAGCCAGAGGAAAGCCACGACTGAACATAAAGGCACTTTATGTTCAGTCATCCATCATATCTACAGTACATGCTTAATTGTCGCATATAATGCCATCGCGTATATGCCTTCTCATATAATTTTTCGGATGGTCAGCTTACCCGCAGGCTCTCGCATAAATAATGTTTTCGATGGTCAGCTCATCCGCAGGCCCTCGCATATAATTTTTTGGATGGTCATCTCACACGTAGGCCCTCACCCATAATGTTTTAGATGGTCAGCTCAGCTGAAGACCTTCACCCCTAATGTTTTAGTGAATCACCAGCAGGCCATCAATCATACTTTACCTCTCTTGTATAACGCTTCATCATCCTAAATTCCTATGTAATTTTTTTGTACTCGTTCCAATGACAGGCTCTCTTAAGAGTCCTGTATTGTTATTTATTGTCACTACCTCCCTGAGTCGGTACTGGGACATTTGGGTGCCCCTGCCTGCCTTTCTTGGAAGTGGTAGCCTTGGCCATCCCTCAGGTTCCCTCTCCAGAAGCGAACCATGATTTCCCATTACCCGTGGTCACCATGGTAGGCGCAAAAAAGAACATTGAAAGTTTATAGAGCAGACATCCAAATAGATAGTCAACATCACAGGGACGTGGGATCAGATTAGCAGTTATCTAGAGTTAACAAAGCGACAGCAGGACCTCACCTACAATTTTTTACACGGTCAGCTCAATGTCCGTTCCTAAGTTCATCAACTAAGGTAATCACCGGGGGTCACGTAACTAATTAGCATAAAGAAGTGTCTTTGGTTATTGGAATGAACCACACAAATTGACTTGATCCACACGCTCGAAACCACAACCCAGAGAATCGCGAAATAGGTATGAATCTGTCAATCCTTTCCATGTCCGGGCCGGGCGAGGCTTCCTGTGCGTAGTCAAATTAAGCCGCAGGCTCCACTCCTGGTGATGCCCTTCCATCAATTAGTTTAAGTTTCAGCTTTGCAACCATACTCCCCCCAATACCCAAAGACTTTAGTTTCCCAGAAAGTGCTTGGCGGGAAATGGGAATAACGCTGCCGGGGATCGTCTTGTTGATTAATGAAAACGTTCGTGGCAACAAAGGTTTCAGCTGTGGTTCGCATGCGCCGGTACAAGAATTTCACTTCTACAGGTACAATACGGATGCCACCGGCCATTCCTCTTCCAATGAGTTCAGTTTGATCGTCCAAGAGTCCGGTCAACACAATCGAAACCACCAGCCGTCCCTCTTAGTCATGACCTCAGTATCGAAAATCACGAAAATTTTTGTCGGAACTTGCTCTTTATATAAAAGTAAATATACAGGAAAGAATGTTTCCTAACAATTTTTCATCTAAAATCGCTTTTATCTTCGGTTTTGTGAGTTTTATGGTCAGTCTGTAATAGTGGCGTACAACTCGGGCAACATCGTTACCAGCAGTGACATTGTAGTCCAAGATGCATCCAGACATCCTCGCCATGCTGTTCCCGACCCATTTCGGTAGTGTTTTCATCAATTTCTGACCTTTTCGTATGAACAAGGCAGCCTCCCCTCTTCAGAGTAGAGGGGTACCTGGTTTAATGCTCGGGTCCTCACATTGACTTCTATAGAGCACCCGAGAACCCGAGCATCGGGGAGCTCTATCATCACTATTGACAGGTTGACTCAGATAAAAATGAACAAGGCCTGCATTGACCCTTACTTCTCCACTCCACCAGAGGAAAGCTGATCTAATGAGGAACAAAAACGCAATTTAAATGTATGCTTTATAATGTACTCAATCCACAAAATTGAGATTTTTTTACCTTTTCACCGCAAAAAAAGGGTATATGTTTGAATCTTGTTTTCTCATCCACCTCCTCCTCCACCTTCTCCTCCGCCTCCTCTTCCATACAGAATATATATGCCCTCACTGCAATGTTTTGTAGGGTTCGCTAGTCTTCAGGCCCACACCTCCAATGCTTTATACCGTCTGCTCACCTGTAGGCCATCACTGCAATGATTTATGGGGTTCGCTAGGCTTCAGGCCCTCACCTCCAATGCTTTATATGGTCTTCTCACCTATAGCCCATCACTGACATATTTTATGAGGTTCTCTAGGCTTCAATCCATCACTTCCAATGCTTTATACCGTCTGCTCAACTGTAGGCCATCACTTCAATGATTTATAGGGATTGCTAGGCTTCAGGCCCTCACCTCCAATGCTTTATACCGTCTGCTCACCTGTAGCCCATCACTGCAATGATTTATGTGGTTTGCTAGGCTTCAGGCCCTCACCTCCAATGCTTTATACCGTCTGCTCACCTGTAGCCCATCACTGCAATGATTTTTGGGGTTCGCTAGGCTTCAGGCCCTCACCTCCAATGCTTTATACCGTCTGTTCACCTGTAGGCCATCACTGCAATGTTTTATGGGATTCGCTCGGCTTCAGGCCCTTACCTCTAATTTTTTAGATGGTCTACTCACATGTAGGCCATTACTGCAATGTTTTATGTGGTTTGCTCACCTTCAGGCCCTCATTACAATTTTTTATTGGGTCCGCTCACCTTCAGGCCCTTAACTATAATGTTTTAGAGGGTAACCAGCACGCCCTGGCTCCAAATGTTTTTGAGGGTCACCAGTAGGCCATCAATGATACTTTTTCAAGGGTGTTTATGATGCCCTCCTTTATGTATAATAAACGGTGTATTGGAGTGCCGGTTCCTTGTAATTTTTGCTCAGCCCTTTCACTTAGTGCATAGGCTTTATGAGTGCAGCAGTGTACCTGAACAATTGCAGCACCATGTGAATGAGGCCCTTTATGTGATATACAGGCTGTATTGGAGTGCTTCTTCCTTGTAATTTTTGGCAGCATTTGCACTGTATATACAAATGAATATCCAGGAAAGAATGTTTCCTAACAATTTTACCTCTAAAAATGTTTTTTTTTTTTTTTTTCAGGGGTTGGGATTTTGGGTTAGATTTTGTCGCTATGTAAACGTGGCGGATAATTCGGACAATATGGTTCCCAGCAGGACATTGGAGTCCAAGAGGCACCCAGACATGGTCCTCGTGCTGTTCCAGATCCATTTCGGTTGTGTTTATGTCACTTTCTGACCCTTTCCAATGGACCAGGCACCCTCCCCTCATTCGAGCAGGGGGTTCCTGGTTGTCTCCCATTGACTTCCATTATACTCAAGCGCACTAATATCGCTATGTGTTCGGACCGAGTACCCGAACACCCGGAAATTTTGGTGCTCGCTCATCACTAGTCATAACATAAGCTTGAATTTAAACTCACAAAATTTGCTCTTTAAAGAATAGATTGGGATCAATACTGCACATGCCCAAAAAGCCAAGCAAAACAGATAAAAGTCAAAAGAACAGAACGCTCTGAGCAGTGCTTTACCTTCTTCACTTTTTCAACAAAGGTTTTGTTACCCTTTAAAGGCAACCTGTCAGCAGTTTCACACTGTCCAAGCCACGGACAGGTTCTGATTATGAACAGATCATTATATTATACTCAGAAAAGTATAAAAGTATACATTTTAGAAAAATCATGGTTTAAAAAAGATCTATACAAGGGAAGGAGTCTTCTGAGCTGTTCCCCATCCAGCTTGGGTTGATTGACGGGACTCCCAATATTTGCTTATGGGAACAGAAATGCCAGTCCATTCAAGGTAATTTGGCTACAGCTGCTTAGGTTGGCATTGCAATGATATTATGGGGACACTTTTTCAATGGATTTCAATGGCTTTTGTCACAAGATAACCAAGATAACACTATGACATTAGTCAATTTTAGCTCAGCTACATCTGTAAGTGAAAAATTTGTCATTGTGGGGTGGATAGATGACGTTATTTTTTCTTTAATTTTAGAATGTTGGTGTATCCATGATGGTTATCAGAGAAGGAATCCAATAGGTGAGGTAACAACAGTTCTTAATAGTACTGATGTATTATATTATATTAAATTGTATTATAAAGAGTAGTAAAGTACAAAGTGGAGTACAATGGAGAAAAGCCAGCTGCCGTCAGATATATGCAGAGGTTAGTATACAGGGATAAGAGATCAGTCATGGTCAAATGTATGCAGAGTTTGGTATACAATAAAGAGGAGTAGAAGAGGAGCTAAGTAAAGCTTGATATCCACAAGACAGAAAAATCAGAAACCGGGAGTATTAGGCTATGGGTTAATAAAAGGCAGCAATTACTGAATAGCCAAAGAGCAGATGCTATCATTATTAGCTAATCACGGGATGCAGAACATACAGTCTTAAGGAAACCTGTGGTTTTAACCTATGGATGTAAGCAGAAGCTGCTGAAAGGCTTGTGGTCACATATCTTGGCCAATATAAGGAGAAGAAGAGAGTACTTCCTGGGGGCATTTGGTGTGTGATTCAGCAGGCCAACCTGTAAGTGTGACAGTCTGCTACAAGAGCTGCTTTGCAGTAGGGGAGAAAGCATGACACAAGACTTCATAAGCATCTATTTTGGAGTTAACTTGCTGGTTAATGGTAAATGCATGCTGCTGGTGTTACACCGTGTCAATTATTTGCTGTACTCTTCCCTCAAAATGTCAAATGAAATAGGCCCAGCAGGGTCCAACGCCTGGCAAAGTAATCCAAATTTTAACCAAAACTGCAAATCTAAAACTGATCAAAATTAATTAATTTTTTTTTCTTAAAAAATGCAAATTATATGCTGCAAAAAGTACTGTAGGTGGGTATACCCAAACTTTCCTGCTTCTAATAACTCAATAACTAATAAAAAAATAAAAAATACATAGTAGTGTCTCCACTGGAGATGAGCAAATTGAATCCCACGTAGTGGAAATCGATCCGAATTTTAGGATAAATTTGATTTGCCTAGAAGCTGAATTTCCTCATGCTTCGTGTCAGCGAATCGATTTAAAGGGCTTCTGTCATCCCCCCATTTAGCAATTTTCAGTAGCGGACATTAGCTATTTGCTAATGTCAGCTGAGTCCAAACATATCACTCTTACCTTTCTCTGCGCTGTAATTTATGTAAAAATCGTACTTTTATATTATGCAAATTACTTCACTACCAGCAACTTTGATTGTTACTTGTTGGTAGCCGCCGCAGCCTCAGACTGTAAACACGACCCCTCTCCACTTGATAAACAGGCCCAGCAAGCGTTCTCCTCCTCCCGGCCCTGTCTGCCCATGAAATCCCGCGCCTGCGCCGTAACATTCCTCATTCAGTCCAGGCTTTCTGAGTGAAGGATGTGCGCTTGCCATTTGGCCCATAAGACGCACCTAGGTTTTTGAGGAGGAAAATAAGAAAAAAACCAAAAGGTGTGCTTTTGGTAGGTTTTGAACTAATGGTGGTCTGTGGATGAGACTATTATGGGGGATATGTGGATGACGCACTTTTATGGGGGTCTGTGGATGACACTGTTATGGGGGCATCTGGGGATGGCACTGTTATGGAGGCATCTGGGGATGGCACTGTCATGGGGGGATCTGGGGTTGGCACTGTTATGAGGGCATCTAGGGTTGGCAGTATTATGGGGGCATCTGGGGATGGCACTGTTATGGGGGCATCTGGGGATGGCATGTGTCATCCACAGATCCCCCCATAACAGTGTCCCTGTGTAGTGAATAACCCCCAATACAGGGGGTGGGGGTTGGAATCTTGTTTTGTAATGGCAGCGGAGCCCGGTGCATTCACTGTATTCTACTACACCGGGCCCCGCTCAGTGTAGTAATCATATAGGCTGTAGTAATCAATCCAGGCTGTAGTACTTACTACTAACTTCCATAGCAGGCAGGAGGCTGGGCGAGCGGGTGGGAGGCGGCAGTGTAACTCACTACGTCAGGCGACTGCTCCGCCTGCTTCATTCATAAAGAGTTAGGAGCAGGCACATGACGTAGTGAGTTACGCTGCCGCCTCCCATCCGCTCGCCCAGCCTCCTGCTAGTTATTAAAGTTTGTAGTAAGTACTACAGCCTGGTTTGAAGAGGAATTCTACAGTTTAACATTGCCTATATGATTACTACAGTGAGCAGTGCCCGGTGTATTAGAATAGAGTGACTGCACCGGACACCGCTGCCATTACAAAACAAGATGCCAGCCCCCAGCCCCTCCTCCCTCCCCGCTGATACACATGCCGGCCGCACTGTGCAGCAGCACAGCGGCGGTGTATCAGTGTTAATTATAGCGTTCGCCCCATAAGACGCAGTGCTATTTTCCCCCACTTTTTCGGGGAAAAAAGTGCATCTTATAGGACGAAACTGCACTGCTGAACGGCAAATATATATTTCTTTTGCCAATAATAGACGTCACAAAAGGCTGTACATTTAGAACTTCCCCACACAACAGCTAATAAGCCCTTTTTTCCCCACTAATACAAGCCAAAAAATGCTTTTGAACATATAACTGCACCGCACAAGGGCAAAAAAAACTAAAATATTTCCTTGTAATAAACCCTGTTAATGGCTGTATCAAACAGCACTTGCACCCCAATAGCAAGAACGGTTTGCTTGAATTGCAGAGCTGTATAATGACAATTTGGGTCCCCAGTCAGTGGAGCAAAGTGTAATACAATTATTCCTATTACCCAGGCTGTAACCTCCCCTACTGAACCCTGTTCAACATAAATGCTGTTGAATGATTCCTCCCTATCCTTTCCCTACACCGTGAATAAGCTTTCCCTGCACTTGTAACTCATTTTTTTAGCACAATGAAGTTTTTTCTAGCACTGTCCCTAGCACCTGCTGACGTCTCTCCGTGCACTTAGTACTCTGGTAAATGGCAAAATCCAAGATGGTTGAGGCTATTTATAGGGCTGGCTGGCTGCTGATTGGCTGCATGCATGGCATTATGGGTGATCCAGTCCTTCCCAGAGTTCCTTGCTCCATGTCCTCACACGTACAGCAGCCATTTTAAGAAAAAAATGCAATTCGTTACCACGAAGTGTGAGGAAATTCGGATCCGGTCCGATTCGATTCGCTCATCTTTAATTATTATTATTGTTATGATGGGCACAAATATTCAAATCGTTAATTTTAATAGCGAATATCACCACTTCGAGAATTCGCAAATATTTAGAATATAGTGATATATATTCGTAATTTTCGAATATTCTAGATTTTTTTCATCTAAACCCATGATCCCTCCCTGCCTCTTGCTTGTGGGCTAATGAAAAGGCTGCAATGCCTTTGTCTCAGCTTAGCAACATCCCTAGCAACCAATAGGAAAGTTGCCTACCCCTTTAGTATAGAAGAACCTCCCCAGCAGCCATTGTTGAAAAAAGGTAACAGCAGCGGCTTTGCAGATAACGAGGGTGCAGTCTCACAGGAGTAGCCAGTTCCAATAATATAATCAAAAAACAGAGCAGTTGTTTATTTACCCATAGGTGCTCAAGCGACGTTTCGGTCCCAACTGGAACCTTTCTCAAGCAGTGTATGAAGGACACAAAGCAAACTTATATAGTGCAAAACCACTCCTTAACAAGTGTCACATGATCAGTGAAATTAACCCATACAATGTCTGGTAGTCTAGTAAAAGACATAATTGCGTTATAAATGTGAATAAAAATACAACGTGATGATATATATCTGGATAGTGATGATGTAATGTGTAAATTTAACTCAAAATGATTAAAAATCTGTTTTTTTGCAGAACGCTAATGGACAGTACACAAGGGATAATAAGAAGAAGAAGAGGAAAACACCAACCTCTTCAGATAAGGATTTTTTAGACAGAGGTTCGTTACCACCAGTAAACAGGACTCAAACAGAACCAGAAGGGGCGGTCGTAGACACCGACGAACACGGGAACTCCAGAAACATCAAAACGAGATCTCACAACAACAGAATACGCACAGCGAAAAATACATCACAGTTGTGAACTTGTCATCCAAAGACTTGACGCCATCCCAAGTGAGTTTACTCAATAGGGGCTTGTCATTCTGTTCTAACACGCATGTTGATTGGTTTACTATTAGTTTAGATCTGGCTGCTTTCTTTAGAAATATCAAACTAAAAATATGGTTTAAGGATAAGAAATCTATCCAATATCCTAGGAGCAGTGAACTTACGGCTGACATGGTTGGTGTCCTCAGTAAGAGTCACTTTACTCCTACGATTAATTTATCAGCTGTGGAAGCCTTTATTAAAGGGGTGAATATGGACGTTGAGATACTTAAAAGAGAGTGTGGGAGTTCCAAACTTATACATCCTAATATCACTAGTGAAGAAATTGAGGCATTGAATTCTCTTACATGCGACAATTCCCTTGTACTGAAACTAGCGGACAAGGGGTGTGCCATGGTCATGATGGATTCACAAATGTATATAACAGCTCAATGACCAGGAAGTTTATGGTATCCATAATGGTGATCCTAAATTTCACATTGGTACTGTAATTAAAAAATGTCTACAAGATGCCTTACATGAAGGAATTATAGATGATGCCCTCATGGACTATCTTGTGGTAACACATCCGGTTACTCCGGTATTGTACGTGTTACCCAAGATACATAAATCGCTGGAGAATCCCCCAGGATGCCCGATTGTATCGGGGTCCGACTCAATTTTAAGTCGACCAGCAATTTTTCTTGACAAACTCTTACGTACGTTTGCCGTGGAGGGCGCATTATATATTCGTGATACATCAGACTTTCTTTTGAAACTAAGGGAAATGGATCTATCCAAATTTGATAGTATCATATTGGCATCCTTTGATGTGGTGTCTCTTTACACCTCCATAGAACATAACTCTGGTTTACCGGCAGTTTAAAGAATGTTAGCTGATTCTACATTTTCAGAGATGACTACGGATTTCATTATAGACCTTTTGCGTATTATCCTCGAACATAATTATTTTATGTTCCAGGATACATTTTACAATCAGAAACAGGGCGTGGCCATGGGCTCCAACATGGCACCAACCTATGCAAATATATACATGCGGGTATTTGAGGAAGACGTCGTCTATCTATCCCACCACTACAGCTATTTCTGTGTGTGGTGGCGATACATAGACGATGTCTTCCTCATATGGACAGGTACAGAGCAACAATTATTGGAGTTCTATCATTATTTAAATGGAGTTTATGAGTCAGTTCAATTCACGTTGGTACACTCACACACAAAGATACAATTTTTGGACACCAAGGTGTTAGTGTCATCTGACAAATCACTCAGATGTTTAATTTCTAAACCCACGGATAGAAACACGATGCTGATGTACACTAGTTATCATCCTAGACCAATGGTTCGTTCTTTGCCCTATTCACAAATGTTGAGAGCTCGACGTATTGTCTCAGATGAAACATAGGTAGAGAGAACTCTAGACACCATGACCAACAAATTTATGAAACGTGGTTATCCCCACAAACTTTTACACACAAAAAGAGAGTCATGGACCTGTCCCGTGATGAAGCTTTGTCCAGGGCCCCAAAGCCGTCTGATGACAGACTCACATTTATATCCACATTTTGTGAGGCAAGCAATGCCATAAACAATATCATCAGACGACATTGGTCAACCTTGATAAAATCCATCAGAGGAGTGCCAGAATTCTCCAAGCCCCCTCGATTTGCATATCGTAGGTCCAATAGTCTCAAAGATCAATTGATCAGGACGGACATTGGGTCTAAAAAAACTATGAAACAGATGACGATTTCACGTCCAAGTGTGGGTTGTTTTCCATGCCTTAACTGCGTAAATTGCAGATATATATGTAAAGGCAGGATATTCACACATCCCTTGTCAGCGTCATTGGCTTGATAAAGGCTCCAATGTGAGAGCTGAAACATCGTGGTTTTCGGTTAATAAACCACCTTTTTTCAGGCTATTCGAGTGTTGCCTGCCTTTTGCGTTCTCTACCATTTTGATCTTGGTCCGAGGTCTTTTTGGGAGGTATAGCAACAAGCATACAGATTTTGTGTGCTGCTCTTCATTTTCTTTATATATATATATATATATATATATATATATATATATATATTACAGATATTTAGTGGGAGATAGTCAGTGTAGGTTAGATAGAGATATACATACATGCTACATACATACATAGTGCTGTGATGTCACAAGTTCACAACAATACTTAGTTCACCAATCACTAATATGTAGCCAGACCTGTTAAAATGTGAAGTTGCATGTATTGCGCCAAAATATTCGCATCATTAGTGCCGATTTCCTAGAGTGCGAATATGTTGGAGCACTCTATCTGCATATAAAGCTATTGTGATGTTCTGCGGTGCCAACCATTTTCTCCAGTCTCAGGAAACTTCTAGCAGCTTGAAAAATGTAGCCATTGTGACCCACGCATGTATTGTGCACGTATTAAGCGGATGTTACACTGCCGATTTTCGCAATCAAGACCATATTCGCAAATTCTCAAATTAACGAATACATGACAAATATTCTCCAAATATTCTCGAATTCGAAAACTGCCCTTGCCGCTCATCACTAGTTATTATTATATTTCTTGTAAAACTCTTCTTCTGCAATATTTTTTTTTTATGTTTTATTGCACAAAACAGATCTATTGGTTCATGTTTAAACACCTATTCATACCTACAGTGGTGCTAGCCAGTAGGGATGAGCGAAGAGAGCTTTGGATCCTAGATTTGAAGTTTCTTCACTCAAAACTTCGGATTAGAGTACTTTCACACTAGCGTTAAACTTTTCCATTATAAAGTTCTGTCCTAGCGGCTCAATAACGGAAACGCTTCAGTTTCTCCTAATGCATTCTGAGTGGAAAGTCTATCCTCCGTTCCGTCCCCTCACGTTATTTTGACGGTGAAAATAACGCTGCATGCTGAATTTTTTACTCCGTTCAAAATAACGGAACATATGACGCAACGACGGATCCGCTATTAATTTACATGGAAATGTATTAGTAGCGGATCCGTTAATAAGTGTTCCTGCAATTGACGCATCGATGGATCCATTTTTCAGATCTGCGTCTGCGCCAGGATGTTTGAGGAGCTGGTTGCGCGTCCTTTCTGTCTGTCTCTTCGTTCCTGCCTGCAAGGGAGAAGAAAGGATGCAATTGAAGGTGAGTATGAAGTTTGTTTTTCTGATAGAAGAAATCAATAAAAACGAATATATATGCAGCTCCTATGTACTTCTACATAGGAGCTGTAAGTGCATAGGTAATGCTAGCAGTAGTAGTCCTATGTACTGCTACACCTAGCATCCACTATGTACTTATACTAAATGAAGCCCCCATGTACTTTTGCATGGGGACTGCATCTAATATGAGTACATGGTGGATGCTAGGTGTAGTAGTACCCAGGTACTGCTACTCCTAGCATCCACCATGTACTTATACTAAATGCAGCCCCCATGTACTTTTGCATGGGGTCTGCATCTATTATGAGTACATGGTGGATGCTAGGGGTAGTAGTACCCCGGTACTGCTACTCCTAGCATCCACCATGTAATTATACTAAATGCAGCCCCCATGTACTTTTGCATGGGGACTGCATCTAGTAGGAGTGGATGGTGGATTATTAATAAGGTAGCCTGCCAGCCCGCCAGCCGGCCAGCCAGCTCGCCTGCCAGCCAGCCCGCCACCCAGTCACCCAGCCAGCCAGCTCGCCTGCCGGCCAGCCCGCCACCCGGCCACCCAGTTTGCCTACACCCAAACAGCCAGCTCGCCTGCTGGCCAGCCCGCCAGCCAGACAGCCAGCTCGCCTGCCGGCCAGCCCGCCATACAAGCCAGCCAGCTCGCCTTCTAGCCAGCCCGCCTACTGAAGGCAGCCTAAATTTTAATTAAAAAAATGAGCAGTAAGTAATATTTTTTAATGGCATATCTTCAAGTGAGGCCAGGAGCTCTCCTCCAAGACAACGACGCAGACATGATACAGTATGTAAAGTTGGGTAGTGTTTACAAATGTTAAATTGTGTTATTTTTTAAATTTATGTATATATTTTTTTCAGTCAACGTCTATTGAGGAGTTAACTACCGGCCCAGAGAGGACAACTTTTGCTATCAGAGATACGTGTCATTGTATTTCTTTACATCAATTTTATTTTTTTTTTATAGCCATCTATTCCCGTTGAAGCACAGAGAGGTCGTCAAGCCACTGCCAGAGGAGGTCGGGGAGCAGGCGGTGGTCGCGGTCGTGTGAGTATTTTCAAGTTAATGCTTATTAATTAACAATTCTAAAAACATACAGTTTATTTTATAGATTTTTTTTTTTTTTAGGGTTCCAGAGTCTCCACCAGAATGGATGAGGGGGACGATGGTGATTTTTTTTCATTGACAATGACCGCCTCATCCAGATGGTGGAGGAACGACCTCCTCTTTGGGACCATACAGACCGCCGCCACGCAGACCTCCAAGCAACCCGTCTCGTCTGGCAACAGATTTCTGTGAGGCAATAATGCCAAACTGGGACTACCTCAAAAAAGTCAACGGGAGCAGGGCCATAAGTATACATTATTGGTTTGTAGATAGCGTACACGTATGTTTTATTGATCATAAGTGGTTTTCCGTCTAGTTATGTCAGTCACGGCCACCAATAGTTAGACAACAGTTTTTGTTGTTGTTGCTGTTGTGGCTGTTTCAAATAAATAGTAAACCACTTTTGATGTCATTACCTCATGTATTTTACAAAATAACCTTTTGTTTTATGTTTTTTTTTTTTTCCAGGGAATACAATCATGGTTCGGTGGCGGTCAATCAGGGACCGTTACAAAAGGGATTACAATGATGAACTTCGGTGTCCGAGTGGGTCTGGAGGAACCTCGCAGTGGACTTACCATTACACTGCCGCTTTGGGGTTCCTACGAAGAACCCTAGAGCTGCAAAGGTAAGAAATTTAGTTTATACTGATTATGATTCATGTTCTGAAATCTATGTTTATGTCCCAGACAGACTGTCATTTGACACTCTGTCTTGGACATCCACATAGTATTTTGCATAGTAGAGATGAGGGAAGTGTGCTTTTGATTATACATCAGAAGTTGCTTTCACAAAAAAAAATTCATACTGTACATATACACTTCTCTGTATGGTATCTATCTATGTATAGTATCTGTATGCAATTTTTTTGGAAAGCTACTTTTTATGTTGCCTCAGAAGTCACTTTGCTCAGCTCTATTCCATTGATTCTCAACAATAATTTTTTTTGTTTTTTGTTTTGCTTTACAGAACAGCCACCGAGTGTCCCCCTTGTCCTGCTTATGCAAGTGGTCAGGACCACAATGTTCCCTACCTGTGCCCTCTGGCGACTCAACAATGGCGACTTTGGCCCCGCTCTTTGAGGCACTCATTCGTCACCAGAGGTCAGGTAGGAGCCGTCAGGCGGACTACGAGGATCTCACAAGGCTCGTTTACGAGTCCTTGATGAGATTCACAAATAGAGTTGCCGCTTTGGAGGAGAAATTGAGTCGTCTTCAGAAGGGGGCCGCGACAACGCAAATTACTCTGGTGCATCACTATCTGTTATCGTTGCTCCCCGTGATGGAACGACTTGAGCCCGACCAGCTGTATGAGGCCAGAAGACAGATGGACCGTGTCTTGTGGAAAGCGCGACACTGCCCCACCTCCCTTACCCCACCCCAGCCCTATCCCCAACCACCGTCCCATCTCCAACCACAGTCCTATCCCCCATCCTACACTTATCCCCTACCCCACACCTATCCCTCTTTCCAACCTCCCTATCCCCCTTCCCATTCTCCCCATCCCCCTACCCACCCTCCCCGTCCCCCTTCCTAAACACTATTCCAGTCACAAACCCCCGATCTTTTTTCTCACCACTTTTCTCTCTCTCCTCCTCATTACTATCCCCCAACCACTTTCACCACTCTCTCTACTCTTGCTCAGGAAACTCCGTCCACTGTTCAAACCTCACAATTAAATACTCCCTCTGTTGCCCTTCTCCCAACACTCACTGATTTGTCCACTGTGGTAGAAGAACAACAGGACAGAGGGTACACACACAGTGCACAGCCCTCCACCCCCCAACCTTCAACTCCACATCGGCCCTACTAGCTGCATTTGTTTTTTTTGTGGGTTTTTTTGGTATATTCATACTATTTATTTAACAAATTTGTTATATTCTTATTTATAAATAAAAACATTTTTGGTTAAAATCTTTAGTTGTTCTTAATGACTTTTATATCAGGGCTTAAAAAATGTTTTTTTTTTAGAACCATTAAATTCTCAACACCGCTGGAATAGCGACACAAATATTTGTCGCTCCTGCAGGGTTGTGAGAGTATGTTGACAAGTAGTGGGAATTATAAAGGCCTGACATAATCTCACAGCTCTGGCGGAGTGACACAAGTATTTGTCGCTCCTTCAGAGTTGTGAGAGTATGCTGAGAAGTAGTGGGTATTATAAAGGCCTGACATAATCTCACAGCTCTGGTGGAGCGACACAAGTATTTGTCGCTCCTCCAGGGTTGTGAGAGTATGCTGACAAGTAGTGGGTATTATAAAGGCACTGACATAATCTCCCACCTCTGGCGTAGCAACACAGGTATTTGTCGCTCCTGTTTTGGGAGCTCAAAATATGCAAAAAGACTCAAGTATAATAAAGTTTATTTAACAAACAAATTTAACAAAAATAGTTTTAGAAACATCAATACCGTAACCTCAAATGAACATAACCATGGAACCAAACTGTATCAAGAATATTATAAAAATTAATTTTTAAGAACAATTTAAATCATTTGGCCCTGCCAGGTCAATCTTCCTGCATCGGAGCAGAAATATTCGGCAAAGGAGTTTGTCATCCGGGAAACAGCCACATTGGTCCGCATGAAAAAGTTTGCCAGACCTGCCAACTCGCTGTCTTCAGGAATGTCCTGGAAATTTTGCAGTTCTTTGATGAGGAGGTAGTTGTGTAACACAACACATGCCTTGACTACATCAACAGATTCTATTTTGAGTTGAATTGGTTTGGTGAATATACGCCATTTTGCAACCAAAATGCCAAATGTGCATTCCACCATTCTATGAGCTCTAGTCAGGCGGTAGTTAAATATTCTTTTGTTCTGATTTTATCCTCGGCTGGAATAAGGTTTTATTAGATTGCCACACATCTGAAAAGCCTCATAACCAACCAACACAAAGGTCATGGGGGGAGCGTCAGTACCTGGTAGAGGTTGAGGCGGTGGAAATCCAATTGTCTGTTGTACACCCTTCGCCCCATGTCAGAATTTTTAAAGACCATGGAATCATTGGTCCTGCCGTAAGCACCAACATCAATTGCCAAAAAACGTTACTGTGCATCAGCTATTGCCATTAATATTATTGAGAAATATTTTTTTGAATTAAAGAACTCCGAACCAGTGCCTTGGGGCTTTATAATACGGATGTGTTTCCTGTCTACTGCTCCCAGACAGTTAGGAAACAGGCAAACCTCAGCAAATTTTTCAGAAATTTCAATCCGCTGTTGCCGATTAGGAAGTGGTAGAAATTCCTCATGCAGCTGCTCCCACAAAGCATGGCGCATGTCGTTAATAATCCCGGAAACTGTGGATATTCCAAGCCTAAACTGATAATGTAGGGACTTCAAACTTTCACCAGTTGCCAGAAATCTATAAGAAAACAGAAAAAACTATTGTAAATAAAGATGATCAAATCAGAAAAAAATAATCGTTACCAAAATTTCTATAAATGCTAGATATATTTGGTGGACCTTGTCCTGCATCAGAAAACTGTTTTTTAGCGGACAGTAAAACAATCTGCGCCACATCTACAGACAAAACCATTAAAATGAAGAAGGCGAGCACAAAGGGACGGGGAAGTGGGCGTGATGCTGATGGTGCAAGCAGAGGCCGTGGCACTGGGCGTGATGCTCATGGTACAAGCAGAGGCCGTGGCCCTGGGCGCAATGAAACTGTGCCTGCTGCCAGTGCACCAGATAAAACAAAAAAATCCACATTACCCAGCTTCATGTCCAACTTAGCTGGGCGGCGCAGGACAACACTGTCCAACACTGTCCAAGTCGGACCAGTGTGAATGGGTGATCGGTTGGATTGCAGAAGATATTGCTTCCAGTCGGTTAAGCACCACCCTCTCTTCCATGAAGTCCAGTCTCTGCAGCCAAGAGTCTTGTCAACCGAATCCTCACTCTGATCCCCATACCTCCCACCATGTCGAGTCTGGCCAAACAAGTGATCCCACACTCAGATATTCACATGACCTCTTTTCATTGCCAGTTCTTGGTTTTGCTCTCTCGCTAAGCACACTTGAAGAGGTATCTGAGATATTGTGCCCTGAATCCCAACCTCTTGAGCCTTCACAGTCTCAAGAAGATGACGGTGGTGAACGGCAATCATTCAATAATGAGGTGGATGATGATGAGACACAGTTGCCAATCACTGTGGTGGTGGTTTGGTCACTTCAGGAGGATGAGCAGAGTGAGGAAGAGGAGGTGGTGGACGGTGAGTGGTAGTTTGCAACCTGTGCCGTACCAAAATGAGCCAAGCGTGAATACTAGCAACCTCACCACCACCAGCATGATCCGCCACATGGCATCCAAGCAACCTAATAAGTGGGCCGAGCACCTGGGTCCACAATCTGGGTCTGCGGGTCCCACCACTGCCTGCACTTCCTCTGTGTTACGCACTAGTGCCAATCCCCTGTTGAAGGCGCAGGCCCGGATGCCCCTCGGTAATATATGTAAAATCCAGCTCACCTGCTATCTCTATCCCATTTGTTGACTTCCTGGTTCATGGAAACTTAGGTAAGACCATGAAAATATGAAGGAGTGAAGATGAGTCCAGCACCGAAACTTGACGCGTATGTCTACGCGTTTCGAAGAAACATGTTCTTATTCATGACGTCATGAATAAGAACATGTTTGTTCGAAACGCATAGACATTTTGTTGGAACACTGAGGTGATGCTGTCACTGTATGGATCTTTTTATTGATAATAAAGGAACACACGATTTAACAAAAAGTTGCGGTGCTGGACTCATCTTCACTCCGGATGCCCCTCTCCCTGCACCTGGACCTTCGCATGAACCGTCAGCAACAATATCCACTTCCCTGTCCCAGCGCAGTGTCCAGATGTCGATAATACAGACATTTGAACGCAAGCACAAATACCCACCCACCCGCAGGACATAGCACTAAATGCACAGCTTTCAAAATGACTGGCCCTTGAAATGTTGCCATTTAGGCTTGTGGACAATGAGGCCTTCTGCAGCCTGATGTCGGCGGCCGTCTCCCGGTACACAGTCCCCAGCCACCACTATTTTTCACAGTGTGCTGTGCCCGCCTTACACCAGCATGTGTCCCAGAACATCACCCGTGCCCTGACCAACGCGCTTACTGGGAATGTCTACCTCACCACGGACACATGGACAAGTGCTGGTGGCCAGGGATGCTACATTTCCCTGACCGCACACTGGGTGAATGTTGTGGAGGCCGGGAGTGAGTCATACCCTGGGATGGCACAGGTGCTACCTACGCCCATGATTACGGGCCTTACGTCTATCCGGGTCTGCGCCAGCAGCTATGTTACTGGCTCCAACCCCCACTTCTCCTCCTCCAATTCCACCTCCAACAGCAGTCAGCCATCAGTCGCTAGCTAGAAGCAGTGTAGCTTTGCTGTGATAAGCGTCAACAGGCCGTGCTGAAGCTGATCTGCTAAGGGGACAAACAGCACACTGCCGCAGAGCTATGGCAGTGTATAAGGGACCGCCATTCAACCTACAAACAGGCATGGTTGTGTCTGACAATGGCCGTAACTTGGTGGCGGATTTGGAGCTCGGCAACCTGACACACATTCCATGCCTAGCCCACGTCTTAAACTTAGTGGTTCAGCGGTTTATCAAAACCTAGCCCAATTTGCTGGAGCTACTAGTGAAGGCGTGCTGCTTGTGTGCCCATTTCCAAAAGTCGTCCATAGCTTCAGCCGGTCTGTCAATGCTGCAACAACAGCCACTATTCAGAAGTGAGGAGTGGGCATTGATGGCAGACCTATGTGAGGTTTTAAAAAACTTTGATGAATCCACACAGATGGTTAGTGGCGATTTTGCTATTATCAGCGAAACCATCCCACTGCTGTGTCTACTCAAACGACCATTGCTCACAATTAAGGAGGATGCTTTTAATGTGACAGATGGGGTAATGAGGGAGGAGATGACACAGGGTGATAGGCAAACCTCCTCCAGTTTGTCTTCTCAGCTTGAATTTGGCCATGAAGAGGAGGAGGAGGAGCTGGAGACACTTGCCTCTGCTACAGAGGCTAGTATGCATGGAACTTTAATTCCATCTGTTCAGCGTGGATGGGCAGAAGAGGAGAAGGAGGATAAGGATATAGAGAGTCATCCTGAAGTTGACATCGACATCTTGCCTGTTGGTACTCTGGCACACATGGCTGACTTCATGTTAGGCTGCCTTTCCCGCGACCCTCGCGTTATACGCATTTTAGGTAACACAGATTACTGGGTGTTCACCCTTCTTGACCCCTTCATCTCTCATTCCTGTGGTGGAGAGGACGAGTAAAATGGTGCAATACCAGAAGGTACTGGTTGACAGATTGCTCCAAAATTTTCCATCTGAAAATGCGGCCGCCAGAATCTGTACTTCCTTAGGCAAACGAGGAAGGGAGACAAGAGGAACACACAGCAGTTCCAACAGAGGCAGGTGCAACACTTTCCAAGGCATGGGACACTTTAATGACACCATGCCAGCAACTGCACCCTGAAGCACAGCCTAGTTCTACAAGGAGGAAATAGTTTTGGAAGATGGTGAAGGAATACTGTACATTGTCAGCTTCCTAAATGATCCCTCAGTGCCTTACAGCTACTGGGTGTCCAAGCTGGACACATGGAAAGAACTTGAGCTCTACACCTTGGAGGTGCTGGCCTGCCCTGCTGCCAGCATATTGTCTGAGCTTGTATTTAGTGCTGTTGGAAGCATTATAACAGATAAGTGCATCCGCTTGTCCACTGACAATGCTGACAGGTTGACTAAGATAAAAATGAACAAGGCCTGGATTGCCCCTGACTTCTCAACTTCACCAGAGGAAAGCTGAGCTAATGAGGAACAAAAACGCAATTTAAATGTATGCTTTATAATGTTCTCAATCCACAAGATTCTGATGCACCCTTTTCATCGCAAAAAAAGGGCATGTGTTTGAATATTGTTTTCTCATCCGCCTCCTCTTCCATACAGAATATATATGCCCTCACTACAATGTTTTGTAGTGTTCGCTTGGCTTCAGGCCCTTACCTCTAATGTTTTATACGCTCTGCTCACTTTTAGGCCATCACTGCAATATTTTATGGGGTTCGCTTACCTTCAAACCCTCACCTCCAATGTTTTATATAGTCTGCTCACCTGTAGGCCATTACTGCAATGTTTTATGGGGTTCGATCAACATCAGGCACTCACCTCTAATGTTTTATACGGTCTGCTCACCTGTAGGCCATTACTGCAATGTTTTATCGGGTTCGCTCAGTTTTAGGCCCTCATCTCTAATGTTTTATACGGTCTGCTCACCTGTAGGCAATTACTGCAATGTTTTATGGGGTTCGATCACCTTCAGTCCCTCACCGCCAATGTTTTATACAGTCTGCTCACCCGTAGGCCATCTCTGCAATGTTTTATGGGGTTCACTCACCTTCAGGCACTCACCTCTAATGTTTTATACAGTCTGCTCACCTGTAGGCTAACACTGCAATGTTTTATGGGGTTCGCTCGACTTCAGGCCCTCACCTCCAATGCTTTATACCGTTTGTTTACCTGTAGGCTATCACTTCAATGTTTTATGGGGTTCGCTCTGCTTCAGGCCCTTATCTCCAATGTTTTGTACAGTCTGCTCACCTGTAGGCCATCCCTGCAATGTTTTCTGGGGTTCGCTCGGCTTCAGGCCCTCACCTCCAATGTTTTATATGGTTTGCTCACCTGTAGGCCATCACTGCCATGTTTTATTGGGTTCGATCACCTTCAGGCCCTCTCCTCTAATGTTTTCTCCTGTCTGCTCACCTGTAGGCCATCACTGCAATGTTTTATGAGGTTCACTCGGCTTCAGGCCCTCACCTCTAATGTTTTATATGGTAGATATATATTGATGAATGGACGGCACTCACAATCATAAGGGGTACATGGATAATATTTATTCAATACGTTAGAAATAAAATAAAATCAAGTAAATGAGGGTTATAAGTGTATGTACATCAGTATTTGGTAGTTATGAAATGTAGATGTACACAATCTAGGTTTTGTTATGAGGTAGTATTGGGTAGAAATAGTTCCTCAAAAGGATGAAAAATAGTATATAGTAAAAGAAAAAATCGCGATAATCATTTATAAAGTTCATCTAAAAAAAATTAATCAAAAAAGTGAAGAAAAAGGTAGAAAAAAACATCCAAAAGAGCTCATAAAAAATTCATAAAAAATTCTAAAAAGTTCATGAAAATTCAGATAATTTATCAAGAGATTGTCTGTAGACAGTTCATCAGATAGTTCATCAGGGAGTTTGTCAGGATGATTCACCCAGATTATTTCACATAGAGTATGTGCCCCCGTTGTTAGTAGTGGGGAGTATCTCTAGTTACTGATTAAGATGACAATATAATATAGTAAATAGTTCCTAGTAAGAGAAGAGATACCTCGGTTAGAGAATAAAATTTCAACAAATTCTGATTAACCAGAGCATCTGATTTTTGAGATTCAATTTTTTTTTCCAGGCATTTAAATCACTTTCTATTTGGGTAGAATAGATTCATACCCAAATCAAATAACAAGGCTGAATCGGACTAATTGGAACTGAAATAAACTTTATGAAATTCACTCATCTCTAACTGTAACATATATGTTTCACTAGAACAAACTGGGCTTTTTCAATTCTTTGGCAAAAATCTGTATCTTAGAGCATTTCACAGACCAGGCTGCTGAATCTCTGCAGAACAGTCATTATGAATGTCAGAGCCAGTGTCTGTCTTTGCAACAAGCTTTCCATTTTAGCTCATTGTGGCTAAATTCTTTAATCACCTTCAGCAATGTCCATATGCTGTAATAAGGCATGTCAAACGGGTTATTTTAGGGAACAGCCCATTCAGTTTGTTAAATAGAAATGCATAGGAATAGAAATAGTCAGTAACTAAACACATTTAGACAGCAGAAGTAGGCAGAATTTGCAGTAACAGTCAATGTCATACTACTGAGAGCTACAGAATTTTTACACTCCATAAAAGTGAGTGACAATGTGATAATCACAATCATGCAACAATCTAGAATGTTTTCTCTTAAAACTGCGAGCAAAGACAAGTTTGCACATGGCTATGTGTCCTTCCTTACCTTTCCTCTTGGCTCAATATATACTAAGATATGTGGAAAATGAAAAGTGCAATTTTAGTTTTTAACTATATTTGGGCAAGTATAAGAGAAGACATAATTGTATATCACAACATAGTAAAGAAAAGTACCAATTTCAACTGTTAAGCCTGGTTAAGGGTCATGTTAAACACATTGAATAATAATTTACCTTATTTTATACACTGTACATCAAAATGCAAGAGATGTATTTTTAATAGTCGGTAGAGAATCACCTGTTTGAGTTTAAAAGGTGAAAAACACATTTCTGTAGTACAATACAGTTTTCCACCCCTCTGGTATAAAAGAGATTAATTGTCTGCAATTATTAAATATCACTATTCATTTACCATGAGAGCAAGATTAGTGAATCAAACGAAAATGTAAATTATATTATACCTCAGAAAGTGTTCAATGGTTACCAAGGAAAATTCATCAAGAATTATTACATCAAAATACTTAGCTTTAAATGAATCATGTGCCATTGAGAATGTTTTTTGAAAGAATTTCATTAGCAGTAAAATAAAATGTGCTCCTCAAATGAACATAGTCAATTCTTTGTGATATTCCAGTGGCAATTTATATGGTAAGTGTCAAAAACAAGTCTATTATGAGGACTGGCTAGTGTGGCTTTCGTTCCTTTTAATATTCTAATCGTGAGGTGTAAAGTGAAATGGTTGCACAGTGCAATGGTGGTAAAGAAGTGGAGTGTCAATGAGACTAGAAAGGTGACAGACATGGAATGAGTCCCCAAGGTTCTCTCCAAGAGCCTTGGAAAAAGAATCTCTTGAGAAATTGCCCTAATTAGTTCTCTAAGGTAGCTCTAAATCTCACATTACTTATTAGCATCTGGAACACAGTGCTGAATTTATGTCCAATACATTTACAACTTATTATTTACATTTTTCTCTAAGAAATCTTTCAAGTTTAATCTATATACAACTGTATGAAAACTGTTTCTTACTTAAATATGATTAAGGATAAAACTTCCTGTATTATAAACTACTTTATGCTGCAAGTAAGGCTTACCCACATGGGCATTGTTTCATCCTGCCCAGCAAAGGTTGGTTTCACACAGTCTATTTTGTTGTTGCTGCCATTTTTTAGCAGTTTAAGGAATTTGTTAAGGATTTGACCACATTACTTTAAAGTCTATTTTTAATTATGAAATTTATTATAGATAGAGTATTTTATATATTTTTTTGCATACCATTACTTGATTTGGGGGGTACTGTCTCTCCCTGGGGAGAGAGCGCCTTAATCAGCATGAGGAGACTTATAGGCCATACGTGCTCTTCTGGAATTCTGGGAAGAAAGGGATGCAAATGAGCTCCTATAAGTCAATGTTTGACCCTCACATGGTGTTATGAGAAAAAATTAATAAAAAAGTGTCTTTGGGGAGCGTGATGGTTGACAAGAGGCATTAGTGGCATGATGCAGGCCGCAGCAGCAGCCATACAGATTGTAATGGTTGGAAAGTGGCATAAGTGGCATGATGCAAGGTGCAGCATGCAGCAGACGTACACGTGATGGTAGACATACAAACAGCAAGGAGAGGTCTATTGATTGCATTTAGCTTGTCTAGACTGTGAGATAATTTCTGTATTAACCTCTTAAGGACACAGGACGTACCAGTACGTCCTGTGTCCGATCTTTAAAGATGGCGCCCGCTCCTGCTTCATGCGGACGCCTTAGTCGCGGGTGTCCACATGGTTCTTGTAGCAGACACCCGCAGCTAATGTCTACGACAGGCAGCGATGCCGATCGTGGACATTTAACCCCTCAGATGCCGTAGTCAATCCTGACCACGGCATCTGAGTGCGCCTGAGCGCGCCTGTAGTAGCCTGGGTCTCTATGAATGAAACCCAGGCTGCTCTGTAGTATTCCCTATGAAGCCTTGCCTGTAATAGGCTTCATAGGAAATATGCGATTTTTTATACATTCCAATGCTATTGCATTGGAATGTATGATAATCGCAATCAAATGATTAAAAAATTAAATTAAATTTAAAAAATTAAAAAAAATACACATCATGGGTGTCGCAATGTGTGAAAACGCCCATACTATAAGAATATAAAAAAAATATTCCTCATACCTCAAGCAGCAAAACGGAAATATAGCTTCAAAATGGCGGATTCGCCATTTTTGGTCGCTTCATTTTCCACAAAAAATTACATAAAAGGTAATCAAAAAGTCATACACACCCCAGAATGGTATCAGTAAAAAGATAAGATTATGACGCAAAAAATGAGCCCCCATGCAGCTCGGTACATATAATTACAAAAAAGTTATAGGGGTCAAAACATGGTGATTTTTTCCCACTTTTGAATGCAAGAAAACCTATACATATAGGGTATCAACGGATTCGTACTGACCTGTAGAGTAAAAGTGACCAGTCAGTTTTATCGGACTTCAAACGTCGGAATTTAAAAACCCGCAAAACTGTGGTGGAATTGTTTTTTTTTTGCAATTTCACCTCATTTGGAATTTTTTTCCAGCTTCCCACTACATCATATGCAATATAAAATGGTGTAATTGGAAAGTACAACTTGTCCCGCAAAAAACAAGCCCTCATATGGCTATGTGAACCGAAAAATAAAAAAGTTATGGCTCTGGGAAAGCAGGGAGAGCAAAACGAAAACTCAAAAAATAAAAAACCTCCAGTCCTTAAGGGGTTAATACAGTAAACATGTACATATTCTGCCTCATGAAATTTACACCCATCCACAAAAAAATATTTAGATTTCAACAGTATTAATAGCCCTCTAAAAAAATTTAATACTTCAACCCTGTTAACTATATCCACCCCCTACACCCCAGCGAGAAAAAAAATCAATTTTAACTGTGTGGAAAGTTAGTACATAAAAACTGGCCATCATTAGTGGCATGATGCAGGCCCTCCAGTATTGCTTTGACTGTAAGAAAATGGCAGTATTGAGACAGAAATCACACATATATATATATATATATATATATATATATATATATATATAAGAATCCAAAGACAGAAGCAGCACTCCGTGGTAGTAAAAAAATTGTGAACCTCTTTATTCCCCTTGCAACGTTTCAACTGCATAATGCAGTCTTTCTCAAGCATACAAACTGGTGTCAGATGTGAGTTTAAATACCCATGGTGCATAGCAATGTATTTGACAATAATTAAGTGAAAACATCATGTAAATATAATAAATGCAAAATTCAGTTTTTGGTAGTACGTGATTACAATTGGTGTCTATACACTTTTATTGATCATTTTTACTAATTAAATATTTTATTTTATTTTTTACTTAGGTTTCTTTCTCAATATCATCACAGCGGCGGGACGCATTGGTGACTTATCTCCTTTATTGTTGCAGGTTTGAGCACATCAGGATACAATCGATATTTTTTTGTATGCTGCAGAAATATCTCCAATTTGAAGGTTGCGCTGGTATTCTGGTATATTTATGCAAAACAGGGATGACCCAGGATTGACCTTGTCTTTTAGACATCTGGCATATTATGTCAGCGGTCTGATCCATATAAGTGGCCAGCGGTTATGACCACCTGAAAGGGTACGACCGCATGTCACTTTCCGATGAAGGGTCTATTTCCCTGCTCTCTACTTTATAGTAGACTTGGACCAGTGTTCACATTAAGGCTATTTTACATTGCAACCATTTATAAATCTATCATGTGTGATAATCATTCCATTATCCTGGTGTTTTTGCTCTTATTTTATTTTATTCTTCCCCTATAGTTCTGCACTGCTCTTGGGACTTGAGGCTGCCAGCGGTATGTGGGCAGTGTCTCTCTGTTTGGCCGCTATGTGGTTGCCTGGGTTGCGGCACTCGTGACTTGTCATGTGATGCTGGAAGCTCTGGCATGCCCGCTCCTTCACTGTAGGCATTGCCTTGCGTCCGTGGAAGGTTTGGTGTCCCTGGTTGTTAGGGAGATCGCATGTGGACATGTGATCTGTTTGACGTCAGGTGACGCTGATTCTCATTGTGCCGCCCCTCGTCTGTGTGAGCCTGCGCAGTAAGGCCTCTTTCACACGGGCGTCATGTTTGACGCCCGGATAAGAGGCGGGTGCGTTGCGGGAATATGCGCGGTTTTCCCGCGCGGGTGCAAACATTTGTAACGCGTTTTGCACGCGCGTGAGAAAAAACGCCATGTTTGGTACCCAACCCGAAGCCGGACTTCATCACTGAAGTCCGGTTTCGGGTCTTCTGGAGAATTGATTATTTTCCCTTATAACATGGTTATAAGGGGAAATAATAGCATTCTTAATAAAGAATGCACTGTAAAATGAAGTGGAGAGGGTTAAAAATAATAAAAGTTAACTTACCTTTGCCACTTGATCGCGTAGTCGCGATCTCTCCTCTCTTTCCCTGCATCAGCTAAGATCTACAGGACCTGTGATGACATCACATCACATGGTCCAATCACATGGTCCATCACCATGGTAAGATGAACCATGTGATTGGACCATGTGTTGTGACGTCATCACAGGTCCCGTTGCTAAGCAACCATGCGGGAAAATCGCAACGCATCCGCACTTGCTTGCGATTTTCCTGCAGCCCCATTCACTTCTATGGGGCCTGCGTTGCATGAAAAACGCACAATATAGAGCATGCTGCGATTTTCACGCAACGCAGAAGTGATGCGTAAAAATCACCGCTCATGTGCACAGCCCCATAGAAATGAATGGGTCCGGATTCAGTGCGGGTGCAATGCGTCCACCTCACGCATTGCACCCGCGCGGAAAACTCGCCCGTGTGAAAGGGGCCTAACTGTGGGAGAACGCTCACTATGCCGCCATGCATCCCTCCCCTGTGTAAGTTTTATGAATTAAGACAATTTTATACACAAAGGTGTTTTCACTTTTGTTAATGAGGCACTTTAGCATTTTTATGGCTATATGTTTGCACATTAATCAATACGATATTGTACAATACCGCTTTGAGATATTACACATTGTTTTACTATGGACACTATTTTTGAAAATATCGATCTTGTGTATTTATTATATATATATATGATGTTTTCACTTAATTATTGTCAATTACATTGCTATGCACCATGGGTATTTAAACCCACATCTGACACCAGTTTGTATGCTTGAGAAAGACTGCATTGTGCAGTTGAAACGTTGCAAGGGGAATAAAGAGGTTCACCATTTTTTCACTACCACGGAGTGCTGCTTCTGTCTTTAGATTCTTATTTTAAAGAGGACCTTTCATCAGTCTAAAAAATGTGTACTAACTATGCTGAGATGTAGAGCGGCGCCCAGGGATCTCCCTGCACTTACTCTTATCCCTGGGTGCCGCTCCGTTCTCCCGGTATAGGCTCCGGTCTCTGTGCCCACAAAGTTATAGTAGGCGGGGACTTGGTTATAGTAGGCGGAGCCTGCCCTTCATCTCCTTCTCCCAGGCTGTAGCGGTGGCCAATCGCAGTGCACAGCTCATATCCTGGGAGTTTTTTTTTTCTGCCAGCCTGTGAGCTGAGCGCTGCGATTGGCCAGCGCTACAGCCTGGGATACGCCTACTATAACCAAGTGTACTAGGCTCCGCCTAGTATGACCAAGTCCCAGAAGATATCGGAGCCTATACCGGGTGAACGGAGCGGCGCCCAGGGATAATAGTAAGTGCAGGGAGATCCCTGGGCGCCGCTCTACATCTCAGCATAGTTAGTACACATTTTTTAGACTGATGAAAGGTCCTCTTTAAGTGATGGCGTGGCCAGCCGTTTTGGAAGGATTGCACCCTGATCTACAACGTTGAGTTCTGCTGTTTTAACTTTGTGTGCCGCAGAAGCAGACGTATAGACGTGATAATAGGCAGAGAGACAGCAACAGTGGCAAGACAGGGCACCTCCAGCAAGGTGAGGTGGGTGAGGTCTATACATCAGAATCAGCAGGAGTCTGAAAATCCCCCTGAATCCATTCTTGGTTCATTTATTTTGACAACAGTGATGTTTTGGACACCACGCCCCCCATAGCACTGAAAACCCTCTCTGAGGGTCCAACACCCGGGACCCCCGCCGATCAGCTATTTGAGAAGGCAGCAGCGCTGGCAGTAGTGCCTCGGCCTTTTTGCTGTTTACTGCAGGAGCAGTGACGTCACGACTAGTATCTCGACTAGTTAAGCTCTGTTCACTTGAATGAAGCTTAGCCCCGCCCAGGCCAGTGATATTAGTCGTGATGTCACTGCGCCTGCGGTAAACAGCGAGAAGTCTGAGGCGCTACTGCCAGCGCTGCTGCCTTCTCAAACAGCTGATCGGCGGCGGTCCTGGGTGTCGGACCCCGCCGATCAGATGCTGATGATCTATCCATCGGATAGATCATCAGTTTAAATAAACTGCAGAACCCCTTTAATATGGCAGATCATATGGGTGGGGCATTGTGATGTCACATGCGGGGCAGCAAACTTTTCTTTTGCCTAGGGCTGCAAAAATCCTTGCACCGGTCCTGCTTGTACAGACACTTAAGCATGTGCAATGTTGAATTCCAGTTGTTGATTAAGCGGTATATCAGCAGGACGTTCTTGCGGTTGCAGAGTGCTGTTGCATTTCTGTGTTTGTATGTATATTTTGTCATGGCTACGTGCACCTGCATACAGGGACGTGCTGACTGACCCCCTCTCTTTTTTCTGTTTAGCATACACTGGAGGTGTGGCAACCTCCATTCAGTCGTGCACACCTGACTAGTTTGTCTGCCTTTAAGGCTGGTTTTAATCAGAGTAAGTATAAAACTTAATTTGCACTCATAGTACCTACTAGTAGCCATTTGGCTCCAGGAGGAGTACATAGTGGGCTCAGCATGCATGTTGTTACCTGCAACCCTGGATTTAATGAAGGCTGTTATGTCACTAAAAAGGTTAAAAAGCAGGGTTGATCCAGCATGCATGCTGGGCCTGCAATCCCTGGATTTTATGTGGCTGTCATGGCCCACAACAGGTAGGATTTAGCATTAGGACCACTCATAGAGGCAATCTTGGCGCGGCGAGTGGCTTATTACTTTTTGATCAAAATGTACCCTGACGCCTCTGTTAACTTCTAGCATAGAGGTAGGGCAGAGTGCTGGTTGCAGAGTGCTGTTGCATTTCTGTGTTTGTATGTATATTTTGCCATGGCTATGTGCACCTGCATACAGGGACATGCTGACTGACCCCCTCTCTTTTTTTCTGAGTGACAGGACGTTCTATCGCTGAAGGTCCAGGAGACCGTTCCTTACCATGTAAGAGTAGCTGAAGTGCTTGGACTTTGCCAGCAGCTTGCACAAGCCAGTGTACTTTTTAAGAAAGTGCTGCACCACTAGGTTAATGACGGGTGCCATGCAGGAAGCATGTGTTTTTTGCCCAATGTGGGGAGTCGCTCTGGTAGATAGCGGTGCGGGTGCAGTACAGAGGCAAAACGGAGTCCAGAAAGTGTAGCAAACAGTGTTTAATTCACACTTGCATCCAATAAACAGAAAACAGTCACTTGGTGTTAATTCACACACATCAGAAAACGTGAGGCAAAACAGAAAGTCCGAATACAGGTTTCAATCACCTGTGAGGTTTTAGGTGCGGGTTCGCACCTGGCTGTCAGCCCAGCCGCAAGACAATCCACCTCAGGCTTCCAGGCCGTCTGCACTCCTCCTTGCTGGGCTCCTGCTTCCAGCCCAGAGAGCTCCACAGCACTAACAGCAGCTCCAGGACAATCACACCCAGCTGCTGGTGCTGGCTGTGTTTTAAACCCAGCCCAAAACCAGGACTGCGTCGTGGGGAGCAGCCACCCACCCTACACTTTAGCTGCTCCCGGTATGAGCCGGCACAGATCGGCTTTGCAGCCATGCTATTTAGCAACTATGTCAGTAGCACTACCTGCTGCTGCCATCAACAAAATGGCTCTTACCTCACCGAGGCTATGAACCTCGGTGACACATACCTGCCATCCACGACGGCACCCTGCACCTTACCACACCAGGTACAGGGCAGCCACGATGCAGCCACTGACCATCTTGCCCAGTTGGAGTCAGTGGGTGACAGCCACTACTCAACTGTGTAGCTTCTCTGTTCTTCTCTGTCCCAGGCTGATTAGCTCCAACATGGTATAGCAACATTTGACCATACACATGTGATAAGAAGGAGGGGTAGTGTGAGTGACTCCATGCTTAGATGCTGTTAGGAATGGAACCATGTCCATGGAGGATGAGGAGGCAGAAGCAATTAAGGTTCTCGTGTAGGAGCCAGGCTGACACAATCATTGGGGTGTCAAAAGGACATAGCCTCGTTGCCAGCTTGCTGCCATGCCACTGCCAGAAAAAACATTGACCCAGTGAGCCATGAAAGACATGCACTGTACCTGCCCATAAGAGCTGCTCCAGGTGTCCACCATGGCACGATCCTTGCCCAACAGCAAGAATCACAGGGATCGTCCCACGTTGTCCGTTATGTGAGAGTACAAGGCAGGGATGGCTTTTTGGTCATGTATTCCGTTATCGAAGGCTAACAATGGAGTGAAGGAGGAGTCTGAGTGGGAGAAGCAGAAAGGGATGAAGACATGAAAGACGCTTTAGTGGCAGGAGAAGGGGGATACTCCTGCCACTGTGGCTCTCTGCCACCTATGTTTGCCCATGGGATGGGGTGATGTAGCTTCATGTGGTTTAGTAGAGCTGTGGTGCCTACGTTTGTTTCTGCCATCCCACGTTTTATTTTGCTGTTGCACAGCTTGCACAAGGCAATAATTTTGTCTTCTGTCAGCGTGAATTAAAACTGGGTTTGTACGAAACAAACCCAGAATGATTCAGGTTAATCTACCATTAGTTTTGAGCGAACCCGAACTGCAAAGTTCGGGTCTGTACCGAACTTTACGATTTTTGTTACCTGGACCCAAACCCGAACTTTGCGGGAAAAGTATGTGTTCGAGTTCGGTTTGGGCATTTAATAAAGTTTGTTGAAAGGCTGCAGGGAAGCCAATCAACAAGCTTTTAAGCTGTGGGCATTTAGAAGCCATCACAGCCATGCCTACTAATAGCATGGCTGTGATTGGCCGGTGCATCACTAAAGCTGGATCACGTGTAGCACTGCCCATCAGCTCTCAGTACTGAAGGGACAGAAAGCAGGCAGCTGAAGTGAGGGACAGTGTTAGTGCCATTTTTTGTGGGTGCAATACACCATCTTTGCACCCCTGACACAGAAAGCTAATCATAAATTCTGTGTTAATTCGGTGGTTGACCTACAGTGATTTTTTTTTGTGGGTGCAATGTAACATTGTACTTTTTACCCCTGACACACAAATATAATAGTTAATCCATCTGTTAGTTAGTTGCATGTCATATACCCATTTATTGCGTGAAGTACACCTGCACTGCATACGTGACAGGGAAATTGGTATAGTTAATCCATCTGTTAGTTAGGTTCACGTCATATACCCATTTATTGTGTGAAGTACACCTGCACTGCATACATGACAGGGAAAATAATATAGTTAATCCGTCTGTAAGTTAGGTGCACGTCATATACCCGTTTATTGCGTGAAGTACACCTGCACTGCATACATGACAGGAAAATTGATATAGTTAATCCATCTCTTAGTTAGGTGCATGTCATATACCCATTTATTGGGTGAAGTACACCTGCACTGCATAAATGACAGGGAAATTGATATAGTTAATCCATCTCTTAGATAGGTACACATCATATACCCATTTATTGTGTGAAGTATACCTGCACTGCATACTTGACAGGGAAATTGATATAGTTAATCCGTCTGTTAGTTAGGTGCACGTCATATACCCATTTATTGCGTGAAGTACACCTCCACTGCATACATGACAGGGAAAATAATATAGTTAATCCGTCTGTTAGTTAGGAACACTACATATACCCATTTATTGAGTGAAGTACACCTGCACTGCATACTTAACAGGGAAATTGATATAGTTAATCTGTCTCTTAGTTAGGTGCACGTAATATACCGATTTATTGCGTGAAGTACACATGCAGTGCATATATGACAGGGAAAATAATATAGTTAGTTAATTGGTCTGTTAGTTCAGTGGGTCACCAAAAAGAATGAGAAGATCATCAAATAAGGGATGTGGCCCTGGTCGTGGTGATGCTGGGGTTGGTGGAGCTCCTGTTGCAGGGAGAGGACATGGTCGATCTGTGCCAGCTACATGCACAAATGAAACACCTACCTCAGGTGCACTTAGGCTACAGAACGTTCAGCGTACCTAACTACCCACCCGCGATCCCTGGCCCTGAATGCCAGCATTTAAAAATTCCTGGACTTTGAAATGCTGTCATTCCGTCTGGTGGAGACGGAGACATTTAAAAAACTTATGGTGGTGGCTAACCCACAGTACGTGGTCCCTAGCTGGCTAATTTTGTGTGCACTGCGCAAAGTCATCTGTGGCAAGGTCCACATAAAGACAGATACTTGGACCACTAAACACGGGCAGGGACGTTATATCTCCCTAACTGCACACTGGGTAAATGCAGTGGCGGCTGGGCATGAAGCGGATAGTAGTGATGAGGGGCAGAGGTAATATTCGAATTCATGACATTTCACATTCATCATATATTCGCAAATATTCGTATTCAAGATTATTCTATTGAATGCAAAAAATGGACAATTTAATATTAGCGTAATGCGAATATTCTAAAACACGAATATATAGCACTATAGAAAATGTTCGGGATCCGAACTCGACCCGAACTTCATCCCGAACCCGAACCCCATTGAAGTCAATAAGGGCCCGAACTTTTGTGCACTAAAAAGGCTGTAAAATAGTCCAAGAAAGGACTAGAGGGCTGCAAAAGGCAGCAAAATGTAAGTAAATGCCCTGCAAACAAATGTGGATAGGAAAATAAATTAAAATAAGATAAAATAAATAAAAATTAACCAATATCAATTGGAGAGAGATCCCATAGCAGAGAATCAGGTTTCAAGTCACCCACCAATGGAGAATGTCACTTTCAGTTATTTCGGCCCCAGCACCCAGACAGAGGAGAGAGGTCCCATAGCATAAAATCAGGCTTCATATCACCCACCACTGGAGAAGGCCACTTTCAGTTATTTAGGTCCAGCACCCAGACAGAGGAGAGAGGTCCCACAGCAAGGAATAAGGCGTCATATCACCCACCAATGGAAAAGGCCTCTTTCAGTTATTTAGGCCCCAGCACCCAGACAGAGGAGAGAGATCCCACAGCAAGGAATAAGGCGTCATATCACCCACCACTGGAGAAGGCCACTTTCAGTTATTCAGGCCCCAGCACCCAGACACAGGAGAGAGGTCCCACAGCAAGGAATAAGGAGTCCTATCACCCACCACTGGAGAAGGACACTTTGAGTTATTTAGGCCCCAGCACCCAGACAGAGGAGAGAGGTCCCACAGCAAGGAATAAGGGGTCATATGACCCACCACTGGAGAAGGCCACTTCCAGATATTTAGCCCACGGCACCCAGACAGAGGAGAGAGGTTCAGGCTTCATGTCACCCACCATTGTAACAGGCCACTTTCAGTTATTTAGGCCCCGACACCCAGATTGAGGAGAGGTTAATTCAACTTTGGGTTGCACTGCAAGATCATGGTAAAGTTAAAAAAATGAGGATTCAATAAAGACGTGAACCGGAGTACAAGAATACACGGTTGGGTGGGAGGCAGTTATAAATGTCTATTCTGCACAAGGGAGGGACAGGTCCTGTGGGATCCATGCCTGGTTCATTTTATGAACACGTTCCATATCAGGTGGTGGTGCAGTTAGCTGTGGCGTGGAGACAAAACTTTTCCACATTTCTGCCATGCTAACCCTGCCCTCAGAGAAGCTGGCCGTGACACAGCTGTGTTGGCGACCTCTTGCTCCTCCTCTGCCTTCGCCTTGGGCTTTTACCTGTTCCCCTGTGACATTTGGGAATGCTCTCAGGAGCGTGTCTACCAGCGTGCGCTTGTACTTGCGCATCTTCCTATCACGCTCCAGTGCAGGAAGTAAGGTGGGCACATTGTCTTTGTACTGAAGGTTTTCTTCTCCCAGGCTATGAGCTGAGCGCTGCGATTGGCCAGTGCTACAGCCTGGGAGAAGGAGACGCCCAGGAGAACAAGGGCAGGCTCCTCCCAGTTGAGACGCAGAGCTGAAGTCACCGGAGGACATACCGGGAGAACGGAGCGGCGCCCAGGGATAATAGTAAGTGCAGGGAGATCTCTGGGCGCCGCTCTCCATGTATGTATACTTAGTTTAGATTTGTTAGGGTGATGAAAGGTCGTCTTTAAGACTACTTTCCTATTAGTTTGATATCTAGAATTAGCGAAGATGACGAATATGACAAATGTATTCATCATATTCCTCAAAATGAAGATAACGAAGTATTCTCCATCTTCGTTGTAGCTACCTATTCGTCAACTTCGCTAATTCTAGCAATCAAATAGGAAAGTTCACTATAGAGACAGCTGTGTTTAATTCGCTATGCGATTATATTATTTTTTTTTTTTCTATAAATAGAATAATTATAATAATTATCAAGTATTATATATATTCTATTTTTCTTTTTTTTAAAAAGCAAAGTAATATAATCGCATAGAGAATTAAACACAGCTGTCTCTATAGTCAACCTTCCCATTTGATTGCTAGAATTAGCGAAGTTGACAAATAGGTAGCTAAAACGAAGATGGAGAATACTTTGTTATCTTAGTTTTGAAGAATATGACAAATACATTCGTCAAATTCGCTAATTTTACCAAACCAACCATAGTAAACCAGGTCTAAGTAGAAATCGCAGTGCTATGAGTTCAAGTTATATTAATCGCATTCCGATTTCAACTTAGAGCTGGGTTTATAATGGGTCAGCTTGCTAGAATTACCGAAGTTAACGAATATGGAATATAGCAGTGCTAAGTTGAAATCGCAATGCGATTAAAATATAACTTGAAGTAATCGAATTGCGATTTTAACTTAGCACTGCTATATTCCATATTCGTTAATTCTAGCCTAATATGTAAGATAGCAGTGCTAAGTTGCAATCGCAATGCGATTAATATAATTTGAATTAATCGCATTGCGATTTCCACAGACCTGGTTTACTATGGTTGCTAAAACGAAGATGGGGAATACTTTGTTATCTTCGTTTTGAGGAACATGACAAATACATTCGTTATATTCGCTGATTCTACCAAGCTAACCATAGTAAACCAGGTCTAAATTGAAATCACAAACCGATTAATTCAAGTTATATTAATCGCATTGCGATTTCAGCGTAATTCTCAAATCCGACAGTACATTCTAGTATGGAGATATTTGAATGGTGATGGGGACGCTCCATTAGCACGGAAGTCGGCAGAAGCAGCAACGGACACTGACTGGAGCAGCCAGGAAGCCAGGAATCCTCAGGAAAGGTAAGAACTACTTTTGGGAAGTGGGAAAGTAAAAAATGTAACTAAAAAAAAAAAAAAAAGAATATTCGAAATAGCGAATTTATAGCACTATATTCGAAATATTCGCAAATTAGCGAAGTGCCGATATTCGCAAAAAAATTGCTATTCGAATATTCGCGCTCAACACTACTCATCGTCCCCTGCATCGTCTTCCACACAGTCTTCCTCCCGGACCTCCTGTTCGGTCTGCACACTGCAAAAAGACGCAGCAGTTGGCACCTGTGTTTCGTCATCATCAGAGACGTGCGGACTCTGAAGAGGTGGTATTCGCATGTCCTCATTATCAGGAAACATCAGTGGTTGTGCATCAGTGCATTCTATGTCTTCCACCACTGGGGAAGGGCTAGGTGGATTCCCTTGGGAAACCCTGCCAGCATATTCTTCAAACAGCATAAGAGACTGCTGCATAACTTGAGGCTCAGACAGTTTCCCTGATATGCATGGGGGTGATGTGACAGACTGATGGGCTTGGTTTTCAGGCGCCACCTGTGCGCTTTCTGCAGAAGACTGGGTGGGGGATAATGTGTACGTGCTGGATCCACTGTCTGCCACCCAATTGACTAGGGCCTGTACCTGCTCAGGCCTTACCATCCTTAGAACGGCATTTGGCCTAACCAAATATCGCTGTAAATTCTGGCGGGTACTGGAACCTGAGGTAGTTGGTTCACTAGGACATGTGGCTGTGGAAGAACGGCCACGTCCTCTCCCAGCACCAGAGGGTCCACTAACACCACCACGACCGTGTCCCTTACTAGATGTTTTCCTCATTGTTACCGTTCACCAAGCACCACAATAAGAAAAAAAATATTTGGCCTAATGTATTGATTTCAAATTCAGGCCTTTTTTTACAGGCACCCAACACTATCTGCCTATTTATTTATATACCGTATTACACTAATCCAGGCACAGCAGTAACCACTGATTTAGGGGAATATCAATTAAGGCCTAGTATTTATGCCCTGGATGAAAGGTATCGTTCTATGGACAGATTTACACTTGGAGATGCACAGTAGCGTGTGAAAAAAAATGTAGGATTATGCATTCAGCAATTGTATTTTAACACTTTGTGTAATATACCCTTTAACGGACAGAGATACAATGGGAGATGCACGGAAGCGTGTGAAGTTATTGAGGATGACCCTCTCAGCACTTGTATATACACCTTGAGTGTAATATACCCTTTTACGGACAGATTAGTACTTGGCCTGCAACAGCTGGAACACCAGATTAAGGTTATTGCTATATTGGAAAGTGAATTTCACCCCTGAACAAAATCTATTCTTTGACGGATACTATTAAACTTGTCGAGTCACAGCTGGAACACCAGATTTACTGTATTTATATTTTGGCAACTGAATTTCACCCCTGAACAAAATATATCCTATGACGGACACTATTAAACTTGGCAAGCCACTGCTGGGACACCAGATTTACGGTATTGCTATTTTGGTAATTGAATTTCACCCCATAACAAAATATATCCTTTGCAGGACACTATTAAACTTGGCCAGCCACTGCTGGGACACCAGATTTACTTTATTGCTATTTTGGCAATTGAATTTCACCCCAGAACAAAATATATCCTTTGCTGTACACTATTACACTTGGCCAGCCACTGCTGGGACACCAGATTTACCGAATTTCTATTTTTGCTACTGATTTTTACCCAATAAAATAATATACCCTTTTACGGACAGATTTATACGAAGCCTGCAACAGCTGGAAAAACTGTTTTACTGTATTTCTATTTTTGAAACTGAATTTCACGGCAGAAAATAATATATCCTTTGCCATACACTATTTAACTTGGCCAGCCACTGCTGGGACACCAGATTTACGGTATTGCTATTTTGTCAATTGAATTTCACCCCAGAACAAAATATATCCTTTGCCGGACACTATTAAACTTGGCTAGCAACTGCTAGGACACCATATTTACTGTATTTCTATTTTTCCTACTGACTTTCACCCCAGAAAATAATATACCCTTTTCCGGACAGATTTAAACGAAGCCTGCAACATCTGGAACAACAGTTTTACTGTATTTCTATTTTTCCTACTGAATTTCACCGCAGAAAATAATATATCCTTTGCCGTACACTATTAAACCTTGCCAGCCACAGCTGAAACCACTGATTTATGGTATTGCTCTTTTGGCAATTGAATTTCACCCCAGAACAAAATATATCTTTTGACTTACACTATTAAACTTAGCCAGCCACTGCTGGGACACCAGATTTACGGTATTGCTATTTTGGCAATTGAATTTCACCCCTGAACAAAATATATCCTATGACGGACACTATTAAACTTGGCCAGCCACTGCTTGGACACCAGATTTATGGTATTGCTATTTTGGCAATTGAATTTCAACTCAAATTTTTTTTTATCCTTTGCCGTACCCTATTAAACTTGGCCAGCCACAGCCGAAACCGCTGATTAATGGTGTTGATATTTTGTCAATTGAATTTCACCCCAGAAAAAAATATATCCTTTGCAGGACACGGTTAAACTTGGCCAGCCACAGCTGAAACGAATGATTTATGGTATTTGTATTTTGGCAATTAAATTTCCCTGCAGAACAAATTATATCCTTTGCTGGACACAATTAAACTTGGCCAGCCATTGCTGGGACACCAGATTTACTGAATTTCTATTTTTGCTACTGACTTTCACCCCAGAAAATAATATACCCTTTTACGGAAAGATTACAAAGAAGCCTGCAACAGCTCGAACAACAGTTTTACTGTATTTCTATTTTTGCAACACAAAATAATATATCCTTTGCCGTACACTATTAAACTTGGCTAGCCACAGCTGAAACCACTGATTTATAGTATTGCTATTTTGGCAATTGAATTTCACCCCAGAACAAAATATATCCTTTGCCGGACACTATTAAACTTGGCCAGCCACTGCTGGGACACCAGATTTACGGTATTACTATTTTGGCAATTGAATTTCACCCCAGAACAAAATACATCCTTTGCCGGATACTATTAAACTTGGCCAACCACTGCTGGGACACCTGATTTACTGTATTTCTATTTTTGCTACTGACTTTCACCCCAGAAATTAATATACCTTTTTATGGACAGATTAAAACGAAGCCTGCAACAGCTGGAACAACAGTTTTACTGTATTTCTATTTTTGCAACTGAATTTCACCGCAGAAAATAATATATCCTTTGCAGTACACTATTAAACTTGGCCAGCCATAGCTGAAACCACTGATTCATGGTATTACTATTTTGGCAATTGAATTTCACCCCAGAACAAAATATATTCTTTGCCGGACACTATTAAACTTGGCCAGCCACTGCTGGGACACAAGATTTACGGTATTGCTTTCTTGGCAATTGAATTTCACCCCTGAACAAAATATATCCTATGACGGACACTATTCAACTTCTCCAGCCACTACTGGGACACCAGATTTACGGTATTGCTATTTTGGTAATTGAATTTCACAGCAGAAAAAAATATATCCTTTGCTGTACACTATTAAACTTGGCCAGCCACAGCTGAAACCGCTGATTAATGGTATTGCTATTTTGGCAATTGAATTTCACCCCAGAACAAAATATATCCTTTGCAGTACACTATTAAACTTGGCCAGCCACTGCTGGGACACCAGATTTACTGAATTTCTATTTTTGCTACTGACTTTCACCCAAGAAAATAATATACCCTTTTACAGACAGATTTATACGAAGCCTGCAACAGCTGGAACAACATTTTACTGTATTTCTATTTTTGCAACTGAATTTCACCGCTGAAAATAATCTATCCTTTGCGGTACACTATTAAACTTGGCCAGCCATAGCTGAAACCACTGATTCATGGTTTTACTATTTTGGCAATTGAATTTCACCCCAGAACAAAATATATTCTTTGCCAGACACTATTAAACTTGGCCAGCCACTGCTGGGACACCAGATTTACGGTATTGCTTTCTTGGCAATTGAATTTAACCCCAGAACAAAATATATCCTTTGCCGGACCCTATTAAACTTGGCCAGCCACTGCTGAGACACCAGATTAACTGTATTTCTATTTTTGCTACTGACTTTCACCCCAGAAAATAATATACCCTTTTACGGACAGATTTAAACGAAGTCTGCAACAGCTGGAACAACAGTTTTACTGTATTTCTATTTTTGCAACTGAATTTCACCGCAGAAAATAATATATCTTTTGCCGGACACTATTAAACTTGGCCAGCAACAGCTGGAACACCAGATTTACTGTATTTCTATTTTTGCTACTGACTTTCACCCCAGAAAATAATATATCCTTTAACGGACACTAGGGAAATTGTCCAGTCAAAGCTGGAACACCAGATTCAGGGTATTGCTATTTTGGCAATTAAATTTCACCCCAGAACCAAATCTATCATTTGACGCATACTTTTAAACTTGTCCAGTCACAGCTGGAACAACAGATTCAGGTTATTGCTATTTGGCATTTGAATTTCACACCAGAAAAAATATACCCTTTTCCAGACAGATTTAAACCAGGCCTGCAACAGCTGGAAAACCAGACTCAGGGTTTTGCTATTTTGGGAATTAAATGTCACCCCAGAACAAAATCTATCCTTTGCCGTACACTATTAAACTTGGCCAGTCACTTCTGGGAAACCAGATTTACACTCTTTCTATTTTTGCTACTGAATTTCACGCCAGAAAAAAATATACCCTTTTACGGACAGATTTAAACTAGGCCTGCAACAGCTGGAACACCAGATTCAGGGTATTGCTATTTTGGCAATTGAATTTCACCCCTGAAAAAAATGTATCCTTTGCAGGACACTATTAAACTTAGCATGCCACAGCTGAAACCACAGATTTATGGTATTGCTATTTTGGCAATTGAATTTCACCCCAGAAAAAAAATATCCTTTGCAGGACACTATTAAACTTGGCCAGCCATAGCTGAAACCACTGATTTATGGCATTGCTACTTTGGCAATTGAATTTCACCAAAGAACAAAATATATCCTTTGCCGGACACTATTAAACTTGGCCAGCCGCAGCTGAAACCACTAATTTATGGTATTTCTATTTTGGCAATTGAATTTCACCCCAGAACAAAATATATCCAATGCAGGACACTATTAAACTTGGCCAGCCACTTCTGGGACACCAGATTTACACTCTTTCTATTTTTGCTACTGACTTTCACCCCAGATAAAAATATACCCTATTACGGACAGATTTAATCTAGGCCTGCAACAGCTGGAACACCAGACTTAGGGTTTTGCTATTTTGGGAATTAAATGTCACCCCAGAACAAAATCTATCCTTTGCTGTACACTATTAAACTTGGCCAGTCACTTCTGGGACACCAGATTTACACTCTTTCTATTTTTGCTACTGACTTTCACGCCAGAAAAAAATATACCCTTTTACGGACAGATTTAAACTAGGCCTGCAACAGCTTGAACACCAGATTCAGGGTATTGCTATTTTGGCAATTAGATTTCACCCCTGAAAAAAATATATCCTTTGCAGGACACTATTAAACTTGGCATGCCACAGCTGAAACCACTGATTTATGGTATTGCTATTTTGGCAATTGAATTTCACCCCAGAAAAAATATATCCTTTGCAGGACACTATTAAAATTGACCATCCATAGCTGAAACCACTGATTTATGGTATTGCTATTCTGGCAATTGAATTTCACCCCAGGAAAAAAAAATATATCCTTTGCCGTACACTATTAAATTTTGCCAGCCACAGCTGAAACCACTGATTTATGGTATTGCTATTTTGGCAATTGAATTTAACCCCAGAAATAAATATATCCTTTGCAGGACACTATTAAACTTGGCCAGCCACAGCTGAAACCACTGATTTATGGTATTGCTATTTTGGCAATTGAATTTCACCAAAGAACAAAATATATCCTTTGCCGGACACTATTAAACTTGGCCAGCCACAGCTGAAACCACTGATTTATGGTATTTCTATTTTGCCAATTGAATTTCACCCCAGAACAAAATATATCCTTTGCCATACACTATTAAACTTGGCCAGCCACATCTGAAACCACTGATTTATGGTATTGCTATTTTGGCAATTGACTTTCACCCCTGAACAAAATATATCCTTTGCCGGACACTATTATACTTTGCCAGCCACTGATGGGACACCAGATTTAGGGAATTGCTATTTTGGCAATTGAATTTCACCACAGAAAATAATCTATCCTTTGCCAGACAGCAGACAGTATTACACTTGGCTAGCCACAGCTGGAACACCAGATTTAGCGGTATGCTATTTTGGCAATGGAATTTAACCCCTTAATAAAATATAGAAATTTCTATCCTGAGTTTCTAGTGGTGACAATAAGCACAGCCAAGCCCCTGATGTAGGATATAGCAAAAAAAAATAAAAAATTGTATTGATTGATTGATGGACTTGGTGGCAGCTTGTGCTGGTGCACCACAAGTCACAAAATGGCCGCCGATCACCCCAGAAAAAAGTGACAGAAAAACGCTCTGTGCAGCCTAAAAACCAGTGAGCAATTAAGCAGAATTTGTATGATTCACAGCTGTAGATCGATCACTTTATTAGGTGCTTTTGCTGACTTTTCCCTGCCTAATCTCGCCCTCACAGAAGCTGCGTCCACTCCCTACACTAATCAAAGCAGTGTGACGTGCGGCGCTACGTGACTCCAGCTTAAATAGAGGCTGGGTCACATGCTGCACTTGGCCAATCCCAGCCATGCCATTAGTAGGCATGGCTGTGATGGCTTCTTAGGGCAAGAAGTAAAACGCTAGCTGATTGGCTGCTGTGCAGCCCTTCAGAAAGCGGGAAGAAATCGCCGAACAACTGACCCAAACCCGACTTTTTTTTTAAATGTTCGGGTCCGGGTCCGTGTCCCGAACACCCCAAAATTTGGTACGAACCCAAACTATGCTCGAACTGTTCGCTCAACACTAATCATGACTTCAGATGGAAAAAAATGACGAATATTCTAAAAAACAAACATATAACACTATATTCTATAGTGCTATATATTCGGGTGTTAGACTATTCGCATAAAAAAATTAAATAATGAAGAATATTCTAATTCCCTGCAGACTACAATATTGCAGCCTTCTCAAATTGGCCCACAAGCAAGAAGCATGTAGGTGCACTAGGTAATGGGTTCAGATAAACAACTAAATAAAAGAATATTCATTTTTACAAATATATATCACTATATTCGAAATATTCGTGAATTTTCGAAGTGCCGATATTCACAATAAAAATTCGAAATTCGAATATTCGCGCTCAACACTAATCATTAGACATATAGCTTTATTTTATTGGAATGCACACTTATTTCTAATCACCTACCTACTTTCCTTGCTGAACCCAACTCACGCTAAATCTTCATTGATCCATACTGTATTCCACTCTCTATCTGCTCTAACTACCAGCCTTTTTGCATAACTACCCTTCCATCCCCAGATCCTAGGTTAAAAGCTTCTCTAACCATCTAACCATTAGTGATGTCGCGAACATAAAATTTTCAGTTCGCGAACAGCGAACGCGAACTTCCGCAAATGTTCGCGAACGGGCGAACCGGGCGAACCGCCATAGACTTCAATTGGCAGGCGAATTTTAAAACCCACAGGGACTCTTTCTGGCCACAATAGTGATGAGAAAGTTGTTTCAAGGGGTCTAACACCTGGACTGTGGCATGCCGGAGGGGGATCTATGGCAAAACTCCCATGGAAAATTACGTAGTGGACGCAGAGTCGGGTTTTAATCCATAAAGGGCATAAATCAACTAACATTCCTAAATTGTTTGGAATAACGTGCTTTAAAACATCCAGTGTGTGTATACGATCAGGTATGATGTTGTATCGATCAGGTAGTGTAAGGGTTACGCCCGCTTCACTGACATTGACAGACCAAACTCCCTTTTAATGCACCGCAAACAGTTCATTTGCACAACCGCAAACTCCCCATTTGCACAAGGTTGGATACCAAGCTAGCCACGTCCCGGTGATGTTATTGAAGGTTTCTTCCTCCACCCAGCCACGTACAACACCAAGGGTCCCCAAAAGATGAATTGAATTGATTTTTCGAACGGTGAGATGGTTAAAAAACGCTGGCTCCCTCCCCTTTGTTTTTATCCACGGTGACTGCGTCTGCGCCGTGCAATTTACTGTCACACCCGATATGAGTTGTATTTTCTGTAGTACTATTCTCATCAGTTTAATCCCTCTAACGTCCCCAATCTGGGGGCCATTTATTGAATAGATTTTTCGAACGGGGAGATGGTTAAAAAAACGCTGGCTCCCTCCACTCTGTTTTAAACTACGGTCACTGCGTCTGCGCCGTGCAATTTACTGTCACACCCGATATGAGTTGTATTTTCTGTAGTACTATTCTCATCAGTTTAATCCCTCTAACGTCCCCAATCTGGGTGCCATTTATTGAATAGATTTTTCGAACGGGGAGATGGTTAAAAAACGCTGGCTCCCTCCACTCTGTTTTAATCCACGGTCACTGCGTCTGCGCCGTGCAATTTACTGTCACACCCGATATGAGTGGTATTTTCTGTAGTACTTTTCTCATCAGTTTAATCCCTCTAACGTCCCCAATCTGGGGGCCATTTATTGAATAGATTTTTCGAACAGGGAGATGGTTAAAAAACGCTGGCTCCCTCCACTCTGTTTTAAACCACGGTGACTGCGTCTGCGCCGTGCAATTTACTGTCACACCCGATATGAGTGGTATTTTCTGTAGTACTATTCTCATCAGTTTAATCCCTCTAACGTCCCCAATCTGGGGGCCATTTATTGAATAGATTTTTCGAACGGGAGATGGTTAAAAAACGCTGGCTCCCTCCACTCTGTTTTAAACCACGGTGACTGCGTCTGCGCCGTGCAATTTACTGTCACACCCGATATGAGTGGTATTTTCTGTAGTACTATTCTCATCAGTTTAATCCCTCTAACGTCCCCAATCTGAGGGCCATTTATTGAATAGATTTTTCGAACGGGAGATGGTTAAAAAACGCTGGCTCCCTCCACTCTGTTTTAAACCACGGTCACTGCGTCTGCGCCGTGCAATTTACTGTCACACCCGATATGAGTGGTATTTTCTGTAGTACTATTCTCATCAGTTTAATCCCTCTAACGTCCCTCAATCTGGGTGCCATTTATTGAATAGATTTTTCGAACGGGAGATGGTTAAAAACGCTGGCTCCCTCCACTCTGTTTTAATCCACGGTCACTGCGTCTGCGCCGTGCAATTTACTGTCACACCCGATATGAGTGGTATTTTCTGTAGTACTATTCTCATCAGTTTAATCCCTCTAACGTCCCCAATCTGGGGGCCATTTATTGAATAGATTTTTCGAACAGGAGATGGTTAAAAAACGCTGGCTCCCTCCACTCTGTTTTAAACCACGGTGACTGCGTCTGCGCCGTGCAATTTACTGTCACACCCGATATGAGTGGTATTTTCTGTAGTACTATTCTCATCAGTTTAATCCCTCTAACGTCCCCAATCTGGGGGCCATTTATTGAATAGATTTTTCGAACGGGGAGATGGTTAAAAAACGCTGGCTCCCTCCACTCTGTTTTAAACCACGGTGACTGCGTCTGCGCCGTGCAATTTACTGTCACACCCGATATGAGTGGTATTTTCTGTAGTACTATTCTCATCAGTTTAATCCCTCTAACGTCTCCGACTCCCCAATCTGGGGGCCATTTATTAAATAGATTTTTCGAACGGGGAGATTGTTAAAAAAACGCTGGCTCCCTCCACTCTGTTTTAAACCACGGTCACTGCGTCTGCGCGTGCAATTTACTGTCACACCCGATATGAGTGGTATTTTCTGTAGTACTATTCTCATCAGTTTAATCCCTCTAACGTCCCCAACTCCCCAATCTGGGGGCCATTTATTAAATAGATTTTTCGAACGGGAGATGGTTAAAAAACGCTGGCTCCCTCCACTCTGTTTTAATCCACGGTCACTGCGTCTGCGCCGTGCAATTTACTGTCACACCCGATATGAGTGGTATTTTCTGTAGTACTATTCTCATCAGTTTAATCCCTCTAACGTCCCCGACTCCCCAATCTGGGGGCCATTTATTAAATAGATTTTTCGAACGGGAGATGGTTAAAAAGCGCTGGCTCCCTCCACTCTGTTTTAATCCACGGTCACTGCGTCTGCGCCGTGCAATTTACTGTCACACCCGATATGAGTGGTATTTTCTGTAGTACTATTCTCATCAGTTTAATCCCTCTAACGTCCCCAATCTGGGGGCCATTTATTGAATAGATTTTTCGAACGGGAGATGGTTAAAAAACGCTGGCTCCCTCCACTCTGTTTTAAACCACGGTGACTGCGTCTGCGCCGTGCAATTTACTGTCACACCCGATATGAGTGGTATTTTCTGTAGTATTATTCTCATCAGTTTAATCCCTGTTACGTCCCATATCAGGGATTGCCTTTTGTGAAAAAAATTTAGGCCGGGTACCTTCGACTGCCTTCACAGTGACAGACCAAACTCTCATACACTAAACTGAATTGATTTCAGGAACCGGGAGATGGAAAAAGCAGCTTAGTCGGTCCTCTTACTCCCAAATTGGGGCACTGCGGCGTGCACAGAGCAATGTGCTGTGACACCCTATATGAGTGGTGTCTTAACTAGTACTATTCCTATCAGTTTAATCCCTGTTACGGACCCTATCCGGTCGAATTGATTATCCATTGTCGAATTAGCGAACCATTACGACATCATGAAATAATTTAGTTCTGAGCTCTGTACTTGCTTTGTATTGGAATTGATGGGGATTTTTTAATTGCCTGCATCATTTCTAATAAACTATTAAGAGACTTTATTATGATTTTTATTTTATGTATTAAAAACCCATACAACATATAAAAAAAAAGGTAAATTAATGTTTTTCTATGAAATATTATCCAGCCGTCCGATCGCTTTTGGTCTGACCATAATGAAACAACGGCCTTATCATCTGGGGTGTGGCAACATTGCCAACACACTTATAGAGGTGATGATTGCTTCATTGTGATACGCAAGCCCCTTCACCACAACAAGGTAACGATCACGAAGGGGAATTGACACTTGTATGTGCCTTTTTTTTTTGGTTTGTTTCTGCAGCCACAGTGCTGCACCATAGGACAGAAAAATTAGGCATGTACACATGCCTGAAAAATAATGGCACTGTTGCAGCCGCTATTGTAGCAGCGGCCGGAAAAATTTATGTTTTCCAGGCAGAAAAGTGACTAAAACATTGCGGCTTGAACCCTAGTTGGTGGTGGAGAATTCACGAAAGTCATCCGGTATGCAGACATTAAATACAGCAGCGTGGGGACCATTTTGAGGCCAAGGCATGTAATCAGGCCTTTTGTTAGTCAAACGTATCCCCACTGTCAGTCCCTTCGGGATCCATGCCTCATTCATCTTTATGAAGGTGAGGTAATCAACACTTTTTGACCGAGGCGACTTCTCTTGTCAGTGACAATGCCTCCTGCTGCACTGAAGGTCCTTTCTGACAGGACACTTGAAGCAGGGCAGGCCAGAAGTTCTATCGCGAACTGGGATAGCTCAGGCCACAGGTCAAGCCTGCACACCCAGTAGTGAAGGGGTTCATTGCTCCTCAGAGTGTCGATATCTGCTGTTAAGGCGAGGTAGTCTGCTACCTGTCGGTCGAGTCGTTCTCTAAGGCTGGATCCCGAAGGGCTGTGGCGATGAGTAGGACTGAAAAAGCTCCGCATGTCCTCCATCAACAACACATCTGTAAATCGTCCAGTCCTTGCCGCCGTGGTAGGAGGAGGATTACACTCACCTCTTCCCCTGTTAGATTCCCGTTGTGCTGTGACATCCCCCTTATAAGCTGTGTAAAGCATATTTTTAGTTTGGTTTTGAACTGCTGCATCCTTTCCGACTTTCGGTAATTTGGTAACATTTCTGCCACTTTCTGCTTATACCGGGGGTCTAGTAGCGTGGCCACCCAGTACAGATCGTTCTCCTTTATCCTTTTTATACGTGGGTCCCTCAACAGACATGACAGCATGAAAGACCCCATTTGAACAAGGTTGGATGCAGAGCTACTCATTTCCCGTTCCTCGTCCTCACTGATGTCATTGACGGTCTGTTCTTCCCCAGCCACGTACAACACCATGGGTCCCAGATAGGTGACAACAACGAGCACCCTGGGGTGCCTGCTGTGGTTGGTCTTCCTCCTCCTCAAAGCCGCCACATTCCTCCTCTGACTCCTCTTCCTCATACTCCTCTTCCAGCGTTGCTGCAGGTCCGACAAGCGATGATGACAAGGCTGTTTCTGGTGGTGATGGTGACCACAACTCTTCCTCTTCCTCTTCACGCTCATCTACAGCCTGATCCAGAACTCTTCGCAGGGCACGCTCCAGGAAGAAAACAAATGGGATGAGGTCGCTGATGGTGCCTTCGGTGCGACTGACTAGGTTTGTCACCTCCTCAAAAGGACGCATGAGCCTACAGGCATTGCGCATGAGTGTCCAGTAACGTGGCAAAAAGATTCCCAGCTCACGAAGGCTGTCCTAGCACCCGGTCATACAAATACTCGTTGACGGCTTTTTCTTGTTGGAGCAGGCGGTCGAACATTAGGAGTGTTGAATTCCAACGTGTCGGGCTGTCGCATATCAAGCGCCTCACTGGCATGTTGTTTCGCCGCTGAATATCGGAAAAGTGCGCCATGGCCGTGTAGGAACGCCTGAAATGGCCACACACCTTCCTGGCCTGCTTGAGGACGTCCTGTAAGCCTGGGTACTTAGACACAAAAGCGTTGTACGATGAGATTCAACACATGTGCCATGCACGGCACATGTGACAACTACCCAAATTTAATGCCGCCAACAGATTGCTTCCATTGTCACACACCACTTTGCCGATCTCCAGTTGGTGCGGGGTCAGCCACTGATCCACCTGTGCGTTCAGGGGCGGACAGGAGTGCTGGTCCTGTGTGGCTCTCTGCTTTCAGGCAAGTCAACCCCAAGATAGCGTGACACTGTCGTATCCGGGATGTGGAATAGCCCCTGGGGAGCTGGGGGAATCAGTTGATGTGCAGCCAGGCGCCGCAGCAGAAGAGGACTCAGCCGAGGAGGATATTGAAGAGGATGGAGTAGGAGTAGAGGAGGTGGCAGTAGGTCTGCCTGCAAGTCGTGGTGGTGTCACCAACTCCGCTGCGGAGCCACGCATTCCATGCTTGTCAGCCGTCAGCAGGTTGACCCAATGCGCAGTATACGTGATATACCTGCCCTGACCGTGCTTTGCAGACCAGGTATCAGTGGTCAGATGGACCCTTGCCCCAACACTGTATGCCAGAGATGCCATGACTTCCTTTTCAATGACATGGTAGAGGTTTGGGATTGCCTTTTTGAAAAAAATTTCGTCCGGGTACCTTCCACTGTGGTGTCCCAATAGCGACAAATTTTTGAAGGCCTCAGACTCTACCAGCTGGTATGGTAAAAGCTGGCGGGCTAAGAGTTCCGTCAAGCCAGCTGTCAGTCGCCGGGCAAGGGGTGACTTTGTGACATTGGCTTCTTATGCTCAAACATGTCCTTGACAGACACCTGACTGTGGGCAGATGAGCAGGAACTGCTGAAGGTGAGAGATGGAGTGGCGGGTGGTTGAGAGGGGGCAGGGAGGACAGCAGTGGTTGGCGTGGCTGAAGATGCTGGACCAGGAGGAGCATGGTGGCTTTGAGTTTGTGTGCTGCTTGTACTCATGTGTTGATCCCATAGGCGTTTGTGATGTGAGATCATGTGCCTTCGCAAAGCAGTTGTACCAAGGTGGGTGTTGGACTTCCCACGACTCAGTTTCTTTTGGCACAGGTTGCAAATGGCATTGCTTTTATCAGAGGCAGACACACAAAAAAAAATGCCACACTGCTGAGCTTTGCAATGACGGCATTCTAGTGGTGGCAACAGCATGCGTTGACTGGCGTGCTGTCTGGCTGACCCCAGGTGCCGATACATGCTGTCTGACTGTGCCACTAACTCCTTGCGACGACCTCCCCCTGCTTCCAACTCGTCTCCTCATTCTCTCTGTCTCCCCTTCAGAACTTTCCCCCTCTTCTTCTCTTCGAGCAGGCACCCACGTGGCATCCGTGGACACATCGTCATCATCAACCGCTTCACTTGTATCTGACACCTCAGCAAAGGAAGCAGCAGCGGGTACAACATCATCATCATCATCATCACACTGTACGTCCATGTGTGTAATCCTGCCTGACTGAGACATATCCCGTAATCTACATCATCTGGCAATAATGGTTGCGCATCACTAATTGCATCCAACTGATGTGTAAATAACTCCTCTGACGGATCAAGTGAAGCGGCTGTGGTGGCTGTGGTGGTAGTGGTGGTGGTGGCGGCGGGCGGGTGCGTGGTAACTTGAGAGCAGGTGACCGAAGCTGAGCTGGAGGAGGATGGTGCGTCAAGGTTCTTAGCGGAAGCTGTTGAAGATTGGGTGTCCTGTCTAAGCCAGTCAACTACGTCCTCTGAATTTTTCGGGTTCAGGAGTGCGTGGCCTCTGAAAACTGGGCATTATTCCAGGGACAGTGGAAATCACAGCACCACGACCACGACGGCCCCTGCGTGGTGGCCTGCCTCTGCCTGTCATTTTTTTTAGATAAGTGGTACTACGCGTGCTAGGTACTGTGCCACCCGGTATGAGTGGTTGGCACTGGCAGTGGGCACACTACAGTCAGTGGAAGCGGGCCTGACACACACTGGCAGCAGGCAAGCAACTGAATTTAGACTACTGTCTAAAAATTAAATGCCTTATTTATCGGCAAGCTACTGTGCCACCCGGTATCAGTGGTTGGCACTGGCAGTGGGCACACTACAGTCAGTGGAAGCGGGCCTGACACACACTGGCAGCAGGCAAGCAACTGAATTTAGACTGCTGTCTAAAAATTAAATGCCTTATTTATCGGCAAGCTACTGTGCCACCCGGTATCAGTGGTTGGCACTGGCAGTGGGCACACTACAGTCAGTGGAAGAGGGCCCGACACACACTAGCAGCAGGCAAGCAACTGAATTTAGACTACTGTCTAAAAATTAAATGCCTTTTTTATCGGCAAGCTACTGTGCCACCCGGTATGAGTGGTTGGCACTGGCAGTGGGCACACTACAGTCAGTGGAAGCGGGCCTGACACACACTGGCAGCAGGCAAGCAACTGAATTTAGACTACTGTCTAAAAATTAAATGCCTTATTTATCGGCAAGCTACTGTGCCACCCGGTATGAGTGGTTGGCACTGGCAGTGGGCACACTACAGTCAGTGGAAGCGGGCCTGACACACACTGGCAGCAGGCAAGCAACTGAATTTAGACTACTGTCTAAAAATTAAATGCCTTATTTATCGGCAAGCTACTGTGCCACCCGGTATCAGTGGTTGGCACTGGCAGTGGGCACACTACAGTCAGTGGAAGAGGGCCTGACACACACTAGCAGCAGGCAAGCAACTGAATTTAGACTACTGTCTAAAAATTAAATGCCTTATTTATCGGCAAGCTACTGTGCCACCCGGTATCAGTGGTTGGCACTGGCAGTGGGCACACTACAGTCAGTGGAAGCGGGCCTGACACACACTGGCAGCAGGCAAGCAACTGAATTTAGACTACTGTCTAAAAATTAAATGCCTTATTTATCGGCAAGCTACTGTGCCACCCGGTATCAGTGGTTGGCACTGGCAGTGGGCACACTACAGTCAGTGGAAGCGGGCCTGACACACACTGGGCAGCAGGCAAGCAACTGAATTTAGACTACTGTCTAAAAATTAAATGCCTTATTTATCGGCAAGCTACTGTGCCACCCGGTATGAGTGGTTGGCACTGGCAGTGGGCACACTACAGTCAGTGGAAGCGGGCCTGACACACACTGGCAGCAGGCAAGCAACTGAATTTAGACTACTGTCTAAAAATTAAATGCCTTATTTATCGGCAAGCTACTGTGCCACCCGGTATCAGTGGTTGGCACTGGCAGTGGGCACACTACAGTCAGTGGAAGAGGGCCTGACACACACTGGCAGCAGGCAAGCAACTGAATTTAGACTACTGTCTAAAAATTAAATGCCTTATTTATCGGCAAGCTACTGTGCCACCCGGTATGAGTGGTTGGCACTGGCAGTGGGCACACTACAGTCAGTGGAAGCGGGCCTGACACACACTGGCAGCAGGCAAGCAACTGAATTTAGACTACTGTCTAAAAATTAAATGCCTTATTTATCGGCAAGCTACTGTGCCACCCGGTATCAGTGGTTGGCACTGGCAGTGGGCACACTACAGTCAGTGGAAGCGGGCCTGACACACACGGGCAGCAGGCAAGCGACTGAATTTAGACTACTGTCTAAAAATTAAATGCCTTATTTATCGGCAAGCTACTGTGCCACCCGGTATGAGTGGTTGGCACTGGCAGTGGGCACACTACAGTCAGTGGAAGCGGGCCTGACACACACTGGCAGCAGGCAAGCAACTGAATTTAGACTACTGTCTAAAAATTAAATGCCTTATTTATCGGCAAGCTACTGTGCCACCCGGTATCAGTGGTTGGCACTTGCAGTGGGCACACTACAGTCAGTTGAAGTCGGCCTGACACACACTAGCAGCAGGCAAGCAGCTGAAATTATACTAAAGTGTAAAAATTAAATGCCTTTTTTATGCAAAGTCCTGTGCCAGCCGGTATGAGTGGTGGGCACTGGCAGTGGGCACACTACAGTCAGTGGAAGTCAGCCTGACACACACTGGCAGGCAACTAACCTTAGATTAAAGTGTAAAAATTAAGTGCCTTTTTTGATGCAAAGTCCTGTGCCACACGGGATGACAGGGGTGGGCACTGGCAGTGGGCACACTACAGTCAGTTGAAGTCGGCCTGACACACACTAGCAGCAGTCAAGCAGCTGAAATTACACTAAAGTGTAAAAATTCAGCCTGACACACACTGGCAGGCAACTAACCTTAGATTAAAGTGTAAAAATTAAGTGCCTTTTTTTGATGCAAAGTCCTGTGCCAGCCGGTATGAGTGGTGGGCACTGGCAGTGGGCACACTACAGTCAGTGGAAGTCAGCCTGACACACACTGGCAGGCAACTAACCTTAGATTAAAGTGTAAAAATTAAATGCCTTTTTTTGATGCAAAGTCCTGTGCCACACGGAATGACAGGGGTGGGTACTGGCAGTGGGCACACTACAGTCTGTGGGCCTGCAGCTCCTCACACACAGGCAGGCCAGGCAACTGCAATATGTATATAAAGGGGAAAAAAAAGCAGACTAATGTTGCAGCCCTAAAAAGGGCTTTTTGGGGTGCTGTCAGGACGCTATCCTTACAGCAGAGATCAGATGAGTCTTTCAGGACTGGAGTGGACACTGAATTCACTAGCCTAGCTATCGATTTCCCAATTAAATCAGCAGCAACTACACTCTCCCTCCTCTCACTAAGACTGCAGATTCAGAATGAATCTAAAATGGATGCTGTGCAGGAGGTGGGAGGGTCTGGGAGGGAGGGTATGCTGCTGATTGGCTGGAATGTGTCTGCTGACTGTGAGGTACAGGGTCAAAGTTTGCTCAATGATGATGTATAGGGGGCGGACCGAACATCGCATATGTTCGCCCGGCAGAGGCGAACGCGAACAAGCTATGTTCGCCGGGAACTGTTCGCCGGCGGATAGTTCGGGCCATCTCTACTAACCATTATTTTCCAGATTACAGCTGATCCCTTACCATGAATGTGCAGCCCTTTCCTACTATAGAGTCTTAGTTAACAGAAAAGTCAACCTAGTTCTCCATGAACTCAAACCCTACTAACCCTACTTTTCTATGCCACTTATTTAATTTCTAAAGCTCCCACTGAGCATGGAACTGGTAATATTTTTGACTCTGCTTTGTAGGTCATAGACTTTAGCTTCTACCCCCTAAAATTATTTTTAAAGGCATTGTCCAAAATTTTATACTGATGGCCTATCCTTAAGATTGGCCATCATCAGATTGAACTACAAAATAGCTGTTGTCAGCTAAGTTTCAGAATGTCAGACCCCTGCCAGCCTGATATTGGCATATGTTTAGGATAGCCAATATTAGGCTAATATAACATAATATAATCCTGGGCAAACTCTTAAAGTATCTTAAATCTGCAGGGGCGCACCTTTAATGAGGCAAGGTGAGGCAGCCACCCTATGCAGCGCCATCTAGGGGAAGGAGGAGGGCGGCAATGTAAAACAGTAGTTTACAGTGACAGCTCCATACTCTATGTGCTGTCACTGTGGTGAAAGAACAGTCTCCCTCTCAATACATGCCACAAAGACTATTAAGGATCGGGCAGCATGTCCCTTCTTCCTCCTGACGGCACTGCACAGAGTACAGCCAGTGCACTTGTCCACATCCACAGAGCAGTTTCTGTACTGAGCACAGGCAGTGAATGATAACCCCTGACCCCACATGAACTTCGTGTCACCGGCTATAATTCACTGTCTGTGTCTACAAGCTGTGAAGACGGTCGGGAAGGGTTGAAAAACAACTATGGCAGCAGGGAAAACCAGATCATCTTCTCAAGCTTATCCTGCTCCAGGTTAACCACCAGGATGCCTGTAAGTGACTCTGTGTGTGTGTATTTGTACTGTATATAGTGTATACAGTATATATGTTTGTATGTACTGTAAATACTTGTATAAACACTGTATACAGTAAATATGTGTGTTTATGTACTGTATATATGTGTGTATACTGTATACAGTATATATGTTTGTATATACTGCACATACTTGTGTATATACTGTATACAGTATATATGTGTACGTAAGTACTGAATGTAAATGTATATATAGTGTATACAGTATATATGCGTGTATGTACTGTATATACTTAAGTTTGGTTTTGTTAGAGCATGCTCACGTGTGGGATAAAAGCTCTGAATTAGCGTCCGATAAAAAATCCCATCCACACAGTGTGAAGCATACCCACAGCGTAAACTGACTTGCACTGTGGTCTGTCAATCTGCAGGACCAGTTTATGTTGTGAGTTTTAGGCCACCTGCACAAGTTGCAGAATATGTGCGGTTTTTCAGCGTGGATTCCCATGCAGAAAAACCGCAGTGTAGTACAGTACCATCAAAGATTATGAGATTACACTAATTTCATGTACAATTTTTCTTTTTCATGCGGAAATTGGCCTGGCATGAGGATTTCCAATGAAGGGTAAGATCTGCGGCAGAACCGTATCTAATCTGCTCCAAAATCCATAATTACATGGCGGATTTTGGTGCGGATATGGTGCAAAAATGCACATAAATCCGTACAGAAATTTGTGTGGATCTTATGTGTGATTACCTACATGGTCTGCGGGTGCTCTTGAAGAGTCACTGAACTTTTAAAAACACTTTTGATGTGTCATAGTTACCTTTCAAAAGTTTTGATCGGTGGGTGTCTGAGTTCTAACATTCACAACAATCACTACAATGAGGTAAGATAAGCCCTGACATATCACACTGTCTCTCATCTCTGTAGTAGACAGAATCAAGATTAGCCCATAGACTCTTTTTGAGCTTGTCTCCTGCAGCAATCAGAGAAAGTGTGTGATGAAAATTTAAAATTTGGCATTGGAGGGGGCGCCATTTCAATTTTCGCCTAAGGCAGCAGATAGGCTAGGTGCACTCCTGTAAATCTGACAATATTCAGTGGGAAATGTACCATAACCTCTGGTACTTCCCCAGCCCTAACCTACAATCTCCTTCTCTAATCCACAATATGCTGTGAGCACCAGGAAGTCAACCCATCGTTCAGAATTCACAGTCTTGGCAGCGCATACCACTTTCCCTATTGATGGTGTTCATTTTGGCTGTATCTACAGTATGTTATCTGGTACTAAATGGATAAAATAGCTAGCCAGAAGTAAGAAAGCAAATAATTTGCATGAATTTCCCACACTACATTAAAATATGACATACACACTAAATAAAATAATTTTTTCAGCTGAAGACTATGTAGATATTTCAATTTAAACTATGACAAATATTACCCTCATTTAAATTGCTCTTGTAAGAAAGCACTTCTAGTTTATTCATGTAAAGACCTTAACAAACTCAGTTCAAGTACTCAGAATTATTTATGGGAAGGACATAACCATCACTGCAATATGAATTGTAAATATTTATTAATGGTTCACATTAAAGTTGATTTCAGCTGCAGGTGCTTCACCTTCTGTCACTCCGACTATCAAGGGAACTGTTTCCTTCATACTCTTGTCAAATTACCTTTTCAGATGCTGAACTCCCTTAACAAAACAAAATATAGATGGAAGAAAAGAACTAATGATGAAACCCTACCCAGAGTTATTAAGTTTTTCAAGAAGACCATCTTTCTTAATTCTGACATGGTACATTTTTATTACACAAACGAGACATTATGCACGTTACAATAACAGGCGCTAGAACATTAGTGCTGGCACTGTTATGGGGGATCTGTGGATGACACTGTTATGGTGGATCTGTGGATGACACTGTTATGGGGGATCTGTGGCTGACACTGTTATAGGGGATCTGTGGATGACACTGTTATAGGGGATCTGTGGATGACACAGTTATGGGGGATCTGCGGATGGCACTGTTATGGGGGGATCTGTGCCTGGTACTGTTATGGGGATCTGTGGATGACACTGTTATGGTGGATATGTGGATGACACTGTTATGGGGGGATCTGTGGATGGTACTCTTATGGGGGGGATCTGTAGATGGCACTGTTAGGGGGGCTCTGTGGATGACACTGTTAGGGGGGATCTGTGGATGGCACTGTTATGGTAGGATCTGTGGATGGCACTGTTATGGGGGGATCTGTGGATGGCACTTTTATGGGGGGATCTGTGGATGACACTGTTATGGGGGGATCTGTGGATGGCACTGTTATGGGGGGATCTGTGGATGACACTGTTATGGGGGGATCTGTGGATGGCACTGTTATTGGGGGATCAGTGGATGGCACTGTTATAGGGGATCAGTGGATGGCACTGTTATGGGGGGATCTGTGGATGCCACTGTAATGGGGGGATCTGTGGATGCCACTGTTATGGGGGGATCTGTGGATGGTACTGTTATTGGGGGATCTGTGGATGATGCACTGTTATGGGGATCTGTGGATGACGCACTGTTATGGGGGAATCTGCGGATGGCACTGTTATGGGGGATCTGTGGATGGCACTGTTATAGCAAATCTGTGGATGGCACTGTTATAGGGGATCTGTGGATGAAACTGTTATGTGCGATCTGTGGCTGACACTGTTATGGGGGGATCTGTGGCTGACACTGTTATGGGGGATCTGTGGCAGACACTGTTATGGGGAGATCTGTGGATGACACTATTATGGGGGATCTGTGGATGTCACTGTTATGGGGGGATCTGTGGATTTCACTGTTATGGGGGGATCTGTGGATGACACTTATTGGGGTCTGTGGCTTACACTTATGGGGGTCTGTGGATGACACTTTAATGGGGGTTGTTACGCTACCAGTGCCTGGCCGCCCGCCCGGCCTCCTGCCTCATGCCTCACCATGTAGTAAGTGAAGAAGTGAAGATCGTTATTATTATTACAGTTATTCATAGTATTACTACTCTGAGCGGGGCCAGTGCAATACAGTGACTGCACCGGGTCCCACTGCCATTATAATAGGATGCCGCACATGTAGTGTCCGTGGAGTGTGTGCCGATTGGTCTGTTCGTCGCGCATGCACACTTGACAAATCGTCACACACGAACGGACACCACGCAGATAGGGATTTTATTAGTATAGATGATCACCATTATCATATGCCACTGTTATGATTCAAAATAAAAATTATGTCGCTATCAATTAAAGTTGTTCCATTCACAAACAAAAATACAACTAGCACTTTGATGTGATATTAGCTAAAAAGCCAATCTCATAAATAATACAGATAATATAAGCAGCAATGACAACCCCTCCTATGAAACAAGCTACATATGGGCATAGCTATGGGCATAGAAGCCATAGCAAGTACTATATGGCCCAGCAGTTAAAGGGGCCCACTCAAGTACAAGAACATTGTTCCCTTTTTACTGTTTAGCACTACTATGTGGCTTGTCTGATATACTGTATGGTGCTGTTATCCATTTTCTTTAAAGGTTTTTTTCAGGCTCATGATATTGATGACCTATCTTCAGGATAGGTCATCAATATCTGATAACTGGGGATCTGCCACCCCCAGGGTCAGATGTTCCCTGCAGCCTCCAGTTCTGGAACTAGCTCTTGAAATGGACAACAATACACCATACATATCCTGTGGATAGAAGTGGTGCTATTTTTTCATGCAGTGGTAATGTTTTTAAAATCCTGGACAAACCCATTTACTCTTATTTCAATTTAGCTTAAAGGGGTTCTCCTGGTTCAGGGCTGAACCCAGATATAAGCTCTTCATTATTCTATGTATGAATGGAACATCTGAGAATTTCCTTGCTCCAATGCTCTCCCTTGCCTTGCATTACATTGTGAAGCGCACGCCTGTGTTTGTTTACTGCTGGTGATGTCCCGGGCTCCACATCACGATTCTAGAAGGAGACTTTCACCTAGCAGTGAGTCCAGTGACATCACGGGCACAAATGGACGGTCTATAATGCTGCCCTAGGCTGTTTTGGAGGCTAGTATTATGCAAATTTAGTACCCACTACCAAAACATCTTTCGCCAGTGCTAAACACCACCGATTTGTGCCTGTGACATCATGTAGATCACTGCTAGGTGGAAGTCTTCACCTAGCATAGTGATTTGAAGCCTGATACATCATTAAAGCCAGAAAACCCCTTTAAAGGGAATTTGTCACCACATAAATCAGGATTACTCCAGATGACATGCGAGATGTGTGCTTGTCAGGTAAATGTAAACCTGTTAATCTCATCTCCATGGGTGGCTTCTATGTTGAAAATATTGATCTTTTATAATATGCAGCAAATTAGCCCCTTAGTGCCACAAGAGCAGTGCTCTTGAACTTCATTGCACCCAGAGGCTCTGCTCTTTCTCCTATGTAACACCCCGAACATTCTGATTGGCCAGGCAGTGAAAAACATATTCACGCCTGTCTCACGGGAGTACGTTCAGTGCACGAGTTGTTCAGGATTTTCCCAGCCATTATTTTCAGCCATTAAATCCTAAGAGCAACTTGGGAAGTAGCGAAGCACTGCTGAGTATCAGTAGCCACTGCTTTGGCAAGCCAAGCTCATTCCTGTATTACTTGGGTAGCTAGAGATTCGATTGACCACAGAACAATCCTGCCCAGCTGGTGTCAAGCCTATAACTGCAGCAGATTTCCAGAGGTTTTGGAAGCTAGATTGAGAGGATTTGGTAAATGCATGGACAAATTAGTTTAAAGCATGCTTTAACAAAAATAATAAAATGTTAACAAAAATATTCACTTTCAATCTTAAAGAGGTTCTCCATGAATTAAGAAAATGAAAATACTTAAACATTACTTCATTATAAATATATTACAAAATACCTTTCATTAGTTAGAATGACTCATTTTGTCCGTGGGAGCAATCATTGGCAAAAATAAAATGGCCGCTATCCTACTAGTCCACACAAAACCTGTCCTAATTACACAGGAAGATAAGTTAAAGAGCTGCGCTATCTTCCTCTCTAAGGATCCATTCACATGTCCTCAAAATGGGTCCGGATCAGTTCCACAATTTTGCTGAGCGGGTGCGGACCCGTTCATTTTCAATGGGGCCGCAAAAGATGCGGGCAGCACACCATGTGCTGTCCACATCCGCACTTCCGTTCTGCGGCCCTGCAAAAAATAGAACATGTCATATTCTTGTCCGCATCCACTGACAAGAAAAGGCATTTCTATTATAGTGCCGGCCATGTGCTATCCGCAAAAATTCGAACGCATATGGACGTGTACGGTGTCCGTGTTTTGTGGATCCCCAATTTGCGGACCGCAAAACAGTTGCAGACATGTGAATGGACCCTTACTTTTCAGGGATTATGATCCTGAATACAGTTTGATATGCTCTTCAGATGAATCCCTGTAGGAATGAAGTTCATTAGAAGACATAAAGTACAGAGAGGTGGGGTTGTGCCTGATGAGCAGGAGCACTTGTATGCAGCCTCCATTACCACAGCGCTACATTACCATAGTCTGTCCTCTCTGTACTTCTTGTCTTCTCATGAACTCCATTCCTACAGAGATTAAGCTGATAATTTTATAATTTGTATTCAGTATCATAATTCCTGACAAGCAGAGCAGAGAGGAGGATAAGACAGCTCTTTACCTCAGTGTTATTAAGTGATTTGTCCTGATGTGTGATAAAGACAGGTTTTGTGTGCACTAATAGGACAGCGGTAGAGATGAGCGAACACCTGGATGTTCGGGTTCGAGAAGTTCGGCTGAACTTCCCGAAAATGTTCGGGTTCGGGATCCGAACTCAACCCGAACTTTATCCCGAACCCCATTGAAGTCAATGGGGACCCGAACTTTAGGCACTAAAAGGCTGTAAAATAGTCCAGGAACGGGCTAGAGGGCTGCCAAAGGCAGCAAAATGAAGGTAAATCCCCGCAAACAAATATGGTTAGGGAAATAAATTAAAATAAAATAAAATAAATAAAATGTAACCAATATCAATTGGAGACAGGTCCCACTGCAAGGAATCATGCGTCATATCATTCAACACTGGAGAAGGCCAGTTTCAGTTATTTCGGCCCCAGCACCCAGACAGAGGAGAGGTCCCACAGCAAGGAATCATGCGTCATATCAACCACCACCGGAGAAGGCCACACTCAGTTATTTCAGCCCAGCACCCAGACAGAGGAGAGAGGTCCAACAGCAAGGAATTATGCGTCATATCAACCACCACCGGAGAAGGCCACTCTCAGTTATTTCGGCCCAGCACCCAGACAGAGGAGAGAGATCCCACAGCAAGAAATCATGCATCATATCACCCACCACTGGAGAAGGCCACTTTCAGTTATTGCGGCCCAGCACCCAGACCGAGGATACAGGTCCCACAGCAAGGAATCATGCGTCATATCACCCACCACTGGAGAAGGCCACTTTCAGTTATTTCGGCCCAGCACCCAGACCGAGGATACAGGTCCCACAGCAAGGAATCATGCGTCATATCACCCACCTGATACATCATTAAAGCCAGAAAACCCCTTTAAAGGGAATTTGTCACCACATAAATCAGGATTACTCCAGATGACATGCGAGATGTGTGCTTGTCAGGTAAATGTAAACCTGTTAATCTCATCTCCATGGGTGGCTTCTATGTTGAAAATATTGATCTTTTATAATATGCAGCAAATTAGCCCCTTAGTGCCACAAGAGCAGTGCTCTTGAACTTCATTGCACCCAGAGGCTCTGCTCTTTCTCCTATGTAACACCCCGAACATTCTGATTGGCCAGGCAGTGAAAACATATTCACGCCTGTCTCACGGGAGTACGTTCAGTGCACGAGTTGTTCAGGATTTTCCCAGCCATTATTTTCAGCCATTAAATCCTAAGAGCAACTTGGGAAGTAGCGAAGCACTGCTGAGTATCAGTAGCCACTGCTTTGGCAAGCCAAGCTCATTCCTGTATTACTTGGGTAGCTAGAGATTCTGATTGACCACAGAACAATCCTGCCCAGCTGGTGTCAAGCCTATAACTGCAGCAGATTTCCAGAGGTTTTGGAAGCTAGATTGAGAGGATTTGGTAAATGCATGGACAAATTAGTTTAAAGCATGCTTTAACAAAAATAATAAAATGTTAACAAAAATATTCACTTTCAATCTTAAAGAGGTTCTCCATGAATTAAGAAAATGAAAATACTTAAACATTACTTCATTATAAATATATTACAAAATACCTTTCATTAGTTAGAATGACTCATTTTGTCCGTGGGAGCAATCATTGGCAAAAATAAAATGGCCGCTATCCTACTAGTCCACACAAAACCTGTCCTAATTACACAGGAAGATAAGTTAAAGAGCTGCGCTATCTTCCTCTCTAAGGATCCATTCACATGTCCTCAAAATGGGTCCGGATCAGTTCCACAATTTTGCTGAGCGGGTGCGGACCCGTTCATTTTCAATGGGGCCGCAAAAGATGCGGGCAGCACACCATGTGCTGTCCACATCCGCACTTCCGTTCTGCGGCCCTGCAAAAAAATAGAACATGTCATATTCTTGTCCGCATCCACTGACAAGAAAAGGCATTTCTATTATAGTGCCGGCCATGTGCTATCCGCAAAAAATTCGGAACGCATATGGACGTGTACGGTGTCCGTGTTTTGTGGATCCCCAATTTGCGGACCGCAAAACAGTTGCAGACATGTGAATGGACCCTTACTTTTCAGGGATTATGATCCTGAATACAGTTTGATATGCTCTTCAGATGAATCCCTGTAGGAATGAAGTTCATTAGAAGACATAAAGTACAGAGAGGTGGGGTTGTGCCTGATGAGCAGGAGCACTTGTATGCAGCCTCCATTACCACAGCGCTACATTACCATAGTCTGTCCTCTCTGTACTTCTTGTCTTCTCATGAACTCCATTCCTACAGAGATTAAGCTGATAATTTTATAATTTGTATTCAGTATCATAATTCCTGACAAGCAGAGCAGAGAGGAGGATAAGACAGCTCTTTACCTCAGTGTTATTAAGTGATTTGTCCTGATGTGTGATAAAGACAGGTTTTGTGTGCACTAATAGGACAGCGGTAGAGATGAGCGAACACCTGGATGTTCGGGTTCGAGAAGTTCGGCTGAACTTCCCGAAAATGTTCGGGTTCGGGATCCGAACTCAACCCGAACTTTATCCCGAACCCCATTGAAGTCAATGGGGACCCGAACTTTTAGGCACTAAAAAGGCTGTAAAATAGTCCAGGAACGGGCTAGAGGGCTGCCAAAGGCAGCAAAATGAAGGTAAATCCCCGCAAACAAATATGGTTAGGGAAATAAATTAAAATAAAATAAAATAAATAAAATGTAACCAATATCAATTGGAGACAGGTCCCACTGCAAGGAATCATGCGTCATATCATTCAACACTGGAGAAGGCCAGTTTCAGTTATTTCGGCCCCAGCACCCAGACAGAGGAGAGAGGTCCCACAGCAAGGAATCATGCGTCATATCAACCACCACCGGAGAAGGCCACACTCAGTTATTTCAGCCCAGCACCCAGACAGAGGAGAGAGGTCCAACAGCAAGGAATTATGCGTCATATCAACCACCACCGGAGAAGGCCACTCTCAGTTATTTCGGCCCAGCACCCAGACAGAGGAGAGAGATCCCACAGCAAGAAATCATGCATCATATCACCCACCACTGGAGAAGGCCACTTTCAGTTATTGCGGCCCAGCACCCAGACCGAGGATACAGGTCCCACAGCAAGGAATCATGCGTCATATCACCCACCACTGGAGAAGGCCACTTTCAGTTATTTCGGCCCAGCACCCAGACCGAGGATACAGGTCCCACAGCAAGGAATCATGCGTCATATCACCCACCACTGGAGAAGGTCACTTTCAGTTATTTCGGCACAGCACCCAGACCGAGGATACAGGTCCCACAGCAAGGAATCATGCGTCATATCACCCACCACTGGAGAAGGCCGCTTTCAGTTATTTAGGCCCCAGCACCCAGTCAGAGGAGAGAGGTCCCACAGCAAGGAATCATGCGTCATATCAACCACCACCGGAGAAGGCCATTCTCAGTTATTTCAGCCCAGCACCCAGACAGAGGAGAGAGGTCCCACAGCAAGGAATCATACGTTATATCAACCACCACCAGAGAAGGCCACTCTCAGTTATTTCAGCCCAGCACCCAGACACAGGAGAGAGGTCACACAGCAAGGAATCATGCGTCATATCACCCACAACCGGAGAAGGCCACTCTCAGTTATTTCGGCCAGCACCCAGACCGAGGAGAGAGGTCCCACAGCAAGAAATCATGCGTCATATCAGCCACCACCGGAGAAGGCCATTCTCAGTTATTTCAGCCCAGCAACCAGACAGAGGAGAGAGGTCCCACAGCAAGAAATCATGCGTCATATCACCCACCACTGGAGAAGGCCATTTTCAGTTATTTCGGCCCAGCACCCAGACCGAGGATACAGGTCCCACAGCAAGGAATCATGCGTCATATCACCCACCACTGGAGAAGGCCACTTTCAGTTATTTCGGCCAGCACCCAGACCGAGGAGATAGGTCCCACAGCAAGGAATCATGCGTCATATCACCCACCACTGGAGAAGGCCACTTTCAGTTATTTCGGCACAGCACCCAGACCGAGGATACAGGTCCCACAGCAAGGAATCATGGGTCATATCACCCACCACTGGAGAAGGCCATTTTCAGTTATTTAGGCCCCAGCACCCAGTCAGAGGAGAGAGGTCACACAGCAAGGAATCATGCGTCATATCAACCACCACCGGAGAAGGCCACTCTCTGTTATTTCAGCCCAGCACCCAGACAGAGGAGAGAGGTCCCACAACAAGGAATCATGCGTCATATCAACCACCACCGGAAAAGGCCACTCTCAGTTATTTCAGCCCAGCACCCAGACAGAGGAGAGAGGTCCCACAGCAAGGAATCATGCGTCATATCAACCATCACAGGAGAAGGCCACTCTCATTTATTTCGGCCCAGCACCCAGACAGAGGAGAGAGGTCCCACAGCAAAGAATCATGCATCATATCAACCACCACCAGAGAAGGCCACTCTCAGTTATTTCGGCCCAGCACCCAGACAGAGGAGAGAGGTCCCACAGCAAAGAATCATGCATCATATCAACCACCACCGGAGAAGGCCACTCTCAGTTATTTCGGCCCAGCACCCAGACAGAGGAGAGAGGTCCCACAGCAAAGAATCATGCGTCATATCAACCACCACCGGAGAAGGCCACTCTCAGTTATTTTGGCCCCACCACCCAGACAGAGGAGAGTTTCATTCAACTTTGGGTTGCACCGCAAGATCATGGTAAAGTTAAAAAAATGAGGATTCAATAAAGAAGTGCCCCGGAGTACAAGAATACATGGTTGAGGGGGAGGCAGTTATAAATGTCTATTCTGCACAAGGGAGGGACAGGTCCTGTGGGATCCATGCCTGGTTCATTTTTATGAACGTCAGTTTGTCCACGTTGGCTGTGGACAGGCGGCTGCGTTTGTCAGTAATGACGCCCCCTGCCGTGCTGAATACACGTTCAGACAAAACGCTGCCTGCCGGGCAGGCCAGCACCTCCAAGGCATAAAATGCTAACTCTGGCCACGTGGACAATTTGGAGACCCAGAAGTTGAATGGGGCCGAACCATCAGTCAATATGTGGAGGGGTGTGCAGACGTACTGTTCAACCATGTTAGTGAAATGCTGCCTCCTGCTAACACGTTCCGTATCAGGTGGTGGTGCAGTTAGCTGTGGCGTGGAGACAAAACTTTTCCACATTTCTGCCATGCTAACCCTGCCCTCAGAGGAGCTGGCTGTGACACAGCTGCGTTGGCGACCTCTTGCTCCACCTCTGCCTTCGCCTTGGGCTTCCACCTGTTCCCCTGTGACATTTGGGAATGCTCTCAGGAGCGCCTCTACCTGCGTGCGCTTGTACTCGCGCATCTTCCTATCACGCTCCAGTGCAGGAAGTAAGGTGGGCACATTGTCTTTGTATCGGGGATCCAGCAGGGTGGCAACCCAGTAGTCCGCACATGTTAAAATGTGGGCAACTCTGCTGTCGTTCCGCAGGCACTGCATCATGTAGTCGCTCATGTGTGCCAGGCTCCCCAGAGGTAAGGACAAGCTGTCCTCTGTGGGAGGTGTATCGTCATCGTCCTCCGTATCCCCCCAGCCACGCACCAGAGATGGGCCTGAGCTGTGTCGGGTGCCACCCCGCTGTGAACCTGCTTCATCCTCATCCTCCTCCACCTCCTCCTCATCCTCCTCGTCCTCCATTAGTGGGCCCTGGCTGGCCACATTTGTACCTGGCCTCTGCTGTTGCAAAAAACCTCCCTCTGAGCCACTTCTAACAGACTGGCCTGAAAGTGATAAAAATGACCCCTCATCCTCCTCCTCCTCCCCCTGGGCCACCTCCTCTTCCATCATCCCCCTAAGCGTTTTCTCAAGGAGACACAGAAGTGGTATTGTAACGCTGATAACGGTGTCATCGCCACTGGCCATGTTGGTGGAGTACTCGAAACAGCGCAACAGGGCACACAGGTCTAGCATGGAGGCCCAATCATTGGTGGTGAAGTGGTGCTGTTCCGCAGTGCGACTGACGCGTGCGTGCTGCAGCTGAAACTCCACTATGGCCTGCTGCTGCTCGCACAGTCTCTCCAGCATGTGCAAGGTGGAGTTCCACCTGGTGGGCACGTCGCATATGAGGCGGTGAGCGGGAAGGCCGAAGTTCCGCTGTAGCGCAGACAGGTGAGCAGCGGCAGGATGTGAATGCCGGAAGCGCGCACAAACGGCCCTCACTTTATGCAGCAGCTCTGACATGTCGGGGTAGTTGTGAATAAACTTCTGCACCACCAAATTCAGCACATGCGCCAGGCAAGGGATGTGCGTCAAACCGGCTAGTCCCAGAGCTGCGACGAGATTTCGCCCATTACCGCACACCACCAGGCCGGGCTTGAGGCCCACCGGCAGAAACCACTCGTCGGTCTGTTATTCAATACCCCGCCACAACTCCTGCGCGGTGTGGGGCCTGTCCCCCAAACATATGAGTTTCAGAATGGCCTGCTGACGTTTACCACGGGCTGTGCTGAAGTTGGTGGTGAAGGTGTGTGGCTGACTGGATGAGCCGGTGGAAGCAGAGGAGGAGGAAGCCGAGTAGGAGGAGGAGGCTACAGGAGGCAAAGAATGATGCCCTGCGATCCTTGGCGGGGGAAGGACGTGCGCCAAGGAACTCTCCGCCTGCGGCCCAGCCGCCACTACATTTACCCAGTGTGCAGTTAGGGAGATATACCGTGCTTACTGGTCCACGTATCTGTGGTTAGGTGGACCTTGCCACAGATGGCGTTGCGCAGTGCACACTTGATTTTATTGGATACTTGGTTGCGCAGGGAAGGCACAGCTGTCTTGGAGAAGTATTGGCGGCTGGGAACAACATACTGTGGGACAGCCATGGACATCAGCTGTTTGAAGCTGTCTGTGTCCACCAGCCTGAATGACAGCATTTCAAAGGCCAGTAGTTTAGAAATGCTGGCATTCAGGCCCAGGCCCTCGAGGGTGGCTAGGTGGGAATTTACGCTTTCTCTCCAAGGTTTGTGAGATGGAGAGCTGAACGCTGCCGTGTGACATGGTGGAGACTCTTGGTGACGCAGGTGGTGTTGTCGGTGGCACATCCTCTGTTTGGTGGGCGGCAGGTGCCAACATTCCTCCCGAGGCGGAGGAAGAGGCCGAGGCAGCAGCAGAAGAGGGAGCAGGGGGAGCCAGAGTGAGTTCCTTGCTTTTAAGGTGTTTACTCCACTGCAGTTCGTGCTTTGCATGTAGATGCCTGGTCATGCAGGTTGTGCTAAGGTTCAGAACGTTAATGCCTCGCTTCAGGATCTGATGGCACAGCGTGCAAACCACTCGGGTCTTGTCGTCAGCACATTGTTTAAAGAAGTGCCATGCCAGGGAACTCCTTGAAGCTGCCTTTGGGGTGCTCGGTCCCTGGTGGCGGTGGCCAGTAGCAAGCGAACTCTCTTGGCGGCGGCTGGTCTGCTTTTGCCCCCTGCTCCCTCTTTTGCTACGCTGTTGGCTCGGTCTCACCACTGCCTCTTCCTCTGAACTATGAAAGTCAGTGGCACGACCTTCATTCCATGTGGGGTCTAGGACCTCATCGTCTTCCACACAGTCTTCCTCCCTGACCTCCTGTTCGGTCTGCACACTGCAGAAAGACGCAGCAGTTGGCACCTGTGTTTCGTCATCATCAGAGACGTGCGGACTCTGAGGAGGTGGTATTCCCATGTCCTCATCATCAGGAAACATCAGTGGTTGTGCATCAGTGCATTCTATGTCTTCCACCACTGGGGAAGGGCTAGGTGGATTCCCTTGGGAAACCCTGCCAGCAGAGTCTTCAAACAGCATAAGAGACTGTTGCATAACTTGAGGCTCTGACAGTTTCCCTGATATGCATGGAGGTGATGTGGCAGACTGATGGGCTTGGTTTTCAGGTGCCACCTGTGCGCTTTCTGCAGAAGACTGGGTGGGAGATAATGTTGTGTACATGCTGGATCCACTGTCGGCCACCCAATTGACTAGCGCCTGTACCTGCTCAGGCCTTACCATCCTTAGAACGGCATTGGGCCCCACCAAATATCGCTGTAAATTCTGGCGGGTAATGGAACCTGAGGTAGTTGTTTCACTAGGACGTGTGGCTGTGGCAGAATGGCCACGTCCTCACCCAGCACCAGAGGGTACACTAACACCACCGCGACCATGTCAGCGTCCCTTACTAGATGTTTTCCTCATTGTTACCGTTCACCAAGCACCACAATAAGGAAAAAAATATTTGGCCCAATGTATTGATTTCAAATTTAGGCCTTTTTTTACAGGCACCTAACACTATCTGCCTATTTGTTTATGTAGCATATTACACTAATCCAGGCACAGCAGTAACCACTGATTTAGGGGAATATCTCTTTCAGGGCTAGTATTTAGGCCCTGGATGAAAGGTATCCATTTATGGACAGATTTACATTTACTGCCATTCTGAGTATCGAGGCAGCGGGCAGTGGGTCGAGGACCGGAATCTATCAATCCCGGGGGAACTATAGGTGAGGAGCTCTTTCATCTGGCTCCTTCCCATTTTTCATAGCTCTTTGGCTGACTGCTCCATGTAACTACTTTAAAGTAGGTCCTCTTTATTCATTTATATCTACCAGTGAGATCGATATTTGTTGTTATCACCCCCCCTGAAGAGCCCGTCCATGGGCGAAACGCGTTGGGGTATGATTATTTGTTGGTTCTAATCATCTACATTGTTAGACACTGCATGCAAGGGCCAGCCCAGGGCGAGAGAGGGGAGGTTCGAGGACAAGGAGACCCCACCATTAGGGGTCGTCTTTGGGCTGAGGTTAGTAAGGGGCGAGAATAGGGAGAGATATCTACTCCTTTTCCCCCTAAATTCTTTATCACCTTCACCTCCCACCCTAACCAAGCTGTAGATACCCCAGCATCTATGTCTTGCAAGAGTATCTTTATCTCTCTCAATCGTGGAAAAACAATATCTTATGTTCATATTGTACTATTGATGATACTTTTATTGAATATATTAAAAGCTAAGTTTTAAGCAGAAAGGATTCTCTAATAATTACAATGTAAACAGATTTACACTTGGCCTGCAACAGCTGGGACAACAGATTCAGGGTATTGCTATTTTGGCAATTGAATGTCACCCAAGAACAAAATATATGTTTTGGCGGACACTATTATATTTTGCCAGCCACAGCTGAAACCACTGATTTATGGTATTGCTATTTATGCAATTGAATTTCACCCCAGGCCAGAACACAATATATGTTTTTGCGGACACTATGAATCCTGGCCTGTAACAGCTGGGACACCAGATTCAGGGTATTGCTATTTTGGCAATTGAATTTCACCCCAGAACAAAATATATGTTTTGACGGACACTATGAATCCTGGCCTGCAACAGCTGGGACACCAGATTCAGGGTATTGCTTTTTTGGCAATTGAATGTCACCCCAGAACAAAATATATGTTTTGACGGACACTATGAAACGTGGCCTGCAACAGCTGGGACACCAGATTCAGGGTATTGCTATTTTGGCAATTGAATGTCTCCCCAGAACAAAATATATGTTTTGGCAGACACTATGAAATCTGGCCTGCAACAGCTGGGACACCAGATTCAGGGTATTGCTATTTTGGCAGATTAATTTCACCCCAGAACAAAATATATGTTTTGCAAGACACTATGAAATTTGGCCTGCAACAGCTGGGACACCAGATTCAGGGTATTGCTATTTTGGCAATTGAATGTCACCCCAGAACAAAATATATGTTTTGACGGATACTATAAAACGTGGCCTGCAACAGCTGGGACACCAGATTCAGGGTATTGCTATTTTGGCAATTGAATGTCACCCCAGAACAAAATATATGTTTTGCAAGACACTATGAATCCTGGCCTGCAACAGCTGGGACACCAGATTCAGGGTATTGCTATTTTGGCAGATTAATTTCACCCCAGAACATAATATATGTTTTGCAAGACACTATTTTATTTTGCCAGCCACAGCTGAAACCACTGATTTATGGTATTGCTATTTTGGCAATTGAATTTCACACCAGAACAAAATATATGATTTGACGGACACTATGAAATCTGGCCTGCAACAGTTGGGACACCAGATTCACGGTATTGCTATTTTGGCAATTGAATTTCACCCCAGAACAAAATATATTTTTTTGCGGACACTATGAATCCTGGCCTGCAACAGCTGGGACACCAGATTCAGGGTATTGCTATTTTGGCAGATTAATTTCACCACAGAACAAAATATATGTTTTGGCAGACACTATGAAATCTGGCCTGCAACAGCTGGGACACCAGATTCAGGGTATTGCTATTTTGGCAGATTAATTTCACCCCAGAACAAAATATATGTTTTGGCAGACACTATGAAATCTGGCCTGCAACAGCTGGCACACCAGATTCAGGGTATTGCTATTTTGGCAGATTAATTTCACCCCAGAACAAAAATTATGTTTTGGCGGACACTATGAAATCTGGCCTGCAACAGCTAGGACTCCAGATTCAGGGTATTGCTATTTTGCCAGAATAATTTCACCCCAGAACAAAATATGTGTTTTGGCGGACACTATTCTATTTTGCCAGCCACAGCTGAAACCACAGATTTATGGTATTGCTATTTTGGCAATTGAATTTCACCACAGAAAGTAATCTATCCTTTGCCAGACAGCAGACAGTATTATACTTGGCTAGCCAAAGCTGGAACACCAGATTTAGGGGATTGGTATTTGGGCAATTGTATTTAACCCCTTAATAAAATATAGAAATTGCTATCCTGAGTTTCTAGGGGTGACATTTAGCACAGCCAAGCCCCTGATGTAGGATATAGCAAAAAAAATAAAAAATTTGTATTGATGGATTGATGGACTTGGTGGCAGCTTCTTCTGGTGCACCACAAGTCACAAAATGGCCGCCGATCAACCCAGAAAATAAGTGACAGAAAAACGCTCTGTGCAGCCTAAAAACCAGTGAGCAAGTAACTAGCAGAAGTTCAATCATTCACAGCTGTAGATCGATCCATTCATTAGGTGCTGTTGCTGACTTTTCCCTGCCTAATCTCGCCCTCACAGAAGCTGCGCCCTCTCCCTACACTAATCAGAGCAGTGTGACGTGCGGCGCTACGTGACTCCAGCTTTAATAGAGGCTGGGTCACATGCTGCACTTGGCCAATCACAGCCATGCCATTAGTAGGCATGGCTGTGATGGGCTCTTAGGGCAAGAAGTAAAACGTTAGCTGATTGGCTGCTGTGCAGCCCTTCAGGAAGCGGGAAGAAATCGCCGAACAACGGACCCGAACCCGAACTTTTTTGAAAATGCCCGGGTTCGGGTCCGTGTTCCGGACACCCCAAAATTCGGTACGAACCCGAACGATGCTCGAACTGTTCACTCAACACTAGACAGCGGCCATTTTATTTCTCCTAATGATTGCTCCCTAGACAAAACAAATCATTATAGCTAATGAAATGTATTTGGGAATATATTTATACTAAAGTAATATTTAAGTATTTTTATGTTCCTAATTCCTGGAGAATCACTTTAACAAAGTATAATTAAAGTGATAATTAATTAACATTAAAATTGCAGCATGTATAATTTTATAATATGCCATTTGGTGCCATGTTGATAGAGAACTCCAAATAAAACTTCTGACTAACTGCCTGACTGACTTTGAACTCAGTATGCAATCAGCTCCTAAGCTCCCACTAGTGATGCTGCAGGCACTGTTTATTACTGTTTTTTTCTGCAACATTTCAAGTGTTGCAGACCTGAAATGTGCCACAATCCAGGTCTAATCTCACTTTTAGCTCTTAAACATAGACCACTGTGAAAAATGGCAAGGATTACGAAATATCGCAAAAATGTTGCAGTTGCCATGGAAATGCTGCAAATGCCATGATTTGCGACATTTTTATTTCACAATACTGACATATCTGATTTCATAAGTGACCACATTGGGTGTGTGATTGGGGATCTGAGCTAATGTTTGATTAACATTGAAGGTCTGAGCTGAGATCTGATGAAAAATATTTCTTTCTTATCTTCCACCTCTAAAACCTAGGTGCGTCTTATGGGCAGGTGAGTCTTAAAGGGAGAATAGTATGGTAAGTATTATTATATAGTTTTACTACTTTTGCATGATAATGGCACATTTTGTAGAAAACAAATTATGTTGCAACAGTCATAACTTTTTTTTATTGATGTAGACTTATAAGGACTTGTTTTATGTGGAACTAGTTATATTTTTTTTAATAAAACCATTTTGGGGTCAAAAACTTTTCATAATGTATGTCATAGTGACATATCAAGGGTATTGGTTAGTAGCAGTCTGAGTACCAAGGTAAGAGTGTGTCTCTCTTAGCTGCTGAAGATGGACATAAGATGGGCTCATTGACTTTCTATTAAGCCAGTCTTTAGCAGCAGGGAGAGAGCTCAGCCATCTCAGCACTTGGACTGCCACACCACGAAACCTTTGATATACCAAACGTTTTTGGAAAGTGCAAGTACTGTAACTTTTATTATTTTAGAGGGGGGATTAAAAAATGCAATTCAGTTGTTTTATTACTCACTTTACGTTGTGCACCATGTGCTTTAGATAATGTATCAACATTATTATATGGGTTGCCTGAATATTTTTAACTTTTACAATATTACAAAATAAAACTTCTGAACCTTAGGGAACCAGCATTTTTTTTATATAATACATTTTATAACTTTGTATTATTTATAACTTTTTTTTTCAATAAAATTTGTGAAACTTTGCTTCATTATTTTATTATTACAACAGGAGACTTCACAAAGTGAACAGCTGATCGCTAAAAAAAAATCTTTTATAGATAAATATTAATTTGATGGATAGGTGGTATTCATATTATCTATTTTATTAAATAAACTGTTACACCAGAATTATTTTACTATAAAATGCTGGTAAATCAGTCAAATGCTTATAGGTCATTTTAAACATGGACTGAAAATTTTAGTTATTCCGAGAAGAATTTAAAGTAGCTGGCCTATTATGCGGAAAAGTTTTCTGACTTTGAATGAATTCTATTTCCAACTATTTGATGCTCTATTGTTGCTGGTTTGCAAAGAAGAGCAAGTGAGGGTTAAGTGTAGGAACCATTCACATGGTCACAGTGAACTGCAGGGGGACAAGAGCAGCAGCTTTAAAGTAATTGACTAATACAGTAAGGATATTAAAGTCATTTAGTGCCAAAAGGGAACACACTGATCCCTGACCCTGAGCCACTTTGGAGTAATCTAGTATTCAATCCAGCGTGTAATGACTGCCAGACCTGTCAATCCAACAAGCTCTCCAGTCAAATGCCTTTGGCTACTATTGGCTTATGGAAAAAGGACAAAACTGTGAGGAAATGCTGTACATTTCAGGTTGAACGAGATAATGTCATTGCTCTAATGCACTCTATAATGTCCATGCATAGCTTAATCTATTTAGACCTATGTCATAAGTACCCTATTCCCAAGAGGTCTTCACTTGTTTTTCTTACACTACAGTAGCTTAACTAAGTTTTAAAGTAAAATGAATACATTCAATAGAGTAAACTATTTCTATGCATTTTAAAAAGGAGAGAAAAGGTCAGCTCTCGCCATTCAATGGCATACATTGAAAAAATAAATGTTTGCAATAAAATAATAGGATTGCTTTTTTCACTTTTTATGCCAATATTTTAACTACCAGCTGGTTACATTCTATATCATATACACCTTTTAAGATGGATGGTTTTCTAATTATTTACACTAACAAGATAATTTAAATAAATGTATGATAGTAATCACATACATTAGACAAAAACATATGAGACCCTGCAATTATCCAATCACATCTTCTTTAGCAGTTCATTAAGATCACAAGGTATGGGGTTTGAGAGGCACAAATCTTAAATTTTCTTGTCAAATTAACCTTCCCTGCCTTAAGTACAGGAATAGTTGTTCTTTCTTTCTTTCTTTCTTTCTTTCTTTCTTTCTTTCTTTCTTTCTTTCTTTCTTTCTTTCTCTCTTTCTTTGTATTTCTGATTAAGAAATAAAAAATGATAACAACAAATAGAGACATACAAGTTTTTAATTGTTTGTCATAAATGTTAGGTAATCAATATTTACTTTTTATTATGACTATTTAATTCCAGGCAGTAACCCTTATGTACTTTTTCAAAATCTGTTGCCCAAGTGAAATGAATCTGTCTATAAAGCACAAAGCCAGGGTCTTGCTATTCCATTATGGAACCAGAAGATCTTCCAATAAGCCTTGGTGGTCTAGCAGAGGACAAACCCATCTCACTTTTAGCCATTATGGTCTATTTGATATTGGTTAATTCGTAAATAGCATTCTAGGTAGATGTAATTATTGAATGTTCAATGTGTTCAATGATGACAGCAAAACATCTGATACAATTAAAAATAGACATGGGCATGCACTGTATAAAGGCAGAGTGAGCTATCAGATGCTCACGTGAACACAAAGTTACTGAGACCAATAATGCATAGAATGCACCTCTAAATGTTCTTCTATATTAAAGATATCCAAGTAATATTTACTTATTTTATGACAGAAGACTTTGGTATAAAAGTTGCAGCACACATATCTAGATAAATGCTATTAAGTTTGTTTACGTTTATTGGACTACTAGCTTATATACATAGAGATGTTTTGGCCCATGAGTACAGTCAAGTTTTTATCAAGCTTATCAAGCAACCAACGGCCAAGCACTGTGAGAAGGGAGTGCAGAGGTTTGGGAAGCGGTCATCTCATGAATGCATCAGACATAACTTTGTGTCAGATGTATTCTTTAAAGCAGGGGTGCACAACCTTTTCTGGTTGGGGGCCACATTGACAGCCTGAACCAATTCCAAGGGCCGAAAATAAAACTTAAAGGGGTATTACCAACTGAAATACTGTATTTTTGGCATATTGGACATACAGTATATACTATAAATGTCTAGTTACAGTTCTAGGACTCCCATCTAATAGGAGAATACATGAAAGATAAATGTAAGAAGCCATAAGACATAGATGTACATGTCTTTTACCAGATGTTTAGGGGCCGCACAGAATGGTATCGAGGGCCGCATGTGGCCCCCGGGCAGCAGGTTGTGCACCCCTGCATTAAAGGCTCCAAATGGCACAGTAAACCTTTGGGCCATTTTGGCTTCTCAATATACTATGCTGAACTTATAGGGCAGCATAGATTAATGAATGGTCTGCTTTAACCACTTAACTATGCAGCCTAGTGTGCTACTTAAGTTTTTTTAATAAAAAAAAATAGTTTCTTATCTGCATTTCAGGCCATTAATATTTTATTTTTCATCCATATAGCCTGAATGAGGGCTTGATTTTTGTGGGACAAGCTATTTTTATCCCCTACCTGTTTATACCAGTACCGTATATATGTACTGTGCTGGAGCGATAAGCAAACATGATGCCCACTCGCCTGTGCAGGGGGCATCATGGCCAGTGGGTCTCTGCTGTTTCAAACAGCAGGGACCCGCAGCTAATGACTGCGGTTGGCAATAATGCCGATTGCGGTCATTAAAGCCTTTAGATGTGTGATCAAGTGAGATCATGGCATCGAAAGGGTGAAAAACCCGGGAACTCACACTTCCGGGCTTCTTACCTGCATCCTCTGCAACTAATGAGGATGTCGGTAATCGATTTTTATGTGCTGGGTCTTGCTGAAGAGACCAAAGGCATTAAAGCTGCATTTCTTATTTTGGCCAGCAGGTGGAAGGCCAACATAAGAAATTAGCAATTCTGCACAAATAATTGGTCTAAAAGACCCATGATTGTTCTGAATTTTTTTATAAATTGATTTTGTAGACTCAAATACGAGCGCCAAAAATCATAAAAAATTAAAAAAATATAAAAGTTTAAATCACCCCTCTTTCCATAGAATAAAAAAAATACATAAACAACAAAAAATATAAACATCATAGGCATCACCGCAACGGAAAATGCACGTACTATTAAAATATAAAAATATTATTCCAATACAGAAAAATGAACCCCCACTCAGCTCAGTATATATAACTATAAGAGTTATATGGGGGTCAGAATATGGCGATACAAAAAACGTATTTTTTTCTCAAAGTTCAAATTAATTTTTACACTATTTAGACATAAAAAACTACAATATATGTGGTATCGTTTGAATGGAACTGACCTAGAGAATGAAGGGCACAGGTTTGTTTTGCCACATCGTGGGAACAAAACCAGTAAAACGGTGGAGGAATTTAGTTTTTTTAATAATTTCACCCCATATGGATGTCACGTGCTGGATGTCCCACAAGGAGCCTCTGAGACGTCAGGCAAAACAGAATACATTAAATGAGATCTAGGAATGACAGGACTTTATTACAAGATAACCAAGAACATGACATAACAAGGAGACCGCAATGTACTGCCATGGATCAGTGGGTGTGAACCCACTGCACCACTGACTAGAAATACTCTGGAGGGGTAACTAAGCAACACCCAGGTCTTCACTAGGGCCTCTGATGGTGAGGATAGGTTTGATCCTAGGGTAGTTGCCAAGTCCATAGCATAAACCAAGTCAGTGGTAGTAGGAACCTGCTGAAAAGAAATACCAACAAGGTACCAGCAGTACATTGAGCAGACAGGCAAGAACAGAATATAGGCATGAACAGGCAAGGCATAGCAAAGGCAGAAGCAGTTTCCTGCACCACAAGCAGAAGAAGCTAAGCGGCCCCAGGCAGAGCTGCAACCGGATGGCGAATCCCACTCTGGGGAAGTCAGGGACCCTCTTCCGAAGGAGGACAAGGACAGACATAAACGGAACACCAGAAGCATTTAGGACTGCCAGACAGACATGAACAGAAAGAGGCATGAACAGACATGAACAGAAACAGACGCTGATCAGCTCTGCTTGGCTATCAAGACGCAGATAAGCTCTGCAAGGCTATCAAGACCCAGATAACTCTGCTAGGCTATTAAGACACAGATAAGCTCTGCTAGGCTATCCAGACACAGATAAGCTCTGCTAGGCTATCCAGACGCAGATAAGCTCTGCTAGGCTAACCAGACGCAGGTAAGCTCTGCTAGGCTATACAAATACAGGACAGATACAAGGTATGGTACAGGACATGAACAAGGCAAGATACAAGACATGAACAAGGCAGGAAGACAACAATACAGAACCAAGCGGCACATACCAAGGTGTAGATGGCAGGAGCCCTTGGGTCAGCAGCAAAGGGAAAAACCTGGCAAGGCAAGCATAGACAGACCTGACAGAGCAGAAGAGGGAAACACCCACAAGACAGAACAGACTGACCCCAACACTCCACGCTCAAAGGCAGAAAGAGCAGCCTAACAAGCGCACCTAAAAGGACACACCCAGGAACCAACCAGGGGAGTTTAACCCCATCAGAACCAAACAGGAAGGTACTAAATCAGGTCAGGGATAACCAGAAACCACAGCATACCAAGCTGCGACACAGGATGTTTCCCCTAGCAACCAGCATACACAGAACAACGCAGCCAGTACCCAGGAGAGCAACCAACCTGACATACCCACAGGGAGACGATGCAGCGAAAGGGGGAACACACAGACACAAGGGCAGGTTCACACTAGATACCGCAGTCATATGCAGCCAACAGCAACCAGCCTACATGGAATCACCTGCAGCCAGTACGCAAAAGGCGTGCAGCCAGCCTGCATGGCAAACCACGTCACAGTGAACCTCACCATGACAATGGAATCCCCCCCCCCGCTTTCCACTACATTATATGCCATTTTAAATGGTAGCATTAGAAAGTTCAACTTGTCCCACCAAAAAATAAGCCCTCATAAAGCTACGTAAGCAGAAAAATAAAAAAGTTATGGCTCAAAGAAAATAGGGAAGAAAAATGAAAATGAAAAACCTCCGGTATCCTAAGGGTTAAGTAATTAACACATTTTTAATCACACCATTTTGGGATGTATCTAATTGTATAACTTATACACATTTTTGGGGTAAATATGTGAAAAATACCACAATTGCACCATTGTTTTTAGGGTTTTATTATTAGAATGGTCACTGCATGACAAAAATGACATGCTAACTTTTTACTGAATGCCATTCCAGATCTTTTATTAATTGCAGTTTCTTTTGCATGTGTTTATTATGGTAGCATCAACACTCTAAATTTACATAGACTTCCTGTTATATAGAGGTCATATGGAAGGACAGAAAGTCTATGCACAGATTAGTGTATTGTATTTGGAGAAGAGCTAGGGATAGAAAACGGACAAACTGCAAGTGTCATTATTTTATAGTTGAAAATCTATTCTTTTTAAAAGTAGAGGGTACAGAATATTAAAATATAAAATAGAAAAATGTCTATTCCAATGAAACCCTAATTTAGGCTAGTAATAAAAATAGTATAATATAATTGTGCAATTAAATTGTCTTTAGCTTTTATATATAGAAACATAGGTGCATTGTCCTTAGTGTAGACATGCTTTAAATTGCTGCATGAGGTATAAGATAAAAGGTTATTTTCTGTTGCACAATGATCCTTAAATGCTATGGAAGGTTTGACTTCTATGTGTAATTACCAATATAATTTTCTTTGAGGAATGTCTCTGCACAGAATACACACTTAAAACGTAAGAAATAAAGTAGTTACATCATTTTGATCTGTGTCATTGGTAGCTTTTCCAGTGCTCCAAAAGGTAAGACAGCATAGTATATTCAATATATCAAAACAACTACTTTGGGCTTTGTGATATATATCATAATATAAATACGACTATTACAGCACAACTTGGGGACCATTAAATCATTCTAAATCATTGTTACATTCCATTAGTGTCAATGGTAAAACCACATAATAGGCTTTATTACAAACCTCACCTTGGTAGGCCATTGTCTGTAATAACTATTTTTCTATAAAGTGGTATCATACTTGAGGAATCTATCAAGAAAATAAAGAATATGAATACCTTGTTACTATCGGTAACAGTATTTAACTTTAAAAGTACAATTTAAATTTGAACCCACAAAAATAAATATTTGAATAGGATTTTTCTTCTAGAATGTTACTATTTAAAATCCACTGTAACCAAAATAACACATTCACTAAAAAGGAGCAACTTTTTACAACAATATTCATTTATGACATCAAGAAAGTTCAGTCACACTTGTGAATGGCTACTTTATGTTTTATTATTCTATATATCTTATTGTCTATTCGATTGTATACTTTGTATACTATAATCTATATATTTGATAAAGAGACACAGACAAATGTGCAAAAACAGATAAAGATTCTCCAGGGAAAATTCCTGCTGGGACAGATATGCTAATACTGTCTACTTCTTAGTCAGTGTAAACTTAGACTAGACAATCTAAAAAATATGTGCCAAATTTATCACAGTTGCTGATGATAAATCTGTCCATTCAAGCACATGCGACAGATGAGGCATTTGAGTAGCTGCAGCAGCTATGACAATAAGTCACTTCCTGATCCTGCTGTTAATATAAGCAGCTGGGAACGAGACAGTGTTGCAGTCACAGCAGGATTGAAGGCAGATGAATGTGTTTTTTTCTAAGGAACACACATTAAGACCAAAGGGATTGTTGACTCCTAGACCGAACAACACCTTTAATAAATATGACATGCAACAAGTGCTTAAAAATTTGGACTTCCAGCATATTTTCACTTGAAAATCAGCTCCACTGTGTTATGTTTGCTGAAAGTACATCATCATTATAGGAATATTGATATTTTTCTTATATTTTGTGTGATATTTACCAAATTTTTCAGAGTATAATATACACTTTTTGCCCCATTATGGAATCAGTCATCAGTATGCGGGAGGTGTGGGGAGCTATAAGGAAGTGCTGTGCTGGCTCTACTCAGCCTCCCTGGTCTTCTTCTGAGCCCTGATCTGTGTACAGCATCAGGACGTAGTGCACGTAGACGCGTACTATGAACTGACATTGTGCAGCGTCAGGTCACAGTGCAGAGCGGGCCGGAAGAAGACCTGGGAGTGGTGAGTGATTGTCAGCGCTGACCCAAGCAAGCAAGGTAAGTTAATTTATTTTATTTTTTAACATCTGATCTGAGGACTGATGGAGTCTGATATTAAGATGATGGGGTCTGACCTGAGGCTGATGGGGGTCTGATCTTATGCTGATAGGGTCTGATCTGAGACTAAAGGGGTCAGATCTGAGTCCTATGGGGGTCTGATCTAGATCTGATGGGGGTCTTATCTGAGTCTGATGAAGGCTGCGGGGTCTGATCTGGGGTTGCAGGAGGTTGGGTGTCTGATCTGAGACTGATAGTGCTTGGGAGTCTGATCTACGGCTGATGGAGTCTGATTTGAGGATAATGGGGTCTGACCTGAGGCTAATGGGGGTCTGATCTTAGGCTTATGGCAGTCTGATCTGAGGCTGATAGCGGTCTGATCCGAGGCTTAAGGGGTCAGATCTGAGTCTTATGGGGATCTGATCTAGTTGTGATTGGGGTCTGATCTGAGTGTGATGGAGGCTGGTGGTTCTTATGGGGGTATGCTCTGAGGCTGGTGGAGGTTGGGGGTCTGATATGAGACTGATAGAGCTTGGGGGACTGATTTGAGGCTGATGTAGCTTGGGGGTCTGATGAGGTCTGATCTGAGGTCTGATGGAGCTTGGGGTCTGATTTTGGGGTCTTATCTGAGGTCTGATGAAGAATGGAGGTCTGATTTGGGGGTCTGATGAGGACTGGGGGTCTGATCTGAAGTCTGATGAAAAATGTTTTTTTTCTTATTTTCTTCCTCCAAATCCTAGGTGCATCTTATAGTCCAGTGTATCTTATAGTCCAAAAAATATGGTATATATGCTTTTCATACAGGTATTTACAACTAGCGCTGGATGTTTTCTTTACTTGTTCTGTTATTAGGTAGCTCAATAATCTCTTATCTGTAGGAGAACCAGGTAGCAAGTGTTCAATTTCCCTGCAGTATTACATAGTTTCCATTTGTATGAATAGTTAGTCCATGTAAAGCAAGGACATGTTGGGTCTTGCACAATAAGAGATATGCTTTGTAGTAACATTCCTCTTTGACTCCTATCCAGCAGTTGAGAATTACCTAAAACGGTATTTGAAAGTATGTTACCTAAACCAGACGTTTGTGGTGGTCATGTAATGCAATACTTTATAATGCCATTTTTAGTGTGCATCATACTGCTATAGGCTTTTTTTTAGTCAACAGTGTCTAGCTATGATTTGCAGACCATTGTTTTGTAATTTTTTTCTTATTTTATCAGCTAGTTTCTATATTTGATGCTTTATTAATAAATAAAACTGTTTAGTCACATATAACTTTAATTAGATCTGCACATAACTCTCAAAGGGTATATTTGGATCTATAAGACCCAAATCAGCTCTCCAATGTAGCTCCAGAGGCTGTATTCCCATTGTAACTAGGGATAATATGTCAGGCCCAGTTACAGGAGAAATCAGCAATAAAAATGTAATGTTAAAATGACCCTCAAAAGTCTTTCATATGAGGGTACAAGATGTAAACTAAGAAATAAATAACATTTTTAAAATTTAAATGAAAAAAAGAACACCACTAGAACACATCACTGCATCTACCCTCGCCCCAGCGACTATAAACTGTTCTTCCCCTAAATAAAAACAAACATAAAGGACATAATTTTAAAATATTTTTAGTTGTTCTCTGTGCTGTTCGGAAAACAATATAAGACATTTTTTTATTTTTCATTTTCCAGGGTATAAAACATAAAAACATAAGATAATGAAATACAAAATAAAAATAAAGCCTTGTGTGTCAGAGAAAAAGAAGGACAGACATTATTTAAATAACCAAACAAAAAAAATGTAATGCTTTTGATGTTGCATGTACTTAAAAAAAACTGAAAATGTGTCTGGTGATGAATAGGAAAAATGTATGAATTGGCTAAAAAGATATGCTTGTTTTTGTCCAGAAATGTAAAATTGTCTTAACTGCAGTTAGATATTGAGACACAATAAGCACTTTTAAAACAACTTTTTCAGATCACAGTTAAAACTGTGTTAGATATAATTCTGCTAATAAGTGGTATAATGTTCTAGACTTTGCAGCTTTGAAATTAGGCTAAGAACAATCTGTCAATGATGTTACAATTAACCTAATAAAAAGAGGACTAAAATATAGGGAAAGGGGGTGCACAATTATACCCATATTTTATTATTAATATTTTATTATTGGGGTGTATCACTATAGCGTATTACTCTAGAGATGTATAAGCAGTTGTAAAATAAGAAAGTTAAACAAATCAATAGCATAAAATAAATGTAAAATATACATTTAGAAGTTACAAACTACCCAGTGGTGGGAGGCTGTGAAGGGATGAATTTTTATTCAAGAAACATTAAGTACCTCTGGATCCATTGTTAGTTAATAAAACTTTTATGTATTCATTTTTATGTATTCATATCCACAGCATTTCTTTTTGAGTATCTGTGTATGAAATGTTTACTTTGCTTACTGGTTATTTTTCTTGACAACTGAAGCCAGAACATCAAATCCCATTGGTAACAAATATCTGTTTCGAGGAAAAAAAGATTTGTGTTATTTATTTTCATTATAGAACTGCTTGTAGTTGAAAAAATATGTACCTGTCAAGTTTTCAACATCTTGCTGCTCACAGGGGAAGCATGTAATACCATCGTGATTTCAAAACCTGACTGGCAATTCATGTTTAAGTACTAAAGACAAATCAAGATTTTCTTCTCTTTTTTTTCTCATTTTGACAGCTATACATAACAATTTCAGACCTAAGTGGCACTTTGATGCACAATTTCATTATTAAGTGATACAGTCACTGTAGAATAGATGAAGGCCTTAACTTGAGACACTCTAATCTCAACAGTTTGTTAATAGTAAAAGGAAGAAAACAGAAGATATGAAATTTAAAATTTATAACAAAAAAATTTGCATTAAACATATGTGGATGGATAGATAAAGCCCTCTTCGTTACTGCCCATTAAACCCTTTATAAGCCAACAGGGCCTAATAATGGCCCGTTAGTGTGCCATCTGACTACATATTAATAGGATGCATGTCAGCATTACCATGACAGACATATTGCAGTATTGTAGTGTATTAAATGAATGATCAGGCACAAAACAATTAAACAACACCAATGGGACTAAAACAAAAATAACAATAATAAAATGTTTAAAAATTTTCTTTTAGCCCCTTCAGTACTGAGCCACATTTCACCTTACATCCCAGGCTGATTTTTGCAAATCTAACGTGTCACTTTATGTGGTAATAACTTTGGAGCGCTTTTACTTATCCAAGCCATTCTGAGATAGTTTTCTCGTGACACATTGTACTTCACGACAGTGGTAAATTTCAGTCAATAATTTTCATTTTTATAAAAAAAAAAATTTGCAAAAACAATTGAAAAATCCGCAACCTTCCAAATTTCAATTTCTCTGCTTTTAAAACAGATAGTGATACCTCATATAATAGTTATTACTTTATATTTCCCATATGTCTACTTTATGTTTGGATCATTTTGTGAATGCCATTCTATTTTTTGGGGATGTTAGAAGGCTTAGAAGTTTAGAAGCAAATCTTGAAATTTTTCTGAAAATTTCGAAAACCCACTTTTTAAGGACCAGTTCAGGTCTGAAGTCACTTTGTGAGTCTTATATAATACAAACCACCCAAAATTTTAGAAACTACACCCCTCAAGGTATTTAAATCTGATTTTACAAATGTTGTTAACCCTTTAGGTGTTCCACAAAAATTAAAGGAAAATGTAGATGACATTTGAGAATTTCACTTTTTTGGCAGATTTTCCATTTTGATCCATTTTTTCCAGTAACAAAGCAAGGGTTAACAGCCAAACAAAAATTACTATCTATTGCCAGGATTCTGTGGTTTACAGAAACATCCCATATATGTTCGTAAACTGCTAGGCAGGGCGCAGAAGAAAAGGAAGCCATATGGTTTTTGGAGGGAAGATTTCATTGGGATAATTTTAAGTTGCCATGTCACATTTTAAGACCTAGGATAAGGTGGCAGTTTTGTTGGTACTATTTTAGGGTACATATGATTTCTGGTCGCTCTATATTACACTTTTTGTGAGGCAAGGTAGCAAAAAATAGCTGTTTTGGCACCGCTTTTATTTTTTGTTATTTACAATTTTCATCTGACAGGTTAAATCATGTGGTATTTTTATATAGCAGGTTGTTACGAATACGACAATTCCAAATATACAACTTTTTTGTTGTTGTTTGTTTTAGTTTTACATAAAGCATTTAAAAAATATTTTTAAGTGTCTCCATATTCTTAAATCCATATTATTATTATTTTTTGGGGAGGTGACTGTCTTATGTAGGGGCTTATTTTTTTTGGTATGAGATGACAGTTTGATTGGTACTATTTTAGCATGCATATGACTTTTTGATTGCTTGCATCTTTTCAATTACACTTTTTGTGATGTAAGGTGGCAAAAAATGGCTTTTTTGACACACATTTTATTTTTTACGGTGTTCACCTGAGGGGTTAGGTCATCAGATATTTTTATACAACAGGTCCTTACGAACGTGGCAATACCTAATATGTGTATTTTTTAACTTATTTAAGTTTTACACAATAACAGCATTTGTGAAACAAAAAAATAATGTTTAAGTGTCTCCATAGTCTGAGAGCCATAGTTTTTTTTATTTTTTGGGTGATTGTCTTAGGTAAGGTATCATTTTTGCGGGATGAGATAATGGTTTCATTGGCACTATTTTGGGTACATATCACTATTTGATCCCTTGGTATTACACTTCTTGTTATGTTAGGTGACAAAATGGCTTTTTTGACACCGTTTTCTTTTTTTTTTTTTTTACGGTGTTCACCTGAGGGTTAGGTCATGTGATATTTTTATAGAGCAAGTCGTTACGGATGTGGCAATACCTAATATGTATACTTTTCTTTAGTTATTTAGGTTTTACACACGCAATAATATCATTTTTGAAACAAAAAAATAAATCATATCTTAGTGTCTCCATAGTCTGAGAGCCATAGTTTTTTTATTTTTTGGGTAATTGTCTTAGGTAGGGGCTCCTTATTTGCGGGATGAGGTGGCAGTTAGATTGGTAGTATTTTTGGGGGCATACACCTTTTTGATTGCTTGGTATTGCACTTTTAGTGATGTAAGGAAACAAAAAAGGGTTTCTTTGGCACAGTTTTTATTTTATTGTTTGACGGTGTTCACCTGAGGGTTAGGTCATGTGATATTTTTATAGAGCAAGTCGTTACGGATGTGGCAATACCTAATATGTATACTTTTTTTTAGTTATTTAGGTTTTACACACGCAATAATATCATTTTTGAAACAAAAAAATAAATCATATCTTAGTGTCTCCATAGTCTGAGAGCCATAGTTTTTTTATTTTTTGGGTAATTGTCTTAGGTAGGGGCTCCTTATTTGCGGGATGAGGTGGCAGTTAGATTGGTAGTATTTTTGGGGGCATACACCTTTTGATTGCTTGGTATTGCACTTTTAGTGATGTAAGGAAACAAAAAAGGGTTTCTTTGGCACAGTTTTTATTTTATTGTTTGACGGTGTTCACCTGAGGGTTAGGTCATGTGATATTTTTATAGAGCAAGTCGTTACGGATGTGGCAATACCTAATATGTATACTTTTCTTTAGTTATTTAGGTTTTACACACGCAATAATATCATTTTTAAAACAAAAAAATAAATCATATCTTAGTGTCTCCATAGTCTGAGAGCCATAGTTTTTTTATTTTTTGGGTAATTGGGGAGGTGACTGTCTTATGTAGGGGCTTATTTTTTTTTGAATGAGATGACAGTTTGATTGGTACTATTTTAGCATGCATATGACTTTTTGATTGCTTGCATCTTTTCAATTAGACTTTTTGTGATGTAAGGTGGCAAAAAATGGCTTTTTTGACACACATTTTATTTTTTACGGTGTTCACCTGAGGGGTTAGGTCATCAGATATTTTTATACAACAGGTTCTTACGAACGTGGCAATACCTAATATGTGTATTTTTTAACTTATTTAAGTTTTACACAATAACAGCATTTGTGAAACAAAAAAATAATGTTTAAGTGTCTCCATAGTCTGAGAGCCATAGTTTTTTTTATTTTTTGGGTGATTGTCTTAGGTAAGGTATCATTTTTGCGGGATGAGATAATGGTTTCATTGGCACTATTTTGGGTACATATCACTATTTGATCCCTTGGTATTACACTTCTTGTAATGTTAGGTGACAAAATGGCTTTTTTGACACCGTTTTCTTTTCTTTTTTTTTTTACGGTGTTCACCTGAGGGTTAGGTCATGTGATATTTTTATAGAGCAAGTCGTTACGGATGTGGCAATACCTAATATGTATACTTTTTTTTAGTTATTTAGGTTTTACACACGCAATAATATCATTTTTGAAACAAAAAAATAAATCATATCTTAGTGTCTCCATAGTCTGAGAGCCATAGTTTTTTTATTTTTTGGGTAATTGTCTTAGGTAGGGGCTCCTTATTTGCGGGATGAGGTGGCAGTTAGATTGGTAGTATTTTTGGGGGCATACACCTTTTTGATTGCTTGGTATTGCACTTTTAGTGATGTAAGGAAACAAAAAAGGGTTTCTTTGGCACAGTTTTTATTTTATTGTTTGATGGTGTTCACCTGAGGGGTTAGGTCATGTGATATTTTTATAGAGCCGGTCGATACAGATGCGGCGATACCTAATATGTCTACTTTTTTTCCCCCCTATTCTTTACAATTTTTTTTTACTTTATTTTGGGAGAAGGACACTTTTGTACTTTTAATTTTTTTGGAAAACTTTACTTTTTTAACTTTTTTTTTCACTTTATTTTTTGTCCCACTATGGGACTTCAACTTTTGGAGGTCGAATCCCCTTTACAATGCATCACAATACTTCTGTATTGTATTGCTTTGGCTCTAAGTGTAGCCATATGGACTATAATACCCAGAAGATTGGAGATGTTCTTTTATAGTACAGTTTACTGGGCATGCTCTATGACCTGTGCTGAAGTCTCTGCAGAGCAGTAGCGAGGCTTACTTTCACCAAGGGAAAAGGTTCACTTGTTTTTAAAATGTCTAGCCAAGGCAAAGAGACTTATTGGCAACCTCCTTAATACTCAGCAACTGGGGCACATGCTCCATTTGTCCCCCTCCTTTCTCCCTTAGTCACTGTACAGGATGCGTCAGGAGGATGAGAAATACGATAATTATCTTTCATTATAACTAGGGATGAGTGAAGTTCTCAAAAATTTGATTCCGCTGCATCACCAAATTGCTTTGTGATGAATTACTTCGTCACAAGGCACATTTTTTTGTAACTAGTGGGCACAATGATTTGGAACGCCATTTCAATGAAAATTGATTCCTTACCACAAAGCACGAGGAAATTCAGCTTCACAGCAAAATGAATTTGGATCGAAGTCCACTTTGTGAATTTTGATTCACTCAACATTAATTATAACTGTACCTATGATGATAATGAGATAATTGCTGAGAAGTGATTTTTACAGAACAGGAAGTGTCAGACTACATTTAAGCTCAATGGCTAGAGTTAAAATTGCTAAATTTCAGGATTTATTTTTTAAATATAAGTATAGTAACATCAAAAATAAAAATCACCCAAAAATGTAAAGAAAGATTGTTTAACATAGAAATTTTATTTAAATGATATGTCATTTTCTGATGACACATCCTCTTTAAAAGAGTTGTCTAGGTGGTTCCTTTGTAATAAGCAAATCAGAGTGTACTACTGCTGGGACCAACAGAGATCAGTTTTAACTCATTCATGCATTTGGACGTAACTGTACATCTAAATCATAATTAACTTAGTGCATTTGGACATACGGTCACGTCCAAACTGCTTACCTGGGCTGTGACACTATAAAGTGTTAAGGCCCCGGAGTCGCCACTCCCCCAAGAGCAGAGACAACGAAGAAGCCTGCAAGGGACCAATCAGAGTTGTCCCTTTGCCGGCAAGTACTCCGATTGGCTAGTCTCTGCAGGCTAACCAATTGGCACGGTTCAGTAAGAAAATGCAGGTTTCAGGCTGTGATCTCCATGCCCCTCATATGCCACCATTGTTCACCAGACGCCCCTATTGTCCCCAAGATTGTCCCCATTGTCCCCCTGCAGTGTTTTCTTTTTGATGGCTGTGATGGCAGTGGCTCCGTTCCTGAGCCACTGCCATCAGCAGAGAGTGTCAGCTGTAAGTTAGAGCTGACACTTCACTGCAATGGCCAAAATAGATGCTGGCATTTAACCTCATAGATGCCATGTTCAGTAGCAGGAAAAAATGCATAACAAATTGTGGGATGTATTTTCTCCTGTTACCACTCCTGTATTTTTTTATTTTCACAGCCATGTTTATCTAAATTCTATAAAACGCTTGTTGGGTCAAAGAATTCACTTCACTCATGGATTTATTCCTTGAGGTTTGTAGTTTTCAAAATGTGGTTTTCTTTCTAGGGGTACCTCAGGATCTCTTCAAATGTGACATGGCACCTGAAAACCATTCTAGCACAATCTGCCCTCCGCTAACAATATGGCACTCTTTTCCTTCTATGCCCTGCTGTGTGCCCATACAGCAAGTTACAACCACATATGGGGTGATTCTGTAAACTCCAGATTTAAGGTTAATAAACATTGAGGTTCATTTGGCTGTTAACATGTATTAAAAGAGAAAATCTGCACACAAAAAAAGAAATTTTAAAATTTACACTACATTTTGCTTTAATTCTTGTGGAACACCTAAAGGGTTAACAAAGGTTGTAAAATCAGTTTTTAATAGCTTTAGGTGTGTATTTTCTAAAATGGGGTCATTTATGGGTGGTTTCCACTATGTAAGCCCTACCAAGTGACTTCATAACTGAACTGGTTCTTTAAAAAGTGGGTTTTGGCAATTTTCTTATAAATTTTAAAATTTGCTTCTAAACTTCTAAGCCTTCTAACTTCTTGAAAAAATAAAATGACATTTACAAAATGATGCAAACATAAAGTAGACATATGGGTTATGTAAAGTAATAACTATTTTATGAAGCATCACTATCCGTCTTAAAAGCAGAGAAATTTTAATTTTGAAAATAGCAAATTTTTCCAAATTTTCAGCAAATTTTTGATTTATTGGTGCAAAAAGGTAAAATGCATATACGCAAGTTCACCACTAACTTGAAGTATTATGTGTCACGAAAAAGCAAACTCAGAATAGCTTGTATAGGTAAAAGCGTCCCAAAGTTAATACCAGATAAACTGACACATGTTAGATTTGAAAAATGGGGCTCTGGTATTTTGTCCAAACTGGCTGTTGCTTGAAGACGTTAATCTCTAGGGGAACCTAGAAGTAAGTGTTCAATTTTATGAAGTCCATTGAAATTAATCCACTGTCCATCCAATGCAAACACATGTTACTGTTGTTCCTCCAGAGGAAGACGCTCTCTTTAGCCCCCTGTCTGTCTACAAGGAGTCTCCGCTACTAACTGAGAATAGGTGCTTAAAATGTGACCTGGTAACCTTTTAAAATATGGAACGTTTACAATATGTTAAAGGGGACAATAAGCACATTTTTTTTTTGTCACGCTTCTTTTTTGTGACTTGTTGCATGACACCATGTAGCTCTAGCCTAGTTTAGCTCTTGCGATTTAAAACAGCAGCTCTCACTCTCAAAGATTCGAACTAAGGTCAGGACAGTGTGGGTCCATTCCTAAGGTGTTAAACAAAACTGTTGGATAATTCTCAACTATGAGGTCATGCTATATGGAATTTACATACCAGCCTAGTATTATTTTTCACAAGTTACCTAGCTTGGAAAAATGAGAGGTTGTGTTTAATAATGATGTCATAATTACACATATAAATAAATGAGGTCACTTATTAAACAGAAATACTCCTATATTAAGAGTAATTCTGGTGCAGATTGTGGCACAAAGGTCCCAATCTGTTACCATTTTCTATGCCTGTTTCAGGTGTAGAAAATGGTCTCAATGTAAGACAGCTAGGAAGCTGGCTTCCATTTAGAAGTGGCGGTGGATCTGTCTAAAATGCTGGACTTATAAATTGTGCCCCAAAGTTCTTGTGGTAGTACTTGCTAGTTATTATTGTCTATTTGTCATAATAGGCTGTGTCTTCATTTAAAATTTATTTAGAGTTTGATTATGTCACAAAACCTTTATCTTAAAAAAGCCTCATCTTATGTGCTGATTGTCTTAATTCCTAGGCTATATTCTACTGTGATGTTACAAATAGTCTATGAGTTTATGGTCTGTTTGTTCTTGTGACATTAGGGTTCTTCTTCTTACCTTGGCAAGTTTTTATTGTATAATCTGTGTTCTATTGTAAAAAACATCACGATTTTCTGCCTCTGCACTTCTAGACTGTCCTATGTTATGATGAAGTATATAGCTCAAAAACAAAGTGGAAAAAGGAGGCTTTATGTGCAGTGGAGTTCATAAGTCAGTATAATGTAGGCTGACTGTGTAGTAACAAGCTAATTTTTTAGGGTTATATAAAAAGAAGCACAAATCATGTTGTTGATTTTCTGGCAGTGGCCCTTGGCATTGCAGGCTGCAGACCATCTTAGGCATTTTAGGTATCTGAACTTGGGACTGGCACCATCAGTATATGTACAATTAAAAGAAAGGCTGCGACTGTCAGATACTGTCACCTGTAAAGAATGATCCAATGGACCATCCAGGTCTTTTTCCATAAAGATAATCTATTGAAAAACACGTAATAATAGACTACTTTTTTGTGCTCGAAACTGACACATTATTATGGACAAAAGAACTGGATAGTGCATTGTTTTCTGGTGACAGTGCCAACTGATTCCTCCAGCTTTTCTCCCACATATGCTATTATGATAACTCATTTTTTGTGTTCTTTGGTGATGACGATATTGTCTTTATTCCTATTACGTGACCAATTGTGATGATGTTAAAATATTATCTATATCCATTTATGTATTGTATGATAGTGATAGTAAGAAAATATTATATTATTATAGTATACTCTACTGTCTGCTTATCTCCTAACTCCACCAGATATTAATTGACAAAGGTCTAGGATGGACTAAAATTTTATTTCAATCTGGACACCTTCAGTTTACTGATAAAACTTTTCTGCATATCACTGATCAGTGTGTGCTGCGGATCCTTCATACTATTACACAGATGTGTGCCTTATTTTCTAGGAAGGGTTATTTGGGGATGATGTTGAAAAAATGCTAGGCTGTCTTTCATCATATTTATGTCATAATAGTGATTGTCTTTAAATTTTGCCTACAATTCATTATGATTATCATGATTAGTGTTGAACGAAGTTATGAAAACTTTGATTTGGCTCCTTTAACCCCTTTAAAGCATTTTTCAATAGAAGCAGTTTAATAGACATTTACTAGAACCACTTCCTTAACCGCTTCATGACTGCCATATGGCTTTATACGTGCTATCTGCACATACCCTGATACCCCATGCAGCTAGCATGTATATAAACGTTCTGGCAGCTCTTTAATCCAAGCGCTGCAAAACGCTTGGATTAAAGCTTCTGCCCCATGACTGCCGCTGTGACGGACAGCATACAGTCCATTAATGCCGACAAGGGACCAATTAGAGTGGTCCCTTGTCGGAGATCGATCCGATTGGTTCGTCTGTGCAGACTAACCAATCGGATCGCGGCTGTGTAAAAGTGCCTGTTTCAGGCTCTGATCTGCATTCTGTAGATGGGAGCCTGAAATCAGTTAGTGTGTGCTCTGTGCCCCCTGATCTGTGGGCCCCATCTGTGCCTCCTGCATCAACAATCTGTACAACACCAAGCGATCAAAAAGGTTTATGTCCCACAAAATGGTACCAATAAAACCGTCACCTCATACCGCAAAAAATGAGCCCCTACATACGAAAATCACTTTAACAATAAAAAAAACTATAGCAACTAAAACATAATTTCTTTGTTTCAAATATGCTATAATTGTGTTAAAGTGAAATAAGTTAAAAAAGTATACATATTGGGTATCGCAACGTCATTACAACCAGCTCTATAAAAATATCATATGAACTAACACCTCAGCGGAACATAGTAAAAAAATAAAATAAAAACTGTGCCAAAAAAAGGCATTTTTTGTCACCTTACATCACAAAAATTGCAATACCAAGCGATCAAAAAGGCGTATGCCTCAAAAATAGTACCAATCACCTCATCCTGCAAAAAATTAGACCCTACCTAAGGCAATCAGTCAAAAAATTAAAAAGCTATGTCTCTCAGGCTATGGAAACATTAAACCATCATTTTTTCTGTTTCAAAAATTCTATTATTGTGTAAAACTTAAATAAATAATAAAAAGTATACATATTTGGTATTGTCACGTCCGTAATGATCTGCTCTATAAAAATGTCACATGACCTAACCCCTCAGGTGAACTCTTGGTCACCTTGTCCCATAAAGTGTAATAATGAATAATAAAAAAATTATATATACCCAAAAATGATACTAATAAAGACGTCAACTCTTCCTGCAAAAAACGAGCCCCTGCATGGGGCCCCAGATGATCAGCAGAAAAATAAAAAAAGGCGTTCAGAAAATGGAGACACAAATACATAATTTTTTTTTCAAAAATGCTTTATTATGTAAAACTGAAACAAACAAAGTAAAGTAGACATATTTGATATCATTGCATCTATAAAAATAGCACATGATCTACTCTGTCAGATGAATCTTGTAAAAAATAAAAACGGTGCCAAAACAGCCATTTTTTGGTTAACTTGCCTCACAAAAAATGTAATATAGAGCAATAAAAAATCATATGTACCCCAAAATAGTACCAATAAAACAGGTACCTTATCCCCTAGTTTCCAAAATGGGGTCACTTTTTGGGAGTTTCTACAGAAAAAGTGCATCATGGGGTCTTCAAATGGGACATTCACAGGATCGCGTCCGGAGGAAGTTTAACTACTGTAGATCTGTAGATCTTAAAAAAACACTGTCTAAATCGCATATCAGACGTCTGATATGCCTGCTGCTTGCTCCTCTGGTGGTCCCCTTTGCTATGAGGGTCTTCACAATCATTACATGTATGGCCAGCATAAGGAGTTTCTGCTATTCTCCTTATATTGAGCATACGGATAATGAGATTTTTTTTTTCCGTTCAGCCTCTGGGCTGGAAAAAAAAAAATGAACGGCACAGATTTCTTCATTCGCATCAATCAATGTGGATGAAAAATTATCTGCCAAAAAATGTGCAAAAAAAAAAAAGTGAGGGGAAAGGACATAGGAATGCTTGCGAAGTAAGGCCCCATTCACATGTCCGCAAAAATGTCTGCATCTATTCCGTAATTCTGCGGAATAGATGCGGACCCATTCAGTGTGAATGGGGCCAGCGGTGATGCGGAGAGCACACTATGTGCTCTCTGCATCAGCCTTTGCGGAGCTGCGGCCGCGAACTTCCGGGTTTTATTCCCGAAATATCAGGCCGCAGGTCCGCAAAAGATAGAGCATGTCCTATTCTTGTCGGCAATTGCGGACAAGAAAAGGCATTTTCTATATAGTTCTGGCAATGTGTGGATCCACAAAATGCGGAAAGCACATTGCCGGTCTCCGTGTTTTGCGGATCCGCAAAACACATACAGATGTCTGAATAAGCCTTACAGGGGGGTGATTAGTGACAGATGGGGATCAGGGGGGTGACATGGGTTAATCAGGGGTTAATCAGGGGTTAATCAGGGGTTAATCAGTGACGGGCGTGGTGATTGGTGCACTTACTTTAGTAAGTGGGTGAGAGAAATATCTCTGTAAATTGACAACTTTGTATAAAAAAATTTAAAAAGTTGTCATTTACAGAGATATTTCTCACACATAGCATGGGTATATGTAAAAATACACCCCAAAACACATTGCCCTACTTCTCCTGAGTCGGCGATACCACATGTGTAACACTTTTTTGCAGCCAAGATGCGCAAAGGGGCCCAAATTCCAATGAGTACCTTTTAGGAGGGCATTTTTACGCATTTGGATTCCAGACTTCTTCTCATGCATTAGGGCCCCTAAAATGCCAGGGCAGTATAAATACCCAACAAGTGACCCCATTTTGGAAAGTAGACACCCCAAGGGATTCCGTGAGGGGGATAGCGAGTTCCTAGAAGATTTTCTTTTTGGCACAAGTTAGCGGAAATTGACTATTTTTTTTTATTACAAAGTCTCATATTCCACTTTTGTAAATTTTCCATATTTGTGACAAAAAATAAAATTTTACATGAACTCACCATACCCCTCAATGAATACCTTGGGGTGTATTCTTTCCAAAATGGGGTCACATATGGGGTATTTATACTGCCCTGGTATTTTAGGGGCCCCTAATGTGTGAGAAGAAGTCTGGAATCCAAATGCGTAAAAATGCCCTGTGAAATCCTAAAGGTACTCATTGGAATTTGGGCCCCTTTGCGCATCCAGGCTACAAAAAAGTGTCACACATGTGGTATCGCCGTACTCAGGAGAAGTAGGGCAATGTGTTTTGGGGTGTATTTTTACATATACCCATGCTGGGTGAGAGAAATATCTCTGTAAATGACAACTTTTAAATTTTTTTATACAAAGTTGACAATTTACAGAGATATTTCTCTCACCCAGCATGGGTATATGTAAAAATACACCCCAAAACACATTGCCCTACTTCTTCTGAGTACGGCGATACCCCATGTGTGCCACTTTTTTGCAGCCTAGGTGCGTAAAGAAGCGTAAAGTCCAAAGAGTACCTTTAGGTCTTACAGGGTTGCTCACAATTTAGCCCTGCCCAAAATGCCAGAACAGTAAACATACCCACAAATAACCCCATTTCGGAAAGTAGACACCCCAAGGTATTCACTACGGGGCATAGTGACTCCGTGGGAATTTTTTTTTTTTTGCCAGAAGTTAGCAGAAATGGAAACTTCATTATTAATTTTTTTTTTCCTCAGAAAGTGTAATTTTCCGCTAACTTGTAAAAAAAAAACAGAAAGCGAAAAATGTTATTTTTTTGCAAAAATTTCGGTCATTTTTAATTAATATCAAAAAAAGTAAAAATGTCAGCAACAATGAAATACCACCAAATGAAAGCTCTACTAGTGAGAAGAAAAGGAGGTAAAATTCATTTGGGTGGTAAGTTGCATGACCGAGCAATAAACCATGAAAGTAGTGTAGTGCAGAATTGTAAAAAGTGGTCTGGTCATTAAGGGTGTTTAAGCTAGGAGGGCTGAGGTGGTTAAAAAGTAGGTTTTGGAATTTTTTAAAAAAATTTTAAGAATTGCTTCTAAAATTCTAAGCCTTCTAATGTCCTAAAAAATTTAATTACATTTACAAAACGATGCCAACATAAAGTAGACATAAGGGGAATGTTAAATAATAAATATTTTATGAGGTATCACTTTCTGTTATAAATGCAGAGAAATTGATATTTAGAAAATTGCACATTTTTCAAAATCTTTGGTAAATTTGGGATTTTTTCATAAATAAAGGTGAAATATATTGACTCAAATTTATGAAGTACAATGTGTCACGAGAAAACAATCTCAGAATGGTTTGGATAAGTCAAAGCGTTCCAAATTTATCACCACATAAATTGATGCATGTCAGATTTTAAAAATTAGACGTGGTCACGGGGGCATCAATGACCCTTGGTCATGAAAGGGTTAAGGACAAATGTGTAAATCCATAAGTTCTTAAAACATGATTATGAATGTTTTTATGTGGTTTTGGTGCCACTGAGCATCATTCCATTACTGATTTATGTAAACACAGCCTTTAATTTTAGATTTTTCTTACAAAAGATGTAATGGGTAAAGATATGTGGAGTTCTGAAAACTTGCTTTGCCGAATTTCACAAAGAAATTTGCTTCAAGATGAATTACCTCGTCACAAAGTGCATATCTTTGTAAGTATTGGGTGCAATGACGGGGAACGTCGATTGTGCCACCCCGACCATTAGACCCCTCAGATGTCATGTTCATGGAGGAATTTCGGTGGTTAAAAGTTCTACAAGTTCTTTCCTGATTTGATGTTGTCACCATAAATCGTGTGAATGTGCTTATGAAAACAGGGGAAACCACTGGTCAATGCTTTTCGGACAACACTAGTCCTAATTCATGTCCTTTGTAAATTTTCAGCACCCTCCACATTCACCAACACTCTAGCATAAAACAGTAATACAATGTCTCCCAGGTGCTGTGAGTGGTATACTCACCCTCTACACTAATCCATTGCCTATGTGATTTGGTCTTCTTTAAGACAAATTGTCTTATGTGCTTTGCTCCATATCTACAATCTGTGTTAGTTTCCCTCCCCACACCCCGATCTGCGGTGTAGAACTTCCTCCACCTCCGTGTCATACAGAGAGAGCTGTCATACAAATGCATCCTCTCTTACCTTATCTCCAAACTGGAAGTGGTGTAAATTTTGTCCTGATAGCAGAACAACACCATATCGCGAGATTGTAACTAAAGCTGGAAAAACTGCAACACACATCATAACCACTGGGTGGTGACTAGTGCTTCACATTTAGCTTATTGCTTAAAGGGAGTCTTTCACCTAAACTGCCCATTATAGAACACTAACACCATGATCTGCATTATAGTCCCCATATTGGAATGCTACTTACTATATAGCTGTGGCTTATTTTCGCATCCCCATTATGGACAGAGGCACAAGGCCGTATATAGATGTATGGTCTGGCACATGTGCATTAAACGCTCCTGTGCCTCTGCCCATAATGGGTAATGAAGTGCGCAGGCGCGGCAAATCTTGTGAACGGCATTGGCGCTGCATTTCTGAAGAATCTAGGGCGGGCCAGAGGGGTGAAAGGGGAGGGGTTTCATATGAAAAGTGACGAGAGGCCTTGGCACCGGCCACTGGAAAGCCACCCCTGAGCACCTTCAGATCATAATTAACATATTGGAGTAGTGTTCAAATGGTTTTGTCAGGATCATTAGAACCTGAATCTATGTGAGGGACTTACACTGCATAAGCTAATTTTTTTTTTACAAAGTTTATGTTTTCATTTGTGATGCAAATTAATAATTATAAATGAAATCTGTACACATTTGTCTACAGCCTTAAAAGAGGACCTGTCAGCACAATGTAGTGCAAACTGATTGTTATATTATTATAACATATTATAGAGCAGGAGGACCTGAGAAGATTTACTGTATATATAGTTTTGTGAATAAAGACCCAGTGAAACTTTTAATTTAGACATTTTAATCTCAGCTTTTTCTGACTTCAGTTGTACATGGAGGAACTGTTATCAGTCATTGGCAGCATTCTCTGTGTAAGTGTATATACATGGATAGCTGTCACTCACTGATAGTTCTACTTGGGGGAGGTGTTAATAGTAATTGATAGTATTCTCTGTGTAAGTGTGTATACAGAGATAGATATCATGCACTAAAAGCTGTACAAGGGGGAGGTGTTATCAGTAATTGATAGCATTCTTTGTGTAAGTTTATACACAGAGATAGCTGTCAGTCACTGATAATTGTACTCAGGGGAGGTGTTATCAGAGATTAATAGCATTCTCTGTGTGTGTATAGTTAGATGGCTGTCAGTCGCTGATAGATGTACACAGGAAGGTGTTATCAGTAGGTGATAGCATTATCTGTGTAGGTGTGCATTCATGGAAAGCTGTCAGTCACTAATAGCTGTACACTGGGGAAGTGTTATCAGTGATTGATAGCATTCTCTGTGTGTATACAGAGATATATATCATTCACTGATAGCTGTATATGGGGGAGGTGTTATCAGTAATTTATAGCATTCTTTGTGTAAGGTTATACACAGAGATAGCTGTCAGTCACTGATAACTGTGTGTGTGTGTGTGTGTACCTAGATGGGTGTCAGTCACTGATAGATGTGCACAGGGAGCTGTTATCAGTGGCTGATAGCATTCTCTGTGTGTGTATACATAGATGGGTGTCAGTCACTGATAACTGTACACTGGGGGGGGGGTGTTATCAGTGATAGCATTATTTGTGTAAGTGTGTATACAGAGATAGCTGTCAGTCACTGATATATATATACATGGGGGAGGTGTTATCAGTGATTGATAGCATCCTCTGTGTGTATATACATAGATGGCTGCCAGTCACTGATAGATGTACATGGGGGAGGTGTTGTCAGTGATTGATGGCATTCTCTGTGTAAGTGCGTATACATAGATAGCTGTCAGTCACTAATAGCTGTACACTGGGAAGGTGTTATCAGTGATTGATAGCATTCTCTGTGTAAGTGTTTATACATAGATGGCTGTCAGTCACTGATACTTATACATGTGGTAGGTGTTATCAATGATTGATAGCATTCTCTGCATGAATCTATATATATAGATAGATGTCAGTCACTGATAGTTGTAGATGGGTGAGCTGTTATTAGTAATTGATAGCATTATCTGTGTAAGTATGTATAAAGAAATAGATGTAAGTCACTGATAGCTGTTCAGAGGGGCAGATTTAAGTTTAGAAAAAAAAATGATGTAAATGAATACAAGTTTAGCTGAATCTTTTCCACAAAACTGTATATCATTCAGCTCAGTTTACCCTGCTCTATAACATGCTGAAGATTGCATGGTGTTTTGTGGTGACAGGTTCTTTTTAATTTGCTTTACAAAGAAAGCATTATGCACTGAGAAAATTTACCAGGGTCCAGATTTGTTGCAAATTGGCATGTGTATGAGGTTTAGTTAGAACACAATATTTTTGCATTTGTGAAGCTGATCACCCAAGTGGGAGTCTTGCATGGAATGTTGACATGGATGACTCAATTTGCTAGAAGCCAGTGCACTGCCACCCTAATGCTATTTTCACTGCAGAGAAGGGCCTGAAAAGAACTCATTGGAGCCAGAAACGTCAGATTGCAATAGAACGACCTTTCTTAGTGTTCTTAAATGAAATGGGTCATCAGAAAATCACCTATAGCTTAAATCCTATTTTGTGTTATTTCTAATTTTCGATGTTGCTATCTATATAAAAAAAAAAAGACTAAAATCATTTCATTTTCCCACTTGCTACTAAGCTTAATAATAGGTGTCATTTCTTGGTCTGTACAGGTAATTTCACTGTAGTTATCTGCTTATTATTACAGGTGGGATTAGAATAACATATTGTAAGCAGGGCAGCGATGACAGATTTCGTTCTCAGACAACGGATTTAATGTCCAAACTGTGCTTTATTTTTAGGCACCTCAGCAAATACAGGGGATTCCTTCCCAGTTATAACTCACTGGGTGAGGTGAGGTTCCAACATCACCAAAACATAAGCAAAATAAAATCCTGCCCTATGGCTCTATCTAACACAAAAGTTGTCTCTAGCTCACCTATTGAATGCAGGTCACACATGGGGAATCAGGCTTCAATAACCAGCAAGCCAGCCAGCTTCCTTGGCTTTTCCAGGCATAACTCCCCAGACTGACAGCCTGGGATGGGCTTTATTTCCCACTAATGATCCCAGACTACACCTGGGGATCCCTCTGGCTAGGGGAAAACATGCCCTGGAAGGGGGGTGGACTAGGGAGGTCCCACTACCAAACCTTCCTTCCCAGTCCAAATAAAATCCAGCCCTTAAACTTTAAAGGGGTTGTCCAAGTTATATTTATTGATGACCTATCCTCAGGATAGGTCATCAATATCAGATCGGCGGGGGTCCGACACCCGGCACCCCCGCCGATCAGCTGTTTGAAGAGAAGGCGAGCGCCGTGCCAGCGCTGCCTCCTCGTCATTGTTTACCTACTCGCCGTTGCATCTGCAGCGGTGAGCAGGTGTAATTACACCCAAGCCGTTCCATTCATTTCAATGGGACGGCTCTGTAGTATACACTTGTATAGGAACGAGCCGTCCCATTGAAATGAATGGAACGGCTTGGGTGTAATTACACCTGCTCACCGCTGCAGATGCAACGGCGAGTAGGTAAACAATGACGAGGAGGCAGCACTGGCACGGCGCTCGCCTTCTCTTCAAACAGCTGATCGGCGGGGGTGCTGGGTGTCGGACCCCCGCCGATCTGATATTGATGACCTATCCTGAGGATAGGTCATCAATAAATATAACTTGGACAACCCCTTTAACAACAACAGCTCCAACAACTACGTTTGCTGAAGCCAGCACCATCTTTATGGATTTAACTTACCTCACCCAGTTGAGGAACCTGGGTGGGATATACACCCCTTCTAGGACTTTACCGTACACTTTACAACAATATATCATCTCTATATAAAGATAAAACAAGATCCATCATTCACAATAGATGTTATCACAGTTTAGCTACTCCTACCTTCTCGTAGAAGCCAATGAGGCCCTCTTCTGTCTATTGTGTCTGTGACCCATGGTGGCTCCTTTAAGGAATATCTCTAAATGCTTAGAACATTTAGGAAAGATAAGTACCCCCCAAAGTTATGATCATACACTGTGATATATGTTAAAAGCACAGCATGAAGACAGTGCAAGTATTCCCTAGAGACATAATGTGTACAGTTGTGTTCAAAATTATTCAACCCCCACTGAAATTGAGTGTTTTGGCCAGTTTGACATTGATTTTGATCATTTCAGTCATCTTGTTTACAATTAAATCAAAGAGGCACTTGTAAGTCAGACAAATATAACATAACATTTATAATGAAATAACCACAAATGTCTTTTCTGTGCTCACATCATTAAAAGTTATATTCAACCCCCAAGTGACATTCAATTTTAGTACTTAGTACAACATCCTTTTCCAGTTATACCAGCTTTTAAACGTGAAGCATAGCTTGACACAAGTGTCTTGCAGCAATCTACAGGTATCTTCGCCCATTCTTCATGGGCAAAAGCCTCCAGTTCAGTCACATTCTTAGGCTTGCACGCTGCAACTGCTTTCTTTAAGTCCCACCAGAGGTTCTCAATCGGATTTAAGTCTGGTGACTGCAATGGCCACTTCAAAATGTTCCAGCCTTTAATCTGCAACCATGCTCTAGTGGACTTGGAGGCATGCTTGGGATCATTGTCCTGTTGAAAGGTCCAACGTATACCAAGCCTCAGGTTTGTGACAGACTGCATCACATTTTCATCCAATATCTCCTGGTACTGAAGAGAATTCATGGTACCTTGCACACGCTGAAGCTTCCCTGTACCTGTAGAAGCAAAACAGCCCCAAAGCATGATTGACCCCCACCATGCTTCACAGTAGGCAAGGTGTTCTTTTCTTCATAGGTCTTGTTCTTCCTCCTCCAAACTTAGCGTTGATCCATGGGCCCAAACAGTTAAATTTTGTTTCATCAGTCCACAGAACACTATCCCAAAACTTTTGTGGTTTGTCCACATGACTTTTGACATACTGCAGTCGACTCTTCTTATTCTTTGAAGACAGCAAGGGGGTGCGCCTGGGAGTTCTGGCATGGAGGCAGTGTGCGCCTTATTGTCTAAACTGAAACTTCAGTACCCGCATCTGACAAATCTTTTTTCAGTTCCTCAGCAGTCAAACAGGGACTTTTCTCCACTTTGCGTTTCAGGTAGCACACAGCAGTCGAAGTCAGCATCTTCTTTCTGCCACGACCAGGTAGCATTTCAACAGTGCCCTTTGCCTTGAATTTGCGAATGATGCTTCCTATGGTGTCTCTTGCTATGTTTAACATCTTTGCAATCTTCTTATAGCCATTGCCCTTCCTGTGAAGAGAAATTACCTCTTCTCTTGTCTTCCTGGACCATTCTCTTGACTTCACCATGTTTGTAAACACACCAGACACCACACATCTAGAAGGAGCTGAGTATCACAGTCATTTTACATCTGCCTCATTGGTGCTTATTGTGCTTGATTGCTGCTCCTTGACATCCACAGGTGTTTTCAATACCTGATCGAAAACACTTGAATGAACCTCTGTTCTTAAGAGTGGTAGTCTTTAAGCGGTTGAATAATTGTGTCAATGAATAAATCACAAAAAAAACATTTAATACTGTATTACAAAAACAATTGATGTCATTTTAGTTGCATTTGGTTCTTTAAAAAGTCCTTGTAAGATATCATTTTGAACACAATTACAAATGTACACTAAATTCCCTAAAACCCTTCACAGCATTGGGGGTTGAATAATTTTGAACACAACTGTATGTCCTGGGTTCCACAGCTTGAAAACCTAGTCAAAGCAGATTATAAAGACTATTGCTTTCTTTCTTCATGGAAACTGTTTGGAATCTATACACTAGTGTCCTCTAGCAACACTAGTTGCTAGTGTTGAGCGAATTTCAGGGAAAATTTGATTCGCTGCGATGCCGAATTTCCACACGCTTCGTGGTAATGAATAAATTCTCCTTGAACTGACATTAAAAAAAAATTACTCATCTCATCTGTTTGAGAGTGAAGAGGCCGCAGCATCGTGATGACGTCATTGCCATTTCCCATAATTGCGGCCTCTACTCACAAAGAAATGCACTTCATGACAAACTAATTCATCATTTAACAAATCAAAGGCCGAATCAAAGTTTACAGAACTTCGTTCATCTCCACTCATTACATGTTTTGTAATGGAACAATCTAAAATCAAAGCCTGTGTTTACACAAATCAATAATGGAATGATGCTCAGTGGCACCAAAACGCCATAAAGACATTGATAACCATGTTTTAAGAACTCATGGATTTACACATTTGTCCTTAAGGAAGTGGTTCTATTAAATGTCTGTTAAACTGCTTCTATGGAAAAACTCTTTAAAGGGGTTTTCTCACAAACAACCCAGAATAGTATCTTATTGCTTGTAGTCCCACCACTGTGACTCCCTCTGACCATGAAAAACAAGAGGCTCCCGTTTATCCCATTTGAATTGAATGGTGATTGTCATGCACACTTCCTTCCATTCAACCTCTGTGGGACTGATGTTTATAGCCAAGCACTGTACTTCATTAGTTTCATCAGTACCATAAAGTTTGAGTAGAACAGTAGTACACATTCCTGAACTCCACAATAGTCAAACAAGGGGCAAAGAACCTCCAGTCTAGTGATCAGAGAACCCCTGCAACTTGGCATTTATTATCTATCCTGGATAGGTGATAAAAGTTGTTTGTAGGAAACCCCCTTTAAAGTATGATATGTATAAAACACCATTTGGATTTCTTCACATTGTATTTGCTTTTCCAGTGTTTTAAAGCAAAAAAAGTAAAATAAAAAGCTTTAAAAATGTGCCCAAACTTTGAATAAGTGCTGTGTCTAAAACCAGCCTGGCACTTTATATATTGAAAATACATGGTTCTATTAACAGCCAACTACTTATTCACTTGAAATAATATTTTTCTTTTCACAGCCAACAAATGCCACTGTTTTTTTTTTTTTTTCACAAAATACCTGGTTTAGCAAAAGAAAAAGAAAAGAAAAACAATCTGATAAAATTCAATTTAAAAGCTTCTTAAATCTACATAAGATCCTCATCAGACAGAACACTGATAAAACCACTATATGTTCAAGTAGCCTACTTGGGCTCATGTACACAGCTGTGGCTTCTGTCCGCATCTGATATGCATTTTTAGAGAGACCTATTCATTTTAATGTGCTGTCCGCATCCATATGTCTGTTCCGTGGCCCCGCAAAAATAATGTCCTATTCTTGTCCATTTTGCGCACAAGGTTAGGACATTTCTACAGAAGTTTAAAAAAAATGGTGGCATGTTACTCAGCCAGGATATGTGTTTTGTGGATCTGTGATTTGCGGACCGCAAAACATTTACGGCCATGTGCATGAGTCCTTTTGGGATTGTGGAAGATAAATGGGCACATGGCCTGGGGTATGTGTACACTTGGCAGATTTCTTTCTGTGATTATTCAAAATCTGTACCATACTTCTGAATAAGATGTTTCAGTTGTGTGTACATGGATTTCTGCAAATCCTTTAGAAAAATAGAGCAGTTGCAGCAATTTCTGCCCCAAATCTGCTGTGTGTGAACCTACCCTCAAAGCTAAACAAGTGGTTTAAGAACATTTTATCTGTTGTGTGGGGCATTATAAGCAACTTATTTTATAATATAAATTTAATCTCTATGAGAACAAAAAACCTACAAAAACATATGATTGTAGTTACAAAAACATGTATTTTTCTTAAATATACTATATATATTATTGTATTTGTACAGCAAAAATTTAATTTGAAAGAGTTACATAGATTGTAGAAAGGGCAAAAACATAAATGCAGTACTTCAATGTTTAAGATTATATTTTAATATTATATTGTGTAGTCGAATAATGTAAAAGATAAAAAAAAATCATCATTTATTTAACATTTGATTATGCAACAGAGATAGCCATTTGAATTTAATAAAAACATAACTTGAATTCTACTTTTTATATTGTAAAATGCTCAGATAGTAAAATGTAATTATACGAAATAAAATAAGGATTTTCTTCGTTACAATTTCAGGCTCTTCACTGATTGCAGTAAATTATAAATTATGCAGTCAATGTAGGCCAACAAAAGAAGACATCTTCAGATCTCAGTCAAAGGTAATTACTTAAGTCGGCTGAATGTTCCCTTTTCATAGAGTGTGATCTCTTTTTGACAGCTCACACTGACAGATGACCTTCTCAGCAACATTCTTATCCTCTGGATCATGAACAGTGTGCTTCTCTTACTGAATATCTCTATATATTTGTGACACTAAGCTTTCAAATACAGCTATTGACAAATCAGAACATCACTCTAAGTACTGGTCTTCCTATCACTCACAATAAAGTAGCTATCACTTGTGGTGTTGTAGAGCAAGCACATCTCTGAAAAATGAGTTCTCAGCAAGTGCTAATTTGACACAGCTCGCTTGGCTTCCCATAATTGCTCTGTCATTGTCAGTTGGCAGTTCGGGCTCATTCCTGGAAGCTGTGCCGTACAATTGGACACAATTACTCCCATTTACCACCACCATTATAGCATTGATGTTGCCCAGTCCGCATATTGATATGCCTCATTAAACCTGGGTGCAAGCTATTAATGAACATTGTTAGCATTTCTCTTAAAGTCTTTTGCCTCTAATAAACAGTCAGTGTTCCATGAAGGAGTAATGCCATCTTCCTGATATTCTATTTATTATCGTACGGGGGAAGGGATTTCTGCAAACAGTAACTACATAGATGCTGTGAGGGAAATATATGGGTAGGTCAGGAAGAAATAGCAGTGATCAGTGGAACCATTTTCAGCAGGGACATCCCACTATTAACCAAGTGACCTCTTCTATCCACAAGACGACAGAAAGGATAAACATGATAACCTCACAGCAACCTAATCACAGCATGCTTCCCAGGGTTTCTAAGCTTCGATACATCTCCTTAACCCTCTCCTACCCCCAGGTGGTGCTGCATGATGCACTAAAAATGATTTAGCCCTAGGTCTTCAATCCATCATGTCCAGCTTACTTCAGTGTGCATTTATATTCAGAGATAATTATGTGTTGATCAGAAAAGTCAGCCCCTGTCACCCATGTAGCAGGCACACACGCAGTGTGACATAGGTGGTAACGATTGCATATTCTTGAGCTGTCATGACAGGGACAAGGGTTTTATTATGTGTCACTATTTCCCTTAAAAAATATCATTTTGCACACAATAGCAATAATGAACCTTAGAGTTCTCTATTAAACCTTATTTTCATGTCTTTTCTTTGACCTGCTGGATAATAATTTAATGTTTGATGAGGGAGCATTTGCATCAAGGCATAAACTGTCCCAAAAGAATACACACTACTAGGGCTTTGGATTTACAAGTAATACATTTAGGCTTTTCAACATAAAATGTAGTGTGCATTTGGTACAAATATAGTGCATTGTCTCTTTAGTTATAATATAATGAGACAAAGGGGCAGATTTTCTAATATTTATTGCAGTCTAAGGGTCAACTTGCATTAAGTTTTTTTATGCTGATTTTGGAGCATTTTTGCAGATCCGTGTAAAAACATCAGGCTGAAAATGCATCTTTTTTATGAACACACATTGGTAAAAAAAACACTTCAAAAATGCACCAAAAAACTAATTAGACCTCATGCACACGGACATTTACTTCAACGGGGCCGCAAAAGATGCGGACAGCACTCCATGTGCTGTCCGAATCCGTTACTCCGTTCTGTGGCCCTGCAAAAAAAAAATAGACCATGTCCTATTCTTGTCCATTTTGCGAACAAGAATAGGCATTTCTACAATGGGTAGCGTTCCGTTCCACAAATTGCGGAACGGAAAGCGGAGCAGCTTCTGTGTCTTGCGGATCTGCGGTTTGCGGACCACAAAACACATACAGTCGTGTGCATGAGGCCTAAAAATGTATTTTATCAAAGTGAAAAAAACAGGCGGATTCTGTGCTGTTTTTTAAGCGTGTTTTTCAGTTGTGTGAACTGGCTCTCAAGGGTACCTGCACTAAAATTCTGATTTCAAAACAGAAAATCTGTTTGGTTTTTCATGCTGAGTGTTGTGCATTTACACAACAGATCTGCACTAAAAACTGCATGTGTTATTAGTTTTTTTTGGTGCAGATTTGAAGTGATCTAACCGCTCTATTGAAACAGGTGAATTCTGGACAAAAATTGCAAACACAAATGACATGCTGCGGATTACTAAATAGACATGTCAGATCAATTTTCTGCACAAAAGAAGAAAAAATTTTTTAATCTCATACACTTTGCTGCCATTGTGTTAAGTCTAATGCATATGACCATGTTTTTTTGTCCGCATCCATTTTTTTTGCTTGTTGGATGCGGACCCATTCATTTCAAGGGGGCCACAAAAGATGCGGACAGCACACCGTGTGCTGTCAGTATCCCTATGTCTGTTCCGCGGCCCTGCAAAAAATAGTACATGTCCTATTCTTGTTCTTTTTACGGACAAGGATAGGACAGTTCTACAGAAGTTCAATTCCACAAAATGCACTGGTATCAGTGTTTTGCGAATCTGCAATTTACACAGCAGTTTTTCTGTATGTAATTCACATAGTGGTCAGGTTCCATAAAGCTTAGCCAGATTTATACAGGTTGCTCACTCTGTACGATAAATTTGGAGAATCTGCTTAGACATGTTAGGCATTTTTATTTAATTTTACAACATTTATTGGCTATGCCAAAATTTAGCATCTTAAGCCATACTCCCTTCCGTTAAACAACTCACCTTTCCAGCCAAACCATACCAAGCTATCAAGCAAGGAGCAAAAAGTGTCTAAAACAATTAATAAATGTGGTACAATGCATGAGCACCAGAATTCTGTCTTAATTTGAACCACCATGCTGACCCATCTAAAGTGTAAATTTACCCCAAGGTGTTGAAGTTTTACAAAGCTATTAATTGGCACCGCTGTTTTGAAAGTACAGGGATTTGGGTTAAACAGTGATGGAATGGGGTCATGACACTGAACTTATTAGTGAAGCATAAGCTTTTAGTTTTAATTAGAGAGGAGAGAATCGAAGCTGATGAAGTGGAATTCAATCTGAAATTCAGGAAAAATTTGATTCGCGCCAAAGCCGAAATTCCTCGCAATTCGTGGTAATGAATTACATTTTTTCCTAAAATGGCTGATGCATGTGTAAGGAAATGGAGCAAAGAACTCTGGGAAGGCGGAATCACCCATAATGCCATGCATGCAGCCAATCAGCAGCCAGCCAGCCCTGTGATGTCACTGCCCTATAAATAGCATCAGCCATCTTAGATTCTGCCATTTACCAGTGTACCAGTGCAGGAAGAGATGTCAGCAGGAGCTAGGGACAGTGTTAGGAAAAAGTTTATTGTACTAAAAAAACGATTTACAAGTGCAGGGAAAGATTATTCAAGGTATAGGGAAAGGATAGGGAGGAATCATTTCGCAGCATTTATGTTGAACAGGGTTCAGTCGGGGAGGTTACAGCCTGGGTAATAGGAATAATTCTATTACACCTTGCTCCACTGACTGGGGACCCAATTTGCCATTATACAGCTCTATAATTCCAGCAAACCGTTCTTGTTATTGGGATGCAAGTGCTATTTGATACAGGCATTTACAGGGTTTATTACAAGGAAATATTTATATGTCTTATTTGCCCTTGTGCGGTGCAGTTATATGTTCTAAAACATTTTTTGGCTTGTATTATTGGGAAAAAATAAATATATTTGCCATTCAGCGGATATCTTCTAAAGCCCCTTTTGGCTTATTAGCCGTTGTGTGTTGAAGTGAGAAAATTACAGCCCATTTTTGTGTGTATTAGTGTATTAGCAACTAGCAGAGTTTGCCCTGGAAAAGCTCTCCTGCCCAGCCAGTAGTGTGGCATCAGAGCGGGTGTTTAGTATGGCGGGGGCCATAGTTACCCCAAGAAGAACTGAGCTTGAGGAACTGACATCACACCTGTGAACAGTGGACACCTTGCAGCTTTACCTCTGCCTATCTTAAAGAGATTGTATTTCATATCTGGATGTACTAGAGACTGTTTTATACTTGGATGTAACTGTTACCAGGAGCAACGTTCAGTAAAAGTCATAAGTTGGATTTCACTGCTGTCTCAGTTTCCAATTCCTCAATTACTACTACTATAAATGGTTGTACAACCACAAAAGGTACTGGCGTGACGACAATCAGGGACCTTGCCATAGTTACATTAATACAGACCACCAAGGGCACCTCGAACCATCTTCTGGCTTGTGTCCCTTATCAGAGCGTGCCCCAGAGAATCGTTGCGCCGTTCTCCTCATCACTTATGCAATCCTGCCCAGGGACGACATAACCGTGAGTAACCAGAACTGTGTTTTCCCTCGGATTACCTTAATTGCTCGCACCGTGACCTCACATATAATTCCCCTGTCGTTCTGGCTCACTGCACGAATAAATTCAAATAAATTGTAGGGATCTGTTGCGCCTTACTGCAGAGCTGAACTTGGTCTACTAAGACCTAGCAGCTTGTGCAGATACCATCACAAGATTGGTAGGGCAGAAAAGGAAGCGGCATAGCAGTAGGCAGTAATGCTAAAATGTCCCTATATAGAGATGAGCAAATCAATTCTAAACATGTTGGATTACTTACGAACTTTACGAAAATTCAGCTGTCTAAAGAATCTTATGTTTTGGCTTTAGATGAAAAGCGCAAAATAGGATCCATACCATTTTACTTTGAAAATTGGAGGGAAAAAAGGGCAGAAGAGGATAAAGATGACCTGTTAGCCAATCATGGGACAGGATTTTGACTGGTCAAAATTACTGTTGGGCACGAATATTTGAATCGAGAATTTTAATCCAAAATATTGCCACTTCGAGAATTCGCAAAGATTTAGAAATATGCTATATATTCGTATTCGCGAATATTCTTGATTTTTTTTTTCATCTGAACCCATGATCCCTCCTTGCTTCCTGCTTTTGGGCCAATGAGAAGGCTTAGCTTAGTGACTTCCCGAACAACCAATAGGAAAGTTGCCGACCCCTTACTATATAAGAACCTCCCCACCAGCCATTTTCTGCAGTTTTTTGCAGTTCTGAGAGAGACAGCAGTGTCATTGCTGTGCTCTGTACTTTGCTGAGTCATCTGGATCCTTATTCAGTTACATTAGATAGTTAGTTAGCTCATATATATAATACAGAGTAAGTGGGAGATAGTCTGTGTAGGTTAGATAGTGATATAGTGTAGCTGTATAGTGTAGTTTCAGTGCAGGGTGTTAGGTAGTGTGATAGGGTCTGCTGTCCATACATATAGTACATGCTACAGACATAGTGCTGTGATGTCACAAGTTCACAACAATACTTAGTGCCCCAACCAGTAATATGTAGTCAGACCTGCTAAAATGTAAAGTTGCACGTATTGCGCCAAAATATGCGCATCATTTATTGCCGATTTGCACAATCACGAATATATTAGAGCACTCTTTCTGCATATAAAGCTATTGTAATGTTCTGACGTGCTAACCATTTTCTCCAGTCTCAGGAAACTTCTAGCAGCTTGAAAAATGTAGCAATAGTGACCCACGCCTGTATTGCGTGCTCAATACGCACATATTTCATTGCTGATTTTTGCAATCAAGAAAATAATCGCAAACTCTGGAATTCGCAAATATATGATGAATATTTGCGAATTAGAATATTGCCCGACATGGAAAGATGCCTAACCATCAGGCTTATTGGAATACCATGAAAAACGGAAGATGCATATTGCACATAATTTGTCGAAAACTGAATCTCTGAGTTGGTGGGACATAAAATTCTGTCTAATATATTCACAGTAGACAGAGCTCATGGAATCCCAGCTAGGGCTCACTTGATCGGCAATAACCCCCGGATCATAATAGCTAAAATGATTTCCTTTAAAGACAAAGACATAATTATGCGTTAAATGTGTTCACTGGAAGCAGCTGAGATTAAAGGGTCTAGAGTGTCAATCTTCCCGTATTATTCAATTGCTACACAAAAGGAAAAAGAGACGTTCCTGGATGTTAAGCGTTAACATACAGAAATCAACTACTCTCTCTTATACCGTGCCAAACTTAGAATAGTGTATAAGACTTTTTTTTTTTTTTTTTCTTTACCTCAGGATGGCAATAAATGGCTTGAATCCGAGGGTCTATATAGGCAAAGATCACGTCCTATACTCACAGAAGGATGTTAAATATTTGTTATCGAAACGGAGGAGGGGGTTGTCAATGCAGAGATTATGGGTGTATATAGTGCATATGACAAAGGACAGATTGGGCATTTTCAGAAGGAAATGGGTCGTTAATCAATTCCATTCTCTCCATAGCGGATATAGTAGAGGAGTCACCATTCGTATTCATAAAGACATACCTTGTAAACTATTAACTCAAAAAGTGGATACAGAGGGGCAATATGTTTTTCTTTATGCAGTAATAGAGAACTCAGAATGTATGGGGCAGGAATTTATCTTTCTCCACCACACATCTGAGGTAGAATTCTTACAAGATAAGAATAACTGCCCATTATTGCTGATAGGCAACTTTAAATGTACAATGTAAGTCTGTGATTACCCCATAAAAAAAAAATTGGCCCAGGATTTGGGCTGGTGGGATATATAGCAAACTAATAATCCATCAGCTAAAATGTATTCTCGTTATAGTAAATCTCATGATGTTTTTTCTAGGATCAATCTTGTACTTGTAAATCAGGCCACAGCACAGAGAAGTGTGACAGTTTCATAGGAGCCCAGATGCATCTCAGACCGCACACTGGTTCTGGTAAAGGTAGGACTGAATACTGATATGAATAGAGGTAATATTAAAGTATACAGGGTGGGCCATTTATATGGATACACCTTAATAAAATAGGAATGGTTGGTGATATTAACTTCCTGTTTGTAGCACATTAGTATATGTGAGGGGGGAAACTTTTCAAGATGGGTGGTGACCATGGTGGCCATTTTGAAGTTGGCCCTTTTGAATCCAACTTTTGTTTTTTCAATAGGAAGAGGGTCATGTAACACATCAAACTTATTGGGAATTTCACAAGAAAAACAATGGTGTGCTTGGTTTTAACGTAACTTTATTCTTTCATGAGTTATTTACAAGTTTCTGACCACTTAGAAAATGTGTTCAATGTGCTGCCCATTGTGTTGGATTGTCAATGCAACCCTCTTCTCCCACTCTTCACACACTGATAGCAACACCGCAGGAGAAATGCTAGCACAGGCTTCCAGTATCCGTAGTTTCAGGTGCTGCACATCTCGTATCTTCACAGCATAGACAATTGCCTTCAGATGACCGGAAAGATAAAAGTCTAAGGGGGTCAGATCGGGAGACCTTGGGGGCCATTCAACTGGCCCATGCCGATCCCTCCAATTGGAGGGATCTATCCAATGTGGGTTAGTGGTGCGGTGTTGCTATCAGTGTGTGAAGAGTGGGAGAAGAGGGTTGCATTGACAATCCAACACAATGGGCAGCACATTGAACACATTTTCTAAGTGGTCAGAAACTTGTAAATAACTCATGAAAGAATAAAGTTACGTTAAAACCAAGCACACCATTGTTTTTCTTGTGAAATTCCCAATAAGTTTGATGTGTCACATGACCCTCTTCCTATTGAAAAAACAAAAGTTGGATTCAAAATGGCTGACTTCAAAATGGCTGCCATGGTCACCACCCATCTTGAAAAGTTTCCCCCCTCACATATACTAACGTGCCACAAACAGGAAGTTAATATCACCAAGCATTACCATTTTATTAAGGTGAATCCATATAAATGGCCCACCCTGTATACAGTGAATCTGGCAAGGCTGAAGCTGATGGATTACAATGTGAACTTTGGGGAGGACATAAAGGTGTTTTTTGAGTTGAATGAGGGTTAAGCTGGAGTAGGTCTGGTCTGGGATGCATCTAAGGTGTCTGTAAGTTTTTTTAAAATAAACAAATAATTCAAATAAAACAAGGATTTAAAAAGAGAGAGAATGAATTATCGCCCACTGTGGCAAAATCAGAGGCCTGGTTGATATCCCAGAGAATAGTAGAGGCTAGTGGATCCTGGCATCCAGGAACTATGATTATTATATCTTGGAAAGAGCGCAGACTTCGAAGCTATTCACTAAACCTAAAAGATATTGGGAGGGGGTAGACCAGGTAACAACTTCTCGAATATTCTTAAAAACAGAGATCAAAATGTAAATATCCTTGCAATAAGATATAGGGAGGGCAAATTGTGTACTGATCCAGTTAAGATCTTGTAAATATTCAAGTCATTTTATAGGAGTCTATACACTTCGCAGACACTGATATCTCATAGAGATTAATACTCCAAGGCTTACTAACCAGAAAAGGGAAGCCCTAGAACAACCTTTTACACTGCAAGATTTATAAAAAGCTATAGATGAGTCTCCATCAGCAAAGGCAGCGGGCCCAGATGGACTACTACCAGATACGGAAATATGAGCTAAGAGATTATTAGAGGTTTTCAGACATTTATTAGATGAGGGACAATTACAACTCTTTCAATGGATAATGTGACATTCATATTAATTTTTAAGGAAGGCAAGGATAGGACCCCCCTGGGTTCATACCGCTCTATCTCACTGATATAAACAGTGACTGCAAGGTATTGACGAGGATCCTTTCAAGGAGAATGAACAGTGTAATCTCTGATTTGATGCACAGAGACCAGAATGAATTTATTCTGAATAGATCTACCATGTTGAATCTCCTTAGGGTCTTCGCCAATATGCAGGGGTCTGAGAAAGATGATAGACTCTGCTCCATCCTGTCAGTTGATGCTGCAAAAGCATTTGAAAGTGTGGAGTGGGGATTCTTGTGGGCTACTCTGGATAGGTTTGGCTTTGCCTCAATTTTTATACACTGGATTGAAACCATTTATAAACATCCAAGGGCAAGAATGTTTGTTAATGGATTGGCGTTGGAATGTTTTGATATTGAGAGGGGAGTGCATCAGGAATGTCCTCTCTCCCCCTTACTCTTTGCCCTGACTATGGAACCTTTGGCCATTATGGTTCGTGAGGATGTAAAGATGAAGGTATTTGGAGTGAGGGGGAAAGAGGACAAGATATCGTTATATACGGATGATCTTATTTTGGGGGGGATACTAATTCAAGTTTGTAGTCATCATGAATATTATGTAGGATTATGGGAGCTTTTCAGGAATCTTGGTTAATTAGTGTAAAACCCCACTTTTCCCATTGAATAAGAATGTTATGGTTAAGGAGAGTAAACTAAGGTTACTCGGAGAACTGGACAGTTTCAGTTAATTGAGGATAGTGATTGCGACATCTGTATGTAGGTTTATTGAACTGAATTGAACGACATTGCTCAAAAAAATCTGAGCTAGGATTACAATATGGGACGGGCTATCATTAAACAAGGCAGATAGGATCAGCTTGAAAAAAATGTTATATTATCTGTCATTAGGAACACCCCAGTCTATCTGGGTATCTTCAACCCTTTCTACCCCGGAGGTTTTTTTGCTTTTGCGATTTTGTTCTGCACTCCCTGCCTTCCCAGAGCCATAACTTTTTTATTTATCTGTTCACATAGCTATATGAAGGCTTGTTTTTTTGCATAACATGTTGTACTTTCCAACGCCACCATTTAATATCGCATATGATGTAGTGGGAAGCAGAAAAAATATTCTAAATGGGGTGAAATTACAAAAAAAAGCAATTCCACCACACTTTTACGGGTTCTTTAACCAGTTACTTTTATTCAGCGCAATATTTAGTGTACGGCCCTCTATACTGAATGCTATTCAAGAAGCATTATTGTACATTTTGATCAAAAGGTATAAGCACACTCACCGCACCAAGGTTGCCCCTTAGATTGGGAACTACTCTAAATTTGGAGCGGCACTGTCTGGCAACCGCAGGCGCCACATTCTGGGGTGTGTATGACTTTCTGATCACTTTTTATTTAATATTTTTGTCGAAAATGAAGCAACCAAAAACAGCGAATCGGCCATTTGGGTGCTTTTTTCAGTTTTGCTGTTTGCCGTATGGGAAATATATTTTCATACTATGGGTGTTTTTGCACATTGCGACACCCATGATGTGTATTTTCTTTTAATTAAGTTAATCAGAAAGTTATATGTACCCCAAAATGGCAGCATGAAAAAATACAACTTTTCCTGCAAAAATCAAGCCCTCATAAAGCTATATAGATGGAAACATAAAAAAGTTATAGCGCGACAATGAGAAAAGGAAGAAAAACGCTTGGTCAGTAAGGCCAAAAACAGACTGGTCACTAAGGGGTTAAATATAGAAATTGACATGGAAAACTAAAAATATTATCAAAAATTCTTTGAAAATATGGTAGACTTAAAAACATTATTTAAACAATAGGTCATTTTCTGATTATAACAATGGGTAGAAAAAGAAAAGGTGGCACTGTCAACCCCAATAATATAATGTAACACCAGTATCCAACAGGAAACACCTCTTATAATGGTGTGGGGGAGGTAACGGCAGGTGTGTAAGAATCCGGCTCATCAATGGTGGTGCTCAGCTAGTTGCAAAAGTCCGTATCCAATTGCACAAATGAGAGAAACTGAGTAAAAAGTTGCGGCACTCACCCAAATACCGGTGTAAACTGAAATCCTTTATTTCGCAGGCAGTATTACAACTTGCTTGCCATAGAGCAGGTGCGAGGGGGGGACAGCCTCCCGGCGTGTAGTGGCGGTGACGGCCGTTTCGCGCACAATGCGCTTCTTCTGACCCCCCCTCGCACCTGCTCTATGGCAAGCAAGTTGTTATACTGCCTGCGAAATAAAGGATTTCAGTTTACACCGGTATTTGGGTGAGTGCCGCAACCTTTTACTCAGTTTCTCTCATTTGTGCAATTTTCTGATTATATATTCCCTTCCCGACACAAGACGTACTATTACTAGTCACTGCATTCCAGCATTTTGACATAATAGTATGTCATTGTGATCAAGCGGTCACGAGAGTGGTGCACGGCCGATCACTGCAGGGGTACGGCAGTCCCTGAAAGCCGGGCCCCTGCTGTATCCATCGGCATCACTGTTTACAGCAATGCCGGCGGATTTACCCATTCTATGCTGCGGTCAGCAGCGCGGACTGTGACATAGAGGGGGTTTGCTGCAGGTGAGCGAGCCCACCGAGTCTCCGCGCTGCTGTGGCGGGGACCCGATGGGTGAGGAGCCAGCCCAATGCCATGCAGAGGCTGCCAAAATGCCTTGCACGGCATCGGGACCTGCCTTCTACGGGTGCCCAGGAGATCCAGCCTCAGGCTGCGTCTCCTAGGCAACCTGTTAGTGTATTACTCTGTGTAATACACTAACAGGCAATGCATTACAATACAGATGTATTGTAATGCATTACAGAGGGAATTAGACCCCCAAAAGTTAGTCAGAAATAAAGTAGAAACAAACTCAGGCTTGGCATGTTGCAATGCCACTGCCACAAAGGCCCCCCAGAAATGGAAGATGGGTTACTGTAGGTTCTGGTAGACTTAGAGCTGTTGATAGAAGACATGTCCCACAGTCTGTGGCTCTCTGTAATTCATTTTAAGCACTTTCAGAATGCAAGAGCAACGTGAAGGATGGCTCAGGCACAGTGGGTGAGGAACAATCACCTCCTATGCCTAAGGTATGCAAGGCCAAAGACAAAAAGGATATAGTGAATACTAATAGTAAGCAACTATTGGTGGGCGATTCTATCATAAGAGATGTGAAGTTTAAAGAAAAGGGTTTTGTGAGATGTCTCCCTGGTGCTACTGCTAGCAGGGACAGACGATGTATCCTTAACATTATTAAGTAAGCAAAGAAGGAAAAGGAGGTGGATGTTATTGTCCATATTGGGACAAATGATCTGGCTTGCAATGAAGTTTCAAAGGTGAAGGAAGCTTTTCACACACTTGGTAATGATATACAGGAGATTGCATCGACTGTCTCATTCTCTGCAGTTCTGCCTGTGCATAACCGTCAGCATGACAAGCAGTTGCGTATTAAGGAATTCAATGTATGGCTTGGTGAATGGTGTTTGAACCAGGGATTTGGCTTTGTGTCTCATGTTGGCTCTAGCTGGAATGGAAAAGAACTATACAAGAAAGATGGTTTGCATCTTTCTCTCAAGGGAACGAATGTCCTCATTGAACAGTTCAAAGTTTTTGCAAAGGAACATTTAAACTAGTAAAGGGGGGCACAAAAGAGACAATCCATGAGTTCAGCTGCCCCCCGAAAAAACAATGCCAGAAGGTGCCAGGAGCTGAGAGTCTTGTCTACAAATGCTCGCAGTTTAGGGAATAAGATCAACGAACTTGAGTCTGTAATGGCATCTGAGAATATAGATTTAGTGGCTGTTACTGAGACATGGTTCAATGAGAGTAATGACTGTGATATAACAATACCTGGGTTCTTTCTATATAGGAAAGACAGAGAAGGCAAGAAAGGGGGTGGAGTGGCCCTATGGTTCTTATCTGCCGACACATTCTATGTTTCTATGTTTCAGTCCAGCAAAATCTGCCTTCCAAAAACCACTTGGCATTCCTTTTCTTCAGGTGCCTGCCGTGTGCCCTTACATCAGTTTACGACCACATGTGGGGTGTTTCTGTAAACTGCAGAATCAGGGTAAAAAATATAGAGTTTTGTTTGGCTGTTAACCCTTGATGTGTTAAAGAAAAAAATGGATTAAAATGGAAAATCTCCATTTCCCATCTGAAGTCATGATTCCTCCATGTTTAAGTTGCTTTTGGGCCAATGACTATTCACATTAAATTGGAAAAAATGACGAATATTCTAAAAAAAGAATATATGGCACTATATTCTATAGTGCTATATATTCATGTTTCAGAATATTCACATTACGCGAACATTACATTGCCGATTTTTCGCATAAGAGAAAATAATTTTTTTTCTCTTATGCGAAAAATCGGCAATGTAATATTCGCATAATGCGAATATAACAAAACACGAATATATAGCACTATAGAATTCATTTTTTAGAATATTAGTCATTTTTTCCAATTTAATGTGAACAGTCATTAGCCCAAAAGCAACTTACGCAGGGAGGAATCATGACTTCAGATGGGAAAAATTGACGAATATTCTAAAAAAAGAATATATATCACTGTATTCCATAGTGCTATATATTCGGGTTTTAGAATATTCACATTACACAAATATTACTTTGCCGATTTTTTGCAATTAAAACAATGAACATTCGCGAATATATGATGAATATTCTAATAATTATTCGTGAAATATCGCAAATTCGCCCCGGCCGCTCATTAGGTATTGCCGCATCCTAACAACCTGCTGTATAAAAATATCACATGAACTAACTCCTCAAATGTCACCTTACATCACAATAAGTGTAATACCAAGCGATAAAAAAGTCATATGCACCCTAAAAAAGCACCAATCAAACCGTCATCTCATCCCGAAAAAAATTAGCCCCTACATAGGACAGTCCCCTAGAAAATAAAAATACTATGGCTTTTACAATATGGAGACACTACAAAATATTTTTTTTCAAAAATGCTTTATTATGTAAAACTGGAACAAACAACCATAAAAAATTAGTCATATTTGGTATTGCTATGTCCGTAACAACTTGCTCTATAAAAATAGCACATGATCTAACCTGTCAGATGAACATTGTAAATAACAAAAAATAAAAAAGTTGCCAAAGCAGCTATTTTTTGTTACCTTGCCTAACAAAAAGTGTAATATAGAGCAACACAAAATCCATATGTACCCTAAAATAGTACCAACAAAACTGCCACCTTATCACCTAGTTTCCAAAATGGGGTCACTTTTTTGGAGTTTCTACTCTAGTGGTGCATCAGGGGGTCTTCAAATATGACATGGCAACTTAAAATTATCCCAGTGTAATCTGCACTCCAAAAACCACATGACACTCCTTTCTTTCTGCGCCTTGCCATTTGACATTACAGCAGTTTACGATCACAAATGGGGTGTTTCTGTAAACTACAGGATCAGGGTAATAAATGTTGAGTTTTGTTTGGCTGTTAACCCTTTCTTTGTTACTGGAAAAAATGGATTAAAATGGAAAATCTGCCAAAAAAGTTAAATTCGTAAATTTCATCTACATTTTAAGTACTTTAATTCTTGTGGAACACGTAAAAGGTTAACAAAGTATTTAAAATAAGTTTTGAATACCTTGAGGATTGTAGTTTCTAAAATTGGTGAAGAGAAAATTGTTCAGTGGCTCACCTGATAAAAAGTAGGGATGGTGCACACCCCTGGTACCACCCAGACCAAAAAGAGAGAGCCACTCCACACTCGATGTGCTGACAGGGCCTGACATGGCGTCCCGTCTGGCCTCATGGTCTAAGCGTGGCATCTCACGTGACTGGCGGCGGTTCACGTGACCGTGATGTCAGGAGGGGGCAGCTCCTTCCCAGGTCCTGTTTGCTGGATGTATGGGAGGTTAGATTGCTGCGCTGTAGATAAAGTGTGGAGATATTCTTTAAGGAATAACTTGTAATAAAGCTTAAAAGTTGATGAATCCGAATAAAATCCTCAATCTGCAAGGCACTCCATACGCGTTTCGGAGTATATGCCCCTTCCTCAGGCCACTGTCAGGCCCGGTCGGCACATAAAGTGTGGAGTGAACTGTTTCCCCCAAGTGCTACACAGAGCGGTAATGTACTCAGCATTTAATATATACATATACTTGCATATTTGGGAAACATCATTCTATTAACTCCTTAAGGACACATGACGTATGGGTACGTCATGTGTCCAGTCCCTGAAGATGGCGCCCGCTCCTGGCCGCTGCGGGCACCATCGCTGAGGGGGTCCGGCTGATTCCTGTAGCTGACCCCCGGAGCTGATGATCGCGGTCGGCAGCGCTGCCGACCGCGATCATTTAACCCCGCAGATGCCGTGATCAATCCTGATCACGGCATCTGCGCGCGCTAAAACCGAAAGTAAAACTTTCGACAGCGCTCCGGCTCCCCCTAGTGGTTATCGGGAGAATCGGAGCGCTGTAAGGGATAGCCTTAAGCCTTCCATTCAGCTTAAGGCTATCACTTACTATTTCCTATGGAGCCCTTGTTAGCAATAGGGCTTCATAGGAAAGTAGTAAAATGCTCATAAACTCCAATACAAGTGTATTGGAGTTTATGATAGAAGCAATCAGGTAACTGATTTATATAGGTCCCTATGGGATCTATATAAAAGTGTAAAAATAAATAAATAAATAAATAAAAAAAACTAAAAATTTAAATCACCCCCCTTTCCCCAAAATTAAAATAAAATAATAAAAAAAATAAAAAAAATACACATCATGGGTGTCGCAATGTGTGAAAACGCCCATAGTATAAAAATATAAAAATATATTTCCCATACGGTAAACAGAAAAACGGAAAAAAGCGACCAAATGGCCGATTTGCCGTTTTTGGACGCTTCATTTCCTCAAAAAAAATTAAATAAAAAGCGATCAAAAAGTCCTACACACCCCATAATGGTATCAACTAAAAGTTAAGATCGCCCCGCAAAAAATAAGCCCTCATACAACGCCATACACTTATTTACAAATACATTATAGCGGTCAAAACATGGCAACAAAAAAAAAAAAAAAATTTCCCACTTTTGATTCATACTGACCTGTAGAATAAAACTAAATGGTCAGTTTTATTGCAAATCAAACGTCGTAATTTAGAAACCCGTAAAACTGTGGTGAAATTGTTTTTTTTTTGCAATTTCACCCCATTTGGAATTTTTTTCCCGCTTCCAACTAAACCGTATGCATTATTAAATGATGGCGTTGGAAAGTACAACTTGTCCCGCAAAAAATAAGCCCTCATATGGCCATGTGAACGGAAAAATAAAAAAGTTATGGCTCTTGGAAGGCATAGAGCGCAAAACGAAAACGCAAAAATGAAAAAACCCTGTGTCCTTAAGGGGTTAAGCCAGGACAACAATTATTTAATATCGCTACTGCTACTAAGCCAAGGTAACAACTGTCTGGTGTCTGCACCGCTACTGCAAATTCTTTTACTATATTTGTGGAACGTGTTTGCAAGTGAAATTGCTGTTCCCACATTGGACTCAACCCCCTTCTTCAAAAACATTTCAATATATGTTGTGGGCATATCACATTATAGAGCTGTGGTCTACTTGACAAATGTACTGTATTATCACATCATTATGATCCATTGGGTATATATACAAATTCTACAACAGCCGTGGACCTGATTTTAATATTCAGTATAACGTGGCTCTGGTTAGAGCATTCTGGATCAACATTTGTACCAAATCTTCAACTGCTAGAATCTAATAAGTACCAAATGGGACAGTTTTTTTCTGCTTGAGACCCACACATTGAATTGTTCCCATTGACTTTTTTAGCACGTATCTTAATTTTATATTTTATGGTTTTTGTGCGCTTTTACTATTGTGCGCTTTTATTTCTTTTATGTATTAAATGTATGATTGACCTAACATCCTCCAGTCCAGTGTCTCCGAATATTTGAGTGCCCCATGTTTATTATATATTTTTAGTTTCTAAAATTGTTTTTGGGTGGTTTCTATTATGTAAGCCCCACGGACTTTAGACCTGAACTGGTCCTTAAAAAGTGGGTTTTAGACATTTTCAGAAAAATTTCAAGATTTGCTTCTAAACTTGTTTTTTATTTATAAAAGTGAAAAATATTGACTGAAATTTACCACTATCATAAAGTACAATGTGTCACGAGAAAACTGTCTCAGAATGCCTTTGATGAGTAAAAGCGTTCCAAAGTTATTACCATATAAAATGCCACTTTCAAATTTACAAAAAACGTCCCGGTCCTTAGGGCTCATGACCGTTGCTGTTTTGCGGTCCGTTTTTCACCGATCCGTTGTTCAGTATCTGAGTTTTTTTTCCCTCTAATTTAAGTCCTGTTTCGTTCTGTTATTGCACAAAACATATCTGTATTGTTTCCGTATTTGATACGTTTTTTGCGGATCGTATACTGAAACAGTAACTTAATCACCAAACACAGGAGCAATATGAGCTGGGTATAGTATTTCTACAGTATGGATCCGCAAAATACAGATGAAATACGGATGACATACGGATGTGTTCTGTGTGCGTTCCGTATTTTTTGCAGACCCATTGACTTGAATGGGGCTTTGGACCGTGATTTGCAGACAATAATAGGACATGCATTACTTTTTTGCGGAACGGCCATGCGGACAAACGGAACTCGAATGCACATGGAGTAACTTCCGTATATTCTAGAGCCCCATTGAATTGAATGGTTCCGCATACGGTCCGCAAAAAAAATGGAACGGAAGTGGAAAGAAAATACGGTCATGGGCATGAGCCCTTGAAGTTAAAAATGGCTGGGTCGTGAAGGGGTTAAAGCGCTTAAAAATGTGTGTTTGTCAGGGGTGCGGTGGAGTTCTGGTGATGATAGCAAAAATTCAACCTGAAATTAATTTCAAGAGGTTTTCTTTAATGTTTGCAGTGTGTTTATATATCTATCTGTCTATCTATCTATCTGTCTATCCTCATACATAAGCACATATTTTTATATTATTGAACTGATGGTGATGACTGTGCTGTGCACATAGAAGCTGTTTCCAGGTGGAAAATCACATAGACTGTAGAAGTGTAGAGGGAAAGTAGAGCATTCACGGTAAACTTTGTAGAGGAAAGAAAGTCACAGACTGCTCAGCATCTGTTGTGAAAGAGATCCCTTGTTAGGTGTGGAATCTGAAACTTCCAGGGATAAAGGTTTGGTGATATATGAGAGTTATGGCTCAGGCACACGACCTTGTGCTGACCGGGCCCGTGCTGCGGACCGCAAATTGCAGTCCTCGATGCACAGGCACCCGTCCGTAGGGCATCCGCAGTGGCTCGCGGACCCACTCACTTGAATAGGACCCACGATCCGCATCCGACAGTCTGCACTGCAAAAAAGTACTATTTTGCACTACTATTTTGCGGTGCAGATGCACGACCAGAAACACCACGGAAGCACTCCGTAGTGCTTTTGTGGGCTTCCGATCCGTGCTTCGGCAGCGCATCTCCCGCATTGCGGACCCATTCAAGTGAATGGGTCCGTGATCCGTGATGAGGCTGCACATGGCCGGTGCCCGGTGTATTGCGGACCCGCCGTATGCATGTTGCAATGCGGCCACAGGCAGCACACGTTCATCGGGTTTTGCGAACCATATATGGAACCATTGATTTCAATGGGTCCGCAAAAAAACAGAAGTTGCTCCATGGGCATTCAGTTTCCGTATGTCCGTATTTCCATTTCACAAAAAACATAGAACATATCCTATTAGTGTCCATTCAGACGTCCGTAGTGTTTTGTGGACCGCAAAACACTGAAGCCGGTCATTGCCGGCATTTAATTGATCATTCCTATTTTTCTCCACAGCTGCAGAAACGAATAGGACATGCTTTATTTTTTTGCGCAGCCGCGGACCGGAAGTTTGCGGCCGCAGACCAGAAATGTGGATGCAGACAGCACATTGTGTGCTGTCCACATCTTTTCTGGCCTCATTGAAAATAAATGGGTCCGCACCCGTTCCGCATAATTGCGGAACGGATGTGGACCAATTCTACGGATGTATGAATGGACCCTAAGGCCTCATGCACATGACCGTATGTGTTTTGCGGTCTGTAAATTGCAGATCTGCAAAAAAAAACGGATGATGTGCGTTTTTTTTTGCGGATCCTTTTTTTTTGCGGATCCCTTGTAATAATGCCTTTACTTGTCCGCAAACTAGACAAAAATAGGACATGCTCGAATTTACGGAATGGACATACTGATGCAGACAGCACATGGTGACAGCACGGACAAGGAAACCAGCCAGCATGTATTACTGGAGTTAAATACCTAGAAATGTCTAAAAATAGGAATAACGTAAACTACAGTCCAAAAATGAGTGAAAGAATAAAGATTGCAGACTTTAACTTAGTTTTACTCAGTTCAACCACTAACATACTATGTGTAAAAATCATTTTCCATAATCTTTAAAGGGGTATTCCGGTCATTTGAAGTCAACCCCTTGTAAGCAGTGTACCAGGGTTGAGCTCTCCAGGATACAGCGAAGTCACGAATAAGGAAAGCAACTTCAACACCAGTTTTGCCAAAACTGTACTTTTACTTAAATGTGGTCATGAAAGTACAGACTGTCACCCTCCGGTGGATGCTGGAGGTATTAGCGGTAAATTTACCTATTATTGGGCTAAAATGTACAAGCCACGCCTTATCAGTTATTACTCTAGAGTCAGGCACAGTTAAGTGCGTAATGTGGGCTAGCCTGCGGTACAGCACAACAGCTTACAATCCTATTCCATACAATAATAATTCCCTCCTCCAACAACTGGTTAAGCAGCATATGCTTATAGTGTTTCGCCTGAATACACCAGCCTGTCTTGAATTTGTTGTGAAGCTTCTCAGCTCTCAGGTGTGAACTGACACTTTGAACGTGAAGTCCTTGTTAAGAGCAGTTACAGCACTTGTGGCTGGACACCAACAGAAAACATAACTGACTACAGGCCTGGTCTCAGTCTCTAGGATCCTAGGTGCCAAAACTCTGAGATGCATGCATGATTAGTCTTACCGACCCGGCCCTGTTCTGTATAAGCTGGCTACTGTGGCTGGAACAAGAGTTTCTCCAACCAGTGTGCGGTACTGCAGTGTCTGTGGCTTTAGTCCTCAGCTCTCATCGGCATTCCTGGCAGCAGTTCTCCTTCCCCTGGACAATATCAGGGTAGAGGACACGATCAACTCCCCTTGGCTGCTGCTCTGGTCCCTCAGCTTGGATGTTGAGGGATTCCACTCACACAGCTCTTGGGTGCCTCTACCTAGCTCACCCTAAGATGGAGGATCCTTCACTTCCTTGTAACGCCAACCGTGAGAGTTTTTGTCACATGAATCTAGAATGCAGTCCTTTTTTTTAGCTTTGCTTAGGATACAGCAGCCTCTTTTGGCCAAACAGCAGAATGTCAGTCCAAATTATGGGACCCTCACCAGTCACAAGAAGGGAGGCCTCTTCTGCCATTTCTCCACAAAATGAACAGAATGGCCAGTTGCACATTCATGTGGCCGCTCCATTCATTTGTATCAGAGTTCTGGAGATAGCCGAGTACTGTACTCAGCGGTCTCTTGAATTCCCATAGAAATTAATGGAACGCCTGCACACATGCCCAAATGGCTGCTCCATTCATTTCTGGGGGGCTACAGCCAGGTTATACAGGGCCCACTTCTCGTGATCGTGGGGTCCAAGGGGATAGGGGATAACTTTAAACAACTTGAATACCCATTTAATGCTCATTTCCAGTGGATAACAATCTGTCCTGGCCATATGATGGACAAACAGTTGCAAAGTAACATAGCGATAGGTTTCACAGCCTCTTTCCCCCAATGCACTAACACAGGCACCCCCAATGCCTGCCCCTGCCAGACACTGCACAGCATATGCATCCTTACTCCTGCCCTGTCTGCTATTCTCAGACTATATGCTCTGAGGCATTGGAGTGGAAAAATAGAGCCAAGATATTGCAGCTGCCACAAGTGTTCCTCCTGACCCTGATCCAGCAGAACAGTCTTGGACTTTAAGAGCTGGCCCACTATCCAGGTAACACTGCTGCATGTCCTGATGTGGTGATCCTTTCAACTATATCTGCATTCTCAGCATACAGATGTAGTTAAGTACAACAATGGATCATAATGATAGAGAGCAGTCAGCAGTCTACCTATAAACCCACTACATTGCACTTACTGTCTACCCAGCAGTGGCATTCTTCATTGACTGACTCATTTTAGAGTTATTACTGAAAGCATAAAAATGCATGAGGGTTCTGAGAAGAGGTGTTCGAATATAACCAGAAGCAGCATACAGACTGCAGGTGAGAAGATACAACATGTAACTGAATGACTAAGCATCCTGGGCACTTTTTTGGCACATGAGCCAACTCTCTCCTCTATACTGAATATAGAATATGAATCTGGGGCTTAACTGAGAGACTCCAAAGGTTGATGACTGAGAAACACCCTTCTTGGGCTCCACAGATGGAATAAAGGTTATGGTTGCACTGTTTAGGGGCTTTAAGGGGGTATCAGAGTGGTAGGTATCTGAGATACACCTTACCTGGTCTCTATAGAGTATATAGATATTGATGATTAGGGGCTTCAGTGGGGGATATTAGAAAGGTTGACAGCTAAGAAAGACCCTCCTGGTGCTCCATACCTTCCAACGCTCCAGGATATAGAGAGAGCCCCAGATTTCAAGTGCTGTCCCTGGAAGCCTGCTGCATGTCTCAATGAACCACTCAACTGTATGTTCATATTTATGACCCAGACAGCTTAAATGCAGTAAACATTCAGTCTGTGATCCCAGATATCAGTGGCTCAGTGAAAGAAGTCGCTAGGATATCACTGCAGAGCTCATGACCATGACATAACTGTAACTTCCATGACATGTAACTTCTATGACTCCTTAGTACAGAACTGTACAGACTATATGCACTGATGTACAGGCATGGTCGGAATTCATGTGTACAGAGATGTTTCCACTACCAGCATTGCTGAGTAGTTGTCCCACTTTCCATGCTTAGACATTCTTTGAAAATTGGGAGGTATGGACAAGTAGAGTTCCACAGACTCAAAAACTTCAACCTCAATCCTCCTCACCCTTAGGCCTCTGTCACACGGGCGTCACGTTTGACGCCCGGATAAGAGGCTGGTGCGTTGCGGGAGATGTGTGTGATTTTTCCGCGTGAGTGCAAAGCGTTTTAATGCGTTTTGCACGCGCGTGGGAAAAATCAGCATGTTTGGTACCCAGACCCGAACCCGGACTTCATCACTGAAGTTCGGGTTTGGGTTGAGTATTCTGTAGATTTTATTATTTTCCCTTATAACATGGTTATAAGGGAAAATAATAGCATTCTCACTACAGAATGCTTAGTAAAATGTGGATGGAGGGGTTAAAAATAAAAATAATAAACTCACCATATCCACTTGATCGCGTAGTTGCGATCTCTTCTTCATTCATTAGCTGTCGGCTAAAGGACCTGTGATGACGTCACTGAGCTCATCACATAGTTCAAACACATGGTCCATGACCATGGTGATGGACCATGTGATTGGACCATGTGATGTGACGTCACCACAGGTGCATTAGCTGGCAACTATTGCTTGAAGAAAAGAGAAGAGATCAGCAACTACGCGATCAAGTGGATAAGGTGAGTTAATTTTTTTTATTTTTAACCCCTTAATCCACATTTTACTGAGCATTCTGTATTGAGAATGCTTTTATTTTCCCTTATAACCATGTTATAAGGGAGAATAATAAAGATCGGGTCCCGTCTCTTAGCAACCTTGCGGGAAAATCGCACTGCATCTGCACTTGATTGCGGATGCTTGCAATTTTCCCGCAGCCCCATTCACTTTTATGGGGCCTGCATTACGTAAAAAATGCACAATATAGAGCATGCTGCGATTTTCACGCAACGCAGAAGTGATGCGTGAAAATCACTGCTCATGTGCATAGCCTCATAGAAATGAATGGGTCAGGATTCAGTGCGGGTGCAATGCGTCCACCTCACGCATTGTACCAGCGCGGAAAACTCGCCCGTGTGAAAGGGGCCTTAGTCTGCCATTTCACCTGTGGGGTTCCACTCCTTATTTGCTCTTTCCTCCTCCTGCACACCAGTGCTCCCCTTGAACAGTTGTCATTCAGCGCAACACACAAAAAATGTGTCTCTGCAGTTAATAAAAAAGAATAATGCCCTGGGGTATGGAAGTATTACTGTAGTTGAGTAATGTGGGGGTTGGGGGGGGGGGGTTACCAATAAGCAATAAAAACACAAAATCGGAATGCGGCTGTACAACACAAATAGAATGCAAGTGTCAAAAATGAATAACTCCTAGATGGAACACACCCAGACTCTCAGTATATACACAGATATAATACAAAAATGTATATCCAAAAATATATCTTTTTTGAAATCGATAAATGATAATGAACTTGTAGAGTGCACACAATACGTCGGGACATCAAGTTATAGTAGAGCAAGTAATGGAAAAGGTGGGATGGAAAAACAAGTATAAATAAATACAAACTCAATTTTGTATTTATTTTGTATTTATTTATACTTGTTTTTCCATCCCACCATTTCCATTACTTGCAATGCTACAACTTGATGTCTCGACGTATTATGTGCATCCTCCTTGTGGTTGTGTCTGTCTTTGCCAATTTATGAATCTATTTATTTGTTTTATCGATTTCAAAAAAGATATATTTTTAGATATACATTTTTGTATTATATCTGTGTATATGCTGAGTGGCTGGGTTTGTCCCATCTAGGAGCTATTAATTTGGTCGTTAGACAGAGTTATGAAGACAAGATGTAGGAGGGAAGGCATCAATTTGAAGTTCTTCACCAGGGTCAGGAGCCTATAGCCACACCCGAGAAACACTAATTTAGTAGGCAGCTAAAGTTATCAGAGTTGTCTTGTAACAAGCTGAGTATTTTTGTGCCTATAGTCGCAAATAAAGTATACATGTATTTATTTAATAATGAGGGTTATGCAATTTTCTAACATACTATCTCTATCAATTCATCCTGTTCTCATTAACATGATTTATGCTCCTGTAATTGAACAAAAATTGAACAAAAACTAAAACCTTCATAGTTGGTCGTAATATTATGGGAGTCATTTATCAAGTGCAGCATTTTCTAGTCTGTTCTTAATACCCCCTGCATCAGCAGGGGGATTTACTTAATTTATGATGAGGGGCATGTATAAATTAAGAACATCCTTCAGTCAATGGGTCTGTAATAGAATCTACCCCAGAAAAATTGAGTTAATGATGATAAATCCCACTTACACCCTGCCCTTGGCTCACCGTCACCACATTTTCAGAAAGTGGCTAAGGTGGAGTAAAAACTAAATTTAGCAGCAATAGTGCTTCATTTACTAAATGACCACCTATGAATTTTTTTTTTAACCTGGAAGTAAATAATAAATTAGGGATTTAAAAAACCCCAAGAAAGTAAATAGATTAATGGAAAACGCTAGAACTTGTATTTATACTGTAAGCATACCACTTAACCTTTAAATTGCCATTTGAAGCATATTTTAACCTCAATGTCTAAAATATGGGAGATTTATCAAAACCACTGTTATCTAATCAAATTGATCAATTAATTTTCCAAGGGAGCCCTGAAAAATTAAAAGTTTTCATTTACACCAGTTTGGTTAAATCTTCCCAATGTATTTGACACATGTAATCAGTTTATACAATAATTCAGTGTTGTCTCATTTGGGATTTTATTGTTAAGTGTTTACAGGGCCTGCTAGGTAATGTGGATAATTAGCAACTGACAATTATATTTATTCCTATTTTGAAGCTTAATTAATAATAATACAATATATTTTCCATACCTTATATGTTACTCAATGTATTCTGACTTTCATACAATTAATTACTCCAAAAATATAAAACAAAATATGCAGATAAAAATAGACAGGATGCAGCACTGGATTGTCTATTAGCTAATATTTTTTTTCCTTGAGAACTACTTTCTGACAGTACAAGTTGCACCATGTCTGCAGCTTCCATCTCACAGCATAATAGAAATAGTTGCTTCCTTAACTTCTGAGTCATCACTGGATATATGTCAAACCAAAGTGTCATGAAATTCTTTATCCATAAGACAAAAGTTGTATTTTGAAAGTGACTATCATTGTTTGACATTGATATTGACAATTATATATTCAGTTAAGTTCAGTTCTTAAGTATATTTGTAAATAGATAGACAGATAGTTAGATAGATAGATAGATAGATAGATAGATAGATAGATAGATAGATAGATAGATAGAACCTCAAGCCAATAAATGATCTTGGGGAAATGATTGCTATTATGGGGAAAGGTTCAATTTAGCACCTTCATTGCATGGACCAAAAGGCATAAAGTAGAATCACACCATGTGACTGCAATGGGGCTTTTAGGAAGATGGGGTATAGGTCTGGTTAGCCATACCCTCTTTAACCTTTGTTATTGAGCCATGTTTCTTTGCACACCACTGCTGGATCTACTATTTCATTAGCAAATAAAACGTGTCTATGATACATGAAATATACATTATAGGCTCACTATAAATGCTGCAAGAAATTATAATCATTAATTATCATGATGTGCAATCTTCCTCTAAACTTTTAGTAATAGTATCAAAGAACTGATTTCTATTATTCTATTATTCCTATTTTTATAAATAGGAATAATTCTATTTTGGCTTAATGCTGACTAAATAATGGTTTCACTTTGAGCATTTGTTTGACTCCTAGCTGCCATGGCAACTCTAGGATGTCTTCTAGGGGTACTGATGGGTTGAAAATTGAAGCCTTATCCCTGTGTTTAGCGGTGTAACCCTTCACATGCCGCAGTCAGTGCTGACCATGGCATGTGCGGGGTTTACAGAGGGAGGGGGCTCCCTCTTACTCCATTGCCCCCCCCCCCACTATGCCATACACAGGCATTAGAGACTGGAAGCTATGAAAAAGTTAAAAAAAAGTGTTTTCTATTAATAAAAAAATAAAGTTTCAAGTAAAAAAATATTCCTTTCACCATAAAATCATGCAAAAAAAAAAAACAGACATATTAGGTATCGCTGCATCCGTAACAACCAGCTCTATAAAAAATATCACATAATCTACCCCCTCAGGTGAACATCATAAAAAATAAATAAATAAAAACTGTTGCAAAAAAGCAATTTCTTGTGACCTTACATCACAAAGAGTGTATAAAGTATGGCTTTCATAAAATGGAGACACAAAAAAATTATTTTATTTCAAAAATATTTTTATTGTGCAAAACTGAAATTTAATTAAAAACATTTGACATATTAGGTATCACCGCCTCCGTAACAACCTGCTTTGTAAAAATATCACAATCGCAACATCACAAAAAAAAACCTGTGCCAAAAATGCAATTTCTTGTCATCTTACATCACAAAAGTGTAAAAACACATATGTACCCTAAAATAGTACTAATCAAACTGTCACCTCATCCCGCAAAAAATTAGCCCCTACATAAGACAATCGTCCAAAAAAATAAAAATAAAATTATTGCTTTCATAAAATGGAAACACTAAAACATGATTTTATTTGCAAAAATGCTTTTATTGTGCAAAACTGAAATAAATTTAAAAAAGGAGATGTATTAGGTATCGCAACGTCAATAGCAACATGATTTTTTTTTTTAAAATACTTAATGTAAAACGGAAATAAAAAAAAATTTGCATTGTTGCGATTGTATCAACTAGCTCTAAAAAAACATCACATGAGCTTTCCTGTCAGGAGAACGCCTTAAAAACAAAAAATAAAAATAGTGCCAGAACAGCGATTTTATGGTTACCTTGCCGACAAAAAGCATAATGTCAAAGGACCAAAAATCATATGTACCTCAAAATAGTTCCAACAAAACTGTCAACCTATCCAGTAGTTTCCAAAACGGGATCACGTTTTGGGAGTTTCTACTGTAAAGGTGTATTAGTAGGTCTTCAAGTATGACATGGCAACTTAAAATTATCCCAGTGAAATTTGTTGCCCAAAATCCACATGAAGCTCCTTCCCCTCATGGGCCCTGCTGTGTACCCATATAGTTGTTTATGACCATATATGGGGTGTTTTTATAAACTGCAGAATCAAGGCAATAAATATTTAGTTTTGTTTGGCTGTTAACTCTTTCTATGTTACAGAAAAAATGGATAAAAATAGAAAATCTGAAAAAAAAAACTGCACTTTCCTTTAATTCTTATGGAACACCTAAAGGGTTAAGAAAGTTTGTAAACTCAATTTTTCGTTATTTGAGGGGTGTAGGTTCTATAATAGAGTCATTTATGGGTTGTTTCTACTATGTAAGCCCCACAAAGTGACTTCATAACTGAACTGGTCCTTAAAAAAGTGGATTTGGGAAATGTGTTTAAAATTGAAAAATTGCTTCTAAAATCCAAAGCCTACTAACATCCTAAAAAATAAAATGACATTTACAAAATGAATCCAACAGAAAGTAGACATATGGGGAATGTTAAGTAATAACTATTTTATGAGGTATCACTATCCGTCTTAAAAGCAGAGAAATGTAAATTTTAAAAATAGGGAATTTTTCCACATTTTCCGTACAGATCTGATTTGTTTTATAAATAAAGGTAAAACATATTGACTCAAATTTACCACTAACATGAAGTAATCTCAGAATCACTGGGATATGTAAAATCATTCCATAGTTGTTATTATCACATAAAGTAAAACATGTCAGATTTGCAAAATGTGGCTTGGTCCTTATGGTCTAAGCTGTCTCGTTCTTGAAGAGGTTAAAGGTAACACAGCCAGGTGATATGCTTTTTACTCTAACATTAACTGGCAATCATTTGGTATGACCCCTGTCCTTAGATATTTTAATGCTATTTGGTCCCTCTTGTCAACAGTTGCTGAGAAGCATCATGTAGGGGTCCAGAGAGCCATTTGTGAAACCCAAGCCATTGGTTGGGAATCATTTCATCAGTTATTTATTTTGCACAGAGAACTGCACAATTGCTGTACAACAGTCTTACATATCACTGAAAACCATATGCCTGTCATTGTTTTCCCCTATAAAAAGACTTTTATGGCAAATGTTAAACCTTGAATAGCTGTCACTTTTAAATTATATTTTATTATTTTGAAGTGCAAAACATTTTAAGACTTGTAAATTAATAATTAGGGAGTTATGGCATTTTTGTAACTAGAATATTAACTGCTCTGCACACTATATGCATTATGTTTATATCTGCACCATTTCTCCCTTTGGCAAATAATTATGACATCTCATACTTAAGAAACTTAACTTGGGAATTGCTGAATGCTGACGATCATTACAGTGCTGCAGGGTGGTACACTCCTGATTTACTGAGGAAGTCTAATTTATAATATTTCCAGAGATCATCTCTGTCTTTACACTAAAATACATAATATAAATTGTATCTAATACATACCAATATGTTTACAGCTAAATGTGTATTGTAAATAAATGAAATACTCTTCTAAAAGAGTATTCTTAGCATTTTGAATTGTTATTCATACTATATATACTGATTGGTTACAGTGTTCATACAAAAAAAGTAGATAAGCCCCATGTGAAGCATTTTACAAATGATACATTTATTTTTCAATGGTTTATTAAACACATCATTTCTAGATATCAAGTTCCTTCTGTGAAATGCAAAGCAAAATAACACACTAAAGCCTATAGTAGATCCCTGTGGCAGAAATAACTTACAGCAGATATTCATATAATTAACTCCCACTCTTTTCAGCTGTGGAATGTTTGAGGGGTTAATTCATACACAATAATTTTCAAAATCTCAATAGGATTTATATTCAGTCTTGTCCACTTCTCAATTTCTGTTTTTGTTAAGTATCTTCTAAAATCTACTTTTGCCTGATTTTTTTTAAACTAATGACATATTGTCTCACCTTAACTTTAGAAGGGTTGTGCACTTTGCGTATGGTAACACTCCCAACCCCCCCTTCTTGGGCAGATCTGCAACTGGAAGCCTGCATATATGTATGGTTCAAGGCACTGGCTACCTGCTTCTTCTCTTCCCCGCCTCGGCAGTGCTCCCAGGATGTCAACTTTCATTTTGATGTTGCTGAAGCAGTGAAGCAGCCGAGGACAAGGAGAGAAGGAGTAGAGAGTCAGTGCCTTGAAGCAGATAAGTAGGGTTCCTGTCGCAAGTCTTCCCATGGGGGGGTGTGTGTGTGTCAACACCACCCCTCCCCCAACTGTGCACAACCCCTTTAAGCATTCTCTGCATTAGATATTTGCTTTAACCTTGCATTCGATATTTCAGCACATAACTAGGTACTATTGCTTCATTGTTACTTATTAAATGTGATATACAATTAATCCCCTTCCCCTTTTGTTCCCTTCATATGTATTTTTTACCCCACTGGGTCCTGTTTACTCCATTATACATGTTTTTTTTATGTAATATTTAATAAAGTTTATTTGGTGACTTTACTAGTGTATTTATTCTTGGGCAAACACATTTGTCTTTGTAGGTTATATATTATTTATGTGGCCCCATTAGGTCAAGGCTATAGGTATTTAGGTCATATGTACAGTAGGTCTAATATATATAGTTATTTTCTGATGCTAGAATGATATCCCTTTTTGCAGCTATCTGTAGGCCATGTGATGAAACTCTGGGGTTCTTAGAGACTTCGCTCAGAATCCTGGTTTTGCTTTCAGACTAAATATGGCAGTTTGCTTAAAAACTCCTTCCTTATACATAATGTTTCACCCTGTTGTTATTCTAGGCCATGAGTGTAACTGGATCCTGTTCCAAGCCCGCTGGCATTCAATATACAAATGGTAGCTCTTTGTAACAGGCACACAGACTAATATCATCAGAGGTATGACTAAGATCAACTTAGGTGTTTTACAAGCATAGTCTAACCATGTTGGCATAAGCTAACCTGGGTTGCAGAGTCCATGGTTTCCACTATTCACCCTTAGTCCCACTGGTCATATACACAGGTCATGGTCTCATGGTGGCCCAGGCAACCAGACTGATTTGTGCAGTACTTTCCTTAAATATGGTGAACCTAAAATGCACCTTTTATTTTCAGGTTTGATATATTCATTGAATTGTCTGTTTTTCTAATGGGGCCATTTGTTATTTTTCTTTAATGATTTCTGATTTTGTACAGTATTTTGCATAGGCATTGATATTGTGGCATTCCTGAGCCTGTTTTAGGAATTGCAGGAAACTGTCAATGTTATGCTTGAAAAACATACTGTGCTAGGCCTGTGATTATAGTGGGATGGAAGCAGTATTTAGCAAAATATGGAATTTGGTGAAACAATGAACATAGTTATAGTATAAAAATTCTTCTATGGGCTAACCCAAAATCCACTTACCAGAAGAAAAATAAGAAAATCATCAGATATTTTGTACTATGGGTTTGTAATAAGACTTTCCAGAAATGGGCTGTGGCCTCAACTCCATAACCCAGAAAAGGAGTAAGAAACCATTTTGAGACAATCAATAACCACAAAAATGACTGATTTTTCCTGAACAACTGGCAAGTCTGTCCATCACAACTGAGCTCCAGGTTTAGAAAAAACTGGAAATAGATGGCTTGCTCCAGGCATAGAAGAACTTGCAATTCTGAGATACTAAATTCTTGTGATCCAAAAAGGAAATAAATAGGTGAACTGGAGTTCTTCCTATGCCAGTTTAATATGTAACAATTTGTAATCAGTTGCATTATGATTTCTTTCAGCTGGTATTGATGATGCACCAAATTAAGAATAATGCATGGACAGTTTGTTTAGAACAAGACATTGCCTATTCCGATACTACAGTTGGTATAAAAACACACACAAAACAAACATGTGTATTCAATAAGGGATAATTTTTTGTATAATAATTGGTAAATTTTAAAAGGCAAAAAAAATCTGACAATGCGATTAGTTTTTAAACAGGCTATTTATCATCATGAACCATGCTTTTACCCATAGCCATATATGTAACTGTCACTTTAAGATGAAATGCTCTAGAATTCAATTTTTCCTCTATAGGCTTGAAGCCCTGACATACTGAACTGATAGAGAACTTGGCAGATTCTGTCTTGTGAGGATCATCAATTGTTGACATAGCTTTCTGAAAAACAACAAGGTTACTTATTCCAGTTACATCCAGTTAATTTGGTAGGTTAAGCAAAAAGAACAAACAGCTACTGTTGATAAATGGGTGAAAATAAATTCCATTTATCTGAATGGGGTTGTTTTGATGCAAGCTCACATATTTCTGTAAGTCCTATCCAGATGAATTTGAAAGTTGCAGAAAAGTCTGCAATGGATCTGCTGAGTTTAAATATATCCAAGTTGCAAGTTATAAAAAATTGTGACTTTTAACATGAATTATGCATGCTTGCTACCATGGAAAATAATTGTTTCTGGGCAGTAGATAACAGTTTTTACAGGCCAATCTGCTGCACAGAAACAATTTTCAGTGCCAGCCAAAATACAGCATTTTCTCATTCGTCAGGTAATTTCCAGCACCTTTTACACAGTCAAATTATCAAGAACGAACATTTCAACATTCATTCCATATAATTGCCCTGATTAACACTCCATGTAAAAGGAATATATATATATATATATATAGAAAGGGCAAGAGTTGGGCAGCACAGCGGTTGTCTTGGCGTAGATGCGGAGTGCCTGCGGCTGAGGGGGCGATCCACCTCCAAATAATATAAAGCGAAGGAATTCCACAGCACATCCAGAAAGTAAAATCAAAGTGATAGCTTTATTCACCAAGCAGCAAGCAGAGAAAGGTCCCAGTAAGCAGACCGAAACGTCGTTGCTTGGTGAATTCATTTACATAAGACAACACGCCCACTTTCACAAAACTTAGAGCTTAGTGCAGAGCTTGAAAAAGTCCCCAAAAAATGCGCAATTTTACCAATTGCGCATTTTTTTGCAACTTTTTTACTCCATTAAAGTTACTTTAGCTAATGATAAATCTGGCAGCATAAGGCCTCTCTGTGGTCTACTCATGCTGCTGCCACCTCAACACTGTCACTGGGCCACTCTATGGTCTCTTCATGCTGCTGCCACCTCAACACTATGTCACTGGGCCACTCTGTGGTCTCCTCATGCTTTTACCACCTCACCACCATGTCACTGGGCCACTCTGTGGTCTCCTCATGCTGCTGCTACCTCAACACTATGTCACTGGGCCACTCTGTGGTCACCTCATGCTGCTGCCACATCACCACTCTGTGTTCTCCTCATGCTGCTGTCACTTCAACACTATGTATCTGGGTCACTCTGTGGTCTCCTCATGCTGCTGCCACCTCACCACTCCATGACTGGGACACTATTTAGCCTTCTTGGCCTGGTTGACATGATCATTTATTTGACCCTTCTTCTGATCTGTCACAGGGAAGGAAACATGAAATGCACAACGGATCCTGTCTATGTAGCAGCTGTAAGGCCTGTATGACATGGTCCCTATTTTGCATCAGAATTGGCTTATGATTTGGTAGCCAAAAGCAGGAGTGGGTACAAAACACAGAAGACATGCAAATATTCCGTTCACATCTCTGTTTTGGATCCACTCATGCTTTTTTGGGGGCTTTAGCAATACTGATGCATTACTGACCAAATGCTGACCGAGAGAAGGCGGATGCTCAACAGACAGGATTCGTTTTTTGGGGTTTATTGTTCTGACGGATAAGAGGAAGGTCAAAATAATCAGTGATGCAAACACAAACTTACGGCTGACACCCTCTCCACTCTGTCAGGAGTGGCTCTACTTTTATAAGCGTTTAATAGAACAGGTTCTGTAGACATCTTCGTGGAATCAGCTGACGACGGTGTAAAAGGAGTGTGCTCTTTCACGCTATAGTAGGATCTTGGGTCTCTGCACAGTTCTTTATACCTGGCACTAACATTAGTTATACAGGCTCTCCGCAGCCAGGAAATAGCTGTTTTTTTACGTGATTTACTACAAATAAATTTGGATCTAATCAAATCTTTTCGGGAAATTCGGCGAACAGACCGAATCAGATTTTTTGAGAAATTCGAAATCTCCAAAAATAACATTTGCATTGTTCCTGCTGACCTATATCCAGCCTGTTGAGTTGTATATACAGTAAGGTTGCTTGTTCCAAGGTTCATTGTACACTTTCATATACAATATATATATATATATATATATATATATATATATTGATCCAAAAGATGAGGCAGCACTCCAGCTTCTTGTGAATAGTGAACCCTCTTTATTTACCCATTAGCGACGTTTCAACTGCTCATTGCAGTCTTTTTCAAGCATTGATGCTTGAAAAAGACTGCAATGAGCAGTTGAAACGACGCTAATGGGTAAATAAAGAGGGTTCACTATTCACAAGAAGCTGGAGTTCTGCCTCATCGTTTGGATCTATGGAATTATGATCGCCTAGCCAGCGGTTTCTGTGGTATTGCACCCAAAGTTTTTTGCTGTGCTGCTGTTTTTCTTTGGACATTATATATATATATATATATATATATATATATATATATAAAGCGAAGGAATTCCACGGCACATCCAGAAAGGGAAATCAAAGTGATAGCTTAAATAATAATTGTTTCTGTGCAGTAGATAACAGTTTTTACAGGCCAATCAGTGACATTGTGGTGAGGTGGCAGCATCATAAGGAGACCACAGAGTGGTGAGGTGGCAGCATCATGAGAAAACCAGAGAGTTGCCCAGTGACAGAATGGGGGGGGGCAATATCAGTAACAGCTGAAGATGTGGGTGGCAGTAGGAGCACCTGGCAGCAGGTGTGGCATCAGGCGGGTGGTAGTATCAGAATATAAGCTGAAGCAGGTAGCCAGAGGAAACAGGTCTCTTTTGTCAAAGTGTAGGTGTGGCACCATGGATGACCTAGTCTGATGCATCAGGCACTGGTGTTTGAAAATCCTGGCTGATCCACGCCTGGTTAATCTTCACAAAGGTCAGTTTCTCCATATTTTGGGTGGACAGGCGAGTTCTCCTTGAGGGTAACTATTACCCCCACCGCACTAAACACCCACTCTGATGCCACACTACTGGCTGGGCAGGAAAGTTTTATCCAGGGCAAACCCTGCCATTTACAGCCACAAATCGAGTTTGACTGGCCAGTAGTCCAGGGGATCTTTGATGTGGAGTGGCAGAGTGCAATCCAAGTATTGCACAACTTGCTGGTTCAGGTTCTGCTCTATGTCTAGCTGCTGCTGGTGAGTAGTTTCTTCAGTAGGCGGGTGAAGAAAACTGCTCATCAGCAACTCTAGACTTAAGTTGCTGCTAATGAAGCTGGTACTGCTCCTGCCCCCCTAACCCTCCCAGCAGCCATGGCAGTGGCCCCCGTTTTGGAATGGTAGGTAGGGTCTAACATGGTGGAGATCCAAAAGTCATCCCTCTACCGAATGGTGACAATTCGGCTGTCACTACGCAAGCAAGTTAGCAATGCATCAGGCCGTTTGCGCAAGTAACTCAGAAGGACTCCCTGCCTCCATCTCCACTGCATACTGCCACGGTGTGTCTGGGTCATCTGCCTTGTCTTCCTCATTGTCCTGTAGCTCCTCTGGCTGCTCCTACTCCTCCTCTCCTGTCACCTGTATAAAAAAAACACCCATTTCAGCCCCCACAGGGCTCATGTGGCCATGACATATAGTTGCCACGTCTCCAGACCGCTGGCCAGTCCCAGATTTAGCAGTATTTGTTACAGGACATGAATCAGTGGAATTACATTGTTTATCCAGTAGTCCTGGCGACTGACAACTAAAGTGGCCTCCTCAAAGGGCCTAAGCAAACGGAAGGTGTCAAGCATGAGCTGCCACTGGCTAACATTCAAGTTACACAGGGGAGTATCTCTGGCTGCCTGTATCAAGAAATCGTTTATGGCCTTTCTCTGTTCATATAATTGGTCCAATGTATGGAGGGTGGAATTCCAACGAGTGGAAACGTCGCATATCAGCCTATGTTGGGTGATGCCATTCTTCTGCTGCAGCTCAAGTTTGATGTGATTTGCGGTTTACGAGTGGCTGAAGTGTATGCAAAATTTTGTGGCCATTCTCAGGATGTCTTGCAGATGGGGTGATGACTTTAGGAATTGCTTTACAACCATATTGAACACATGTGTCATGCAGGAGCATGGCTCAGCCCTCCTTGACGCAGTGCCGACACCATGTTCTTCCCGTTGTAGTCATCCCTCTACCGAATGCTGACAATTCGGCTGTCACTACACAAGTAGGTGAGCATGCATCTGGCCTTCTTCAAGTGACTTGGAGGGACTTCTTGCCTCCAACTCCACTGCATACTGCCACGGTGTGTCTGGGTCCTATGCCTTATCTTCCTCATTACTCTGTAGCTCCTCCTGCCCCTCCTCTCCTGTCACCTGTGTAGAAAAACCACCCATTTTGCTACACATTGCTTGTGCTTCAATGTCCTCCTCCTCCAGTTCAGCCCCCACAGGGCTCATGTTGCCTTGAGATCTAGGCGCCATGTCTCCAGTCCCCTCACCAGACAGATTAACCACCATCTGTTCCAGGACATGAAGCAGTGGAATACCGTTGTTCATCCCGTAGTCCTGGCGACTGACAAATAACAGGTGTCACGAATGAGCTACCACTGGCTGACATCGAAGTTACACAGGAGAGTACTCCTGTCCGCTTGGATCATCAAGAAATAGTTTATGGTCTTTCTCTGTTTGTATAATATATATATATGTTGGGGGATGCTGTTTTGCCGCTGTGATTTGCGGTGTACGAGTAGCTGAAGTACATGCAAAGTTTCCTGGCCATTTTTAGGATGTCTTGCAGATGGGTGGAAGACTTCAGGAACCGCTTGACAACCAGATTGAACACGTGTGCTATGCACGGCACATAGCTCAGCCCTCCGTGATGCAGTGCCGACACAATGTTCTTCGTTGTCGGTCACCATGGTTCTGATTTTGAGTTTTCGAGGAGAAAGCCAGGATTCGATTTCTTGATGAAGGACGCGGAGCAGTTCCTCCCATGTGTGACTCCATTCTCTCAGGCCTGGGATGGACAAACTGCGGCTCTCCAGCTGTTGCAAAACTACAACTCCCAGCATTCAAAGACTGCTTATAGCTATCAGCCTACAGCAGGGCATGGTTGAAATTGTATTTTCACAACAGCTGGAGAGCCGCAGTTTGCCCATCCCTGGCCCAGGCAAACTAGGTGCAGAACAGCGTGACACCGCTGTGCCCTGTACATGTGGTATGCTGGAGGAGCACTGAGAATTGTCCCTGTAATGGAGGCTGATGACACAGTGGAGGATGAGGAGGCAGAGGCGGACATTGTTGCAGGACCAACTGCGTCAGAACGTGGAGGTGGAAAAGGCGTCACCTGGCCAAGTTGATGGTGTGGCCTGGAAGGAATCATATTTACCCAGTGGGCCGTAAAGGACATATATTGTCCTTGACCATAGTTAGAGCTCCACACGCTGGCGCTGCCTTGCACTTTGGCAGACACCAACAGGCTCAAGGACTGGACCACCTTCTATTCTACATATGTGTGCAGGGCTGGTACTGCCTTTTTGGCAAAGAAATGACAGGTTGGGACTCTCCCCCTCGGCTTGGCACACGCCATCAGAAAGGTGCAGAGTCCACCACTTGGAAAGGAAGGGACTGCAGCACCAGCAACTTGGCCAGGAGCATGTTCAGCTTCTGCACCTTTGGATGAGTGCACTCATACTGCTGTCTCTTGGCAATTGCTTGGGTCATCAATTTCTGACAAAATAACCGACAAGAAGTAGGAGGATGAGGAGTAGGAGCATCAGGACCAGCAGATGATGGTAAGGACAGACAGCTCCCTTCGGCTGGCCACACTTCACCTTCTGCCCACAAATTATGCAAATGGCCATGTTCACCTCCTGCAACAGCCTAACAAAAATTGCTGAGTATGGCATTTTCCCCCCAACACTCCGCACTGACTGCCTGCTACCACTGCCTCGGTGAACCCCTACACCACTACTTTCTGGGACAGTAGGCTCCTGCGAAGAAGGTGGTCTACCCAGGGCACGTTTGGCTCCCGACCTTCCACTGCAGCCATCCTGCTGACTCACAGCCATGCTACCACCCTGCTGGCTTAGCTGCTGCCTCATGCGCAAGCTGCCACCCTCTTCTTGTGATGATAATGATGAGGCCCCTTCTTAACCCGGCCCCCAAGTGTGATCGGCTACATCATTATCATCCGCTACTGTATGCACGTCACTGATGTCCCCCTCAGCGGTCTTGGGGCAAGGAGCCTTACTGCTCGCAAGATTTGCTACCATGTGACTCTCATAATCACTACTTGCCCACCTACCAGAGGAAGCGGCAGATGTCTCCTCCTCTTGGCTGGGCAGTAGCTGCTGATTGTTCTCTAGTAGCTCATCCTCGCCAAAAAGTGGAGCCCAGACTACGGCATATAATAATTCTCGTGCTGAGGGAACTGAAAATGACAGAGGAATGTTCAGGACAGGTGGGGGGACAGGGCCTGCTTCCGGGCCATGCCAACTAAGCTTTTTGTCAGAGAAACAAAAGATTGGGGGGTGGGGGCAACAAAGTCAAAGACAGAGTCTCTGGCTGGCTTGCTTGCTGGCTGATCAAGACATGACTGCTAGATGACACCAGGAGCTGGGGCCTCTCGCTGCGACTCCTGCTGCCACCCCCCATTCTTCTGCTGCCTGCAACAGAAACATCTTGCCCACTGCCCGTTCCCTTTGAAGGGTCTGTCACCTGTCTGTCTGACATACTGTATAATAAAATAATCAAATTAAAATACCCCCCCAAAAAAAATAAAAAAAAATAAAATAACAATTCACCGCAGAACAGCAATTAAGACGTATTCCTTTTCTTATTACTACACCCCAAAAAAAGGCAGAAAGGCTAATGGGATGTATGTATATTTCCTTTTAATACACTACGTAAATGGCTGTAGTACAATGTAACTTCACCACTGAACAGCAATTAAGAAATATATATTTTTTTCTCATTAATAAACCCCCCAAAAAAAAATAATAATAATAACAATCACAATTTACCGCAGAACGAATGATAGGAAGCAGGTTTATTTCCCTTCAATACATCCAATAAATGGCTGTAGTACAATGTAACTTCACCGCTGAATGCCAATTATGACATATATTTTCTCCTTTTTTTTCCTATTAATACAACCACCCAAAAAAAATAAAACAATGTAAAATCAAAGAAGAACGGCTAGTAGGACGTTCGTATCTTTCCTATTAATACACTTCGTAAATAGCTATATCACACAGAACTTTTACTCCCATCACAAGCAAGGTTTGCTGGAATTACTGATGTATCATATAGTGCAAACAACCTAAAATCAGCAGTATAACAGCAATTTGGATCCCCAGTTAGTGCAGCAATGTGTATTAGTAATCACTCCTGTTACCTAGGCTGTACACTCTCCTATTGCACCCTGTTCTCCTTTTATAGTTTACATGATACCTCCCTATCCTTTCCCTACACCTTTCCCTGAACTTGTAAATATTTTTTTTTTGCACAATGAAGTCTTTCCTAGCACTGTCCCTAGCACCTGTTACATCTCTCCATGCACTAAGCACACTGGAAAATGGCAGAATCCAAGATGGCTAAGGCTATTTATAGGGCTGTGACATCACAGGGGCTGGCTGGCTGCTGATTGGCTGCATGCATGGCATTGTGGATGATCCCTTGTTCACAGAGTTCTTTGCTCCATGTCCTAAAACGTGCAGCAGCCATTTTAGGAAAAATGCGATTCTTTACCATGAAGCATGAGGAAATTCGGCTTCAGTGCGTATCAAATTTTTCCTGAAATTCGGATCGAATTCCACTTTGTCAACTTCGATTCGCTCATCTCTAGTTATTTTCATGTAAACAAAGGGAGTTTAAGACAGATAGCTGGTATTAATCAAGGATTATATGTACCCAAAATGGTGCATTAAAAACTGTAACTCGTCCTGCAAAAAATAAGGCCTCATAAAGGTATATTGATGAAAAAACAAAAAAGTTATAGCTCCTGGAATGCAATTTTGAAAAAATGTGCGTGGTCACTAAGGGGTTAAAATTGTGTTATTGCCATTTAAAAGTGTATTATAATCTTGCAATTGACACATCCGGATTGCCTTTTCTTTCATTTATACCTCATTTGCATTCCATAGAAATGGCATTGTTTGGGAAATTATGTCACCTGTGATATTCATAAAATACATTTATTATATGCTATGGGAAACTTGTTTTGACACAGAATATAGAACTTTATATTTATTGTAAATATTGAATATTAGTGTATGTAATTAAATAAAAAGTTGAATTATAGTACAGTACAGTGAAACATCTCCACCTATTTGAGAAGCCCACCACTTATCCAGAACAGATATCCTGTGACAGATTTTTACTTCCACTTTATACTATACATACTATTTATCTTCTTTGAGAAACAAGCAGCCACCAGAAGACCACATTGTAATGTAATTTTGGGAGGTTGCTTCACTGTACCTAGATGATCGAGTTAGGTGTTGCAAGTTTACTGTAACACTTACAATGACTTGAAAAAATTCTGTATGACTGATTGCATAGTTTTTCTTCCTCTTTTGATGTTGCTGGTTACATTTTATATTGTATTTAGGATTTGATTATATTCAAACAGGCAGCTTTCCTCAATGCTCTGTGAAGCTTTTGTGGTGCTGCTATGATGTACAGATTATCATAAATGCCATTTAACAGTTACCATGAGAGTTGACTAGACAGCGTCACCTGCTGTGAGGGAATACAGCAATGTGATGCATGTCAGATGATTGTGTGTGCCAAATTTGTAATAAAAGCTGACCTACAAGAGTAAATCCTGACCAGGGCTAGGATATTTGTAATCTGATTGCAAATCTTACAAGCATAGCTAAGTCACCTTGAACCTTGTAAACATATACCTATTGAAAACTTATATAGGCGGTGTTCTCTCCTACTGTAACTTGTAACACACATTTAGTATGAGCATTAGCAATGTAATCTTATATCTTACTTTAACTTCATTTGTATTGCATTTTACCCCTGTTTTACTGCATGGCAAGAAGTAATAATAATAATAATAATAATAATAATAATGATAAATAATAACAATAGTAATAGTAATGTATTTTTGCAAGCATTCTGAAGCACTTAAAATAAGTGTATGAAGTCAAATTCACATATCCAACTTTTGCATTACTCCTACCATCCCTTGTGTTATCAAACTACAGCTAAACTACATGAGAAGGTAATATAAAACAAATAGTTATTACTACTAGACATAATATTTTGTGCTAAATACATAAGCTATGCTTTACTCAATACAGACAAAGCTTTTTCATTTGAGTACATGTATTAATTGAGAGTAGTTCTGTGACCTTTCTTTGTACTGGCAAAGGTTGGGTTCACTGCAGTCAATTTCCAATCAATCTCGTAAGGTTAACTACACATGCCACAGTAGGAAATGAAACAATTACCAACAAATTTTATAGGCATAGTCTATCAAATGTAAAAGGCAATAAGAAGAGTAAATGAAAATTATGCCTAAAGTGAGGATAAAAATGGAAAAATAGTCATTATTTAAACAATAGTTAGAAATGTCTTCAAATTTTAGATTTGTGAATCATAATATTTGAAACAGTGAGCTCCAGGTTAGAATATTAAAAATGTGTGAATTAAGGGGGTCATTTATCAAATCAAATATGTCAGTTTTGTGGTCCCAAAAAGTTGCAAGTCATGGCAACTGCGAAATCTCCATGCCATTTGTGACATTTTTGCAGCATTCTGTGAGCCTTGCCACTTTTCACAGTGGTCTATATTTAAAGGGGTTGTCCGGGATAAAACTCCTTTTTTTTAAAAATAGCTTACTCACCTTTAGTGGCCAAGAGTATGTTCCCAAGATGGTTTACGTAGCTTTTACACTAGAGCATGGCTCCTACAGTCCCCAACAGACTGTTTACATATCTGTTTATGTGTGCCATCACTTCCTGCTGCAAAGCATTGTGGGTCCCAGTGCAGCTCAGCAGCAGGTGGTTTCTACAGTGTAAGATCACGTCCCTGCATCCGCCCCCCTCATACATATTCAGTCTCCTGCACATCGTTCACTCCTCCATTGATCCGCCCCCCTCATACATATTCAGCCTCCTGCACATCGTTCACTCCTCCATTGATCGGCCCCCCTCATAAATATTCAGCCTCCTGCTCATTGTTTACTTCTCCATTAATCCGCCCCCCTCATACATATTGAGCCTCCTGCACATCGTTCACTCCTCCATTGATCCGCCCCCCTCATACATATTCAGCCTCCTGCACATCGTTCACTCCTCCATTGATCCGCCCCCCTCATACATATTAAGCCTCCAGTCTCATATTCCTCCCCCATAAACTCCTCCTTGCAAATGTCATGTTCTCAGTGTTTGCAGAGCAGAGAGGCAGACAGTGAATCAGCATATAGAAAGCACAGCTTTCCAGAACGGTTCATCATTTTTACATTCATCATTACAATAACCAATTTATAGTAATCTGTCCAAGCAATGATAAAGTTCTTTTACAATGTCCCCAATTTTGCTCTGCTACACAGATAAGGCTACTTTCACACTTGCGTTTGGTGTGGATCCATCATGGACGGATCTGCATCTGCTTAAAATGGATCCGTTTAAATTATCTTTACCTTAGCCAATACGGATCAGTCTTGAACACCATTGAAAGTCAATGGAGGACAGATCCGTTTTCAATTGTGCTATATCGTGTCAGTCATGTGGACACCAAAACGCTGCAACCAGCCTCCAGAGCGGAATGGTGACTGATTGTAGGCAAAATGATGCATTCTGAGCGGATCCTTATCTATTCAGAATGCATTAGGGCAAAACTGATCAGTTTTGGACCGCTGAACGGATTTCACAAATGGAAACCAAAACGCGAGTGTGAAAGGAGCCTTAGCCTACATGCACACAACAGTTGTTTATTGCTGTCCGCAAATTGGGGATCAGCATCGCTGACAGCATCACACTATAAGCGCCACGCTCCCACGTCTATCCATAAACATAGCTACAGCATTAAAGCATCACAGTATAAGGGACACGCTCCCACATCTATCCATAAACATCGTTGTGTTGACAGTGTCACACTATAAGGGCCATGCTCCCATATAGATCCCTAAACATGACTGAGAGCTTTACACAATTATAGCAGCTTTGAAACAAAAAAATTGCCACCGTTTTTCTATTTTTTGACCAATTGTCTTAGTTAGGGATTCATTTTTTGCGGGTTGAGGTGACGGTTTGATTAGTACTATTTTGGGGGGCTTGCGCCTTTTTGAACGCTTGTTGTTGCACTTTTTGTGATGTTAGGTAAAAAAAAGGTGTTTTTTTTTTAAACTGTTTTTATGTTATTTTTTAAGGTGTTTTTCGGACATGGTGTATCATGAGATATTTTTATGGAGCCGGTTGTTACGGACAAGGCAATACCAAATATGTGTAGGTTTTTTTATTCATTTAATTTTTTTATATAATAAATGAACAGATAAAAGACAATTTTTATGTTATTTTTAATTCAATTTTTATTTTTTTTTACTTTCAATTAGTTTGCACGTTCACTTGTTTGCACGTTCCCTTTTTTTCAGTTTCAGTTTTTTTCAGTTTCAGTTTTTTTCACTTTCACTTTTTTTCACTTTTACTTTTTTTTTAATTTCCTTTTTTAATACTTTCACTTTCATACAGTGCATTGCAATAGTCATCTATTTCAATGCACTGTATTGTCAGTGCTACTTTTGCACTAAGGCTAATCAGACCTCAGGGTCTGATTAGCCTTAGGTCCATAGCAACCAGGACGCCTTTGTTAGGGGCGCAGGAGCGCGATGGAAGAGAGAGGGAGCTCCCTTCTTCTCAACTACATGGATGCCGCGGGCGGCTGCTGACCGCGGCATCCATGGGGTTAAACACCCCAGATCGGTGCCAGCACCGATTTGGGGTGTTGCAATAGAGTGTTAGCTGTTACAGTTACTGCTAACGCTCTCTGCTGATGGCAGCGGCTCCGTTCCTCCGTTCATAACTATTATATATAGGGGCATAACTAACATATAGAGGGGCACCTGGCTGCATAACTATTTTTGCCGGCCCCATAGAAAATGAATGGAGGGAGGCTGTGTGCCCCCTCCTTCACCTTCAGGGCTCGGTTCTTGATATAGGCGCGGGTCCCAGCGGTGGGACCCGTACCTATAAGACAATGGGGGCATATCCTAGCTCTATGCCCCCATTGTCTGTAATGTGGCAACCCTTTTCAGTGATTGGCCTTTTAAGGAGTGCAGTGGGGATAGTTTATTTTAACCTATTCTGTGTCACATATAGAAGAATACTGGTTTGAAACCCCTTTAACTTCTTAAGGGGTTTGTATACACTAATTTCTGATACTGGCAGGACTTTTGTTGGTGATCATACTTAGGCTACTTTCAACATGTCATAGTTTTATTCCGGCCGCCTCTCGGAATGTTTGCCATGCTGCCGCGAAACTCCAGCCCATCCCCATTATAGTCAATGGGGCTGGAACGGTAGTCCAGGGGCACATGTGAACTAGCGGCAGCACAGATCTGACAGGCTGTTCACCCGCTGGAACAGTCTGCCGGAGTTCCTTGCCGCTAGTGTGAAATTAGCCTTAGCTGATCCCCAGTGCGGGGTTCCTGCTCGTTTTCTCCCCAGCCTCCGTTGCTTGTCTTGAGTCCCTTCATGAAAACGTCCTGTTTGACACCGTTACAGGCAATAACTAATCACTGCTTCCCTTGCATTATGTTAAATGGTCTTGTGATATAAGGGGAGCAGATCTACACCGTGGCCAGTGATTGGCTGCAGCGGCATTAAAATAAAAAATTTCCTGGAGAAACCCCTGACAAGCAGCGGAGGCCTGGAAGCGAATGAGCCAAGACCCAACAAGGAAGCATGATCAGCAACTCGAATCTGGCTAGTCTAAGAGTTCATAGAAATGACTGTAGTGGGTCCACTGCCAGTGCCCACCACTCATACCGTGTGGCACAGGACTTTGCATAAAAAAAGGCATTTAATTCTTACACTTTAGTCTAATTTCAGTTGCCTGACTGCTGCCAGTGTGTGTCAGGCCCACTTTTACTGACTGTAGTGTGCAGTGTCGGACTGGGGTACCTAGGGCCCACCAGTAAAATATATTTTGAGGGCCCACCGTACGAATACATTTAAATATAATAAATAATCTAACAAGTTTTTTATATGAACATAAGCTGGTTGAGGTGCTGCACATTGAATATCTGTATGTAGTGCAGTAAATCTAATGTGTTTTGTGCCACTTGTGCAGGGGGTGGGAGACTAGGGGCCCACCTTGCTCAGGGGCCTACCGGGGGATTCCCCTGTACCCCTGTGGGCCAGTCCGAGCCTGGTAGTGTGCCCACTGCAAGTGCCCATCACTCATACCGTGTGGCACAGGACTTTGCATAGAAAAAGGCATTTAATTTTTACACTTTAATCTAATTTCAGTCACCTGCCTGTTGCCAGTGTGTGTCAGACCCACTTCCTCTGACTGTAGTGTGCCCACTGCTAGTGCCCACCACCACTCATACCGTGTGGCACAGGACTTTGTATAAAAAAAGGCATTTAATTTTTACACTTTAAACTAATTTCAGTTGCCTGCCTGCTGCCAGTGTGAGCCAGGCCCACTTCCACTCACTGTAGTGTGCCCACTGCAAGTGCCCATCACTCATACCGTGTGGCACAGGACTTTGCATAAAAAAAAGGCATTTAATTTTTACACTTTAATCAAATTTCAGTCGCCTGCCTGTTGCCAGTGTGTGTCAGACCCACTTCTAGTGACTGTAGTGTGCCCACTGCTAGTGCCCACCACCACTCATACCGTGTGGCACAGGACTTTGCATAAAAAAAGGCATTTAATTTTTACACTTTAACCTAATTGCAGTTGCCTGCCTGCTGCCAGTGTGTGTCAGGCCCACTTTCACTGACTGTAGTGTGCCCACTACTGGTGCCCACCACTCATATCGTGTGGCACAGGACTTTGCATTAAAAAAATGGCATTTCATTTTTACACTTTAATCTAATTTCAGTTGCCTGCCTGCTGCCAGTGTGTGTCAGGCCCACCTCCACTGACTGTAGTGTGCCCACTGCCAGTGCCCACCACTCATACCGTGTGGCACAGGACTTTGCATAAAAAAAGGCATTTAATTTTTACACTTTAATCTAATTTCAGTTGCCTGCTTGTTGCCAGTGTGTGTCAGGCCCACTTTCACTGACTTTAGTGTGCCCACTGCCAGTGCCAACCACTCATACCATGTGGCACAGGACTTTGCATAAAAAAAAGACATTTAATTTTTACACTTTAATCTAGGTTCAGTTGGCTGCCTGCTGCCAGTGTGTTTCAGGCCCACTTTCACTAACTGTAGTGTGCCCACTGCCAGTGCCCATCACTCATAGCGTGTGGCACAGGACTTTGCATTAAAAAAAGGCATTTCATTTTTACACTTTAATCTAATTTCACTTGCCTGCCTGTTGCCAGTGTGTGTCAGGCCCACTTCCACTGACAGTAGTGTGCCCACTGACAGTGCCCACCAATCATACCATGTGGCACAGGACTTTGCATACAAAAAAGGCATTTCATTTTTACACTTTAATCTAGGTTCAGTTGGCTGCCTGCTGCCAGTGTGTTTCAGGTCCACTTTCACTGACTGTAGTGTGCCCACTGCCAGTGCCCATCACTCATACCGTGTGGCACAGGTCTTTGCATAACAACAAAGGCATTTAATTTTTACACTTTAATCTAATTTCAGTTGGCTGCCTGCTGCCAGTGTGTGTCAGGCCCACTTTCACTGACTGTAATGTGCCTACTGCCAGTACCCACCACTCATACTGGGTGGCACAGGACTTAGCATAAAAAAGGCATTTAATTTTTTTGCACTTTAATCTAATTTCAGTTGCCTGCCTGCTGCCAGTGTGTGTCAGGCCCACTTCCACTGACTGTAGTATGTCCACTGCCAGTGCCCACCACTCACACCGTGTGGCACAGGACTTTGCATAAAAAAAGGCATTTCATTTTTGCACTTTAATCGAAATTCAGTTGCTTGCCTGCAGCCAGTGTGTATCAGGCCCACTTCCACAGACTGTAGTGTGCCCACTGCCAGTGCCCACCACTCATACTGGGTGGCACAGGACTTAGCATAAAAAAGGCATTTCATTTTTACACTTTAATCGAATTTCAGTTGCCTGGCTGCTGCCAGTGTGTGTCAGGCCCACTTTCACTGACTGTAGTGTGTCCACTGCCAGTGCCCACCAATCATACCGGGTGGCACATTAGCTTGCCGATAAATAAGGCATTTAATTTTGTACCCTTTAATTTAAGGTTAGTTGCCTGCCAGTGTGTGTCAGGGCCACTTCCACTGACTGTAGTATGCCCACTGCCAGTGCCCACCACTCATACTGGGTGGCACAATAGCTTGCCGATAAATAAGGCATTTAAATTTTACCCTTTAATCTGAAGGTTAGTTGTCTGCCAGTGTGTTTCAGGCCCACTTTCACTGACTGTAGTGTGCCCACTGCCAGTGCCCATCACTCATAGCGTGTGGCACAGGACTTTGCATTAAAAAAAGGCATTTCATTTTTACACTTTAATCTAATTTCACTTGCCTGCCTGTTGCCAGTGTGTGTCAGGCACACTTCCACTGGCTATAGTGTGCCCACTGCCAGTGCTCACTATTCATATTGGGTGGCACAGTAGCTTGCCGATAAATAAGGCATTTAATTTTTACCCTTTAATCTAAGGTTAGTTGCCTGCCAGTGTGTGTCAGGCCCACTTCCACTAACTGTAGTGTGCCACTGCCAGTGCCCACCACTCATACCGGGTGGCACACTAGCTTGCCGATAAATAAGGCATTTAATTTTTACCCTTTAAACTAAGGTTAGTTGCCTGCCAGTGTGTGTCAGGCCCACTTCCACTGACTGTAGTGTGCCACTGCCAGTGCTCAACACTCATACCGAGTGGCACAATAGCTTGCCGATAAATAAGGCATTTCATTTTTACCCTTTAAACTAAGGTTAGTTGCCTGCAAGTGTGTGTCAGGCCGACTTCCACAGACTGTAGTGTGCCCACTGCCAGTGCCCACCACTCATACCGGGTGGCACAGTAGCTTGCCGATAAATAAGGCATTTAATTTTTACCCTTTAATCTAAGGTTAGTTGCCTGCCAGTGTGTGTCAGGCCCACTTCCACTGACTGTAGTGTGTCCACTGCCAGTGCCCACCACTCATACCGGGTGGCACAGTAGCTTGCCGATAAATAAGGCATTTCATCTTTACCCTTTAATCTAAGGTTAGTTGCCTTCCAGTTTGTGTCAGGCCCACTTCCACTGACTCTAGTGTGCTCCCTGCCAGTGCCCACCACTCATACCGGGTGGCACAGTAGCTTGCCGATAAATAAGTGATTTAATTTTTACCCTTTAATCTAAGGTTAGTTGCCTGCCAGTGTATGTCGGGCCCACTTCCACAGACTGTAGTGTGCCCACTGCCAGTGCCCACCACTCATACCGGGTGGCACAGTAGCTTGCTGATAAATAAGGCATTTAATTTTTACCCTTTAATCTAAGGTTAGTTGCCTGCCAGTGTGTGTCAGGCCCACTTCCACTGACTGTAGTGTGCCCCCAGTCAGTGCCCACCACTCATACCGGGTGACACAGTACCTTGCACGCATAGTACCACTAATAAAAAAATAATGAAAGGCAGAGGCAGGCCACCCCGTAGGGGCGACATGGTGCTGTTATTTCCTTTGTCCCTAGAATAATGCCCAGTGTTCAGAGGCCACATACCCTGAACTCGAAAAATTCTGAGGACATAGTTGACTGGCTTACACAGGACACCCAATCTTCTACAGCTTCCGCCCGGAACCTTGACGCACCATCCTCCTCCAGCTCAGCTTCGGGCACCTAACAAGTTACTACTCGCCCGCTCGCCGCCACCACCAACACTAGCACCACAGCCACTTCATTTGATCTGTCAGAGGATTTATTTACACATCACTTGGAAGAAATGAGTGATGTGCAACCATTAGTGCCAGAGGATGTAGATAACAGGGATATGTCTCAATCAGGCAGCATTACACACATGGACGTACGGTGTGATGATGATGATGTTGTACCCGCCTTTGCTTCCTTTGCTGAGTTGTCAGATACAAGTGAAGAGGTTGATGATGACGATGTGTCTGTGGATGTAACATAGTAACATAGCATATAAGACCGAAAAAAGACATTTGTCCATCCAGTTTGGCCTGTTTCCTACAAGTTGATCCAGAGGAAGGCAAAAAACCCCTGTGAGGCAGAAGCTAATTTTCCCCACTTAAGGGGAAAAAAATTCCTTCCCGACTCCAATCAGGCAATCAGAATAACTCCCTGGATCAACGACCCCTCTCTAGTAGCTGTAGCCTGTAATATTATTACACTCCATATTTCACGTGGGTGCCCGCTCGAAGAGAAGAAGAACAGGGGGAAAATTCAGATGGGGAGACTGAGAGGAGGAGGAGACAAGTTGGAAGCAGGGGGAGGTCATCGCAAGGAGCTAGTGGCACAGTCAGACAGCATGTATCGGCACCCGGGGTCAGCCAGACAGCATGCCAATTAACGCATGCTGTTGCCACCACCAGAATTCCGTCATAGCAAACTCAGCAGTGTGGCATTTTTTTTGTGTGTCTGCCTCTGATAACAGCGATGCCATTTTCAACCTGTGCTAAAAGTAAGTCGTGGGAAGTCCAACACCCACCTAAGTACAACTGCTTTGTGAAGGCACATGATCTCACATCACAAACGCCTATGGGATCAACACATGAGTACAAGCAGCACACAAACTCAAAGCAACCATGCCCCTTCTGGTACAGCATCTTCAGCCACATCAACCACTGCTGTCCTCCCTGCCCCCTCTCAACCACCCGCCACTCCGCCTCTCACCTTCAGCAGTTCCTGTTCATCTGCCCACAGTCAGATGTCTGTCAAGGAAATGTTTGAGCGTAAGAAGCCAATGTCACAGAGTCACCCACTTGCCCGGCATCTAACAGCTGGCTTGTCGGAACTCTTAGCCCGCCAGCTTTTACCATACAAGCTGGTGGAGTCTGAGGCCTTCAAAAAATGTGTTGCTATTGGGACACCGCAGTGGAAGGTACCCAGCCGAAATTTTTTTTCACAAAAGGCAATCCCCAACCTGTACTCTATTGTGGAAAAGGAAGTCATGGCATGTCTGGCACACAGTGTTGGGGCAAGGGTCCATCTGACCACTGATACCTGGTCTGCAAAGCACGGTCAGGGTAGGTATATCACATACACTGCGCATTGGGTAAACCTGCTGACTGCTGCCAAGCATGGAATGCGTGGCTCTGCATTGGAGTTGGTGACACCGCCACAACTTGCAGGCAGGCCTGCTGCCACCTCCTCTACTCCTCCTACTCCATCCTCTTCGCTAACCTCTTCGGCTGAGTCCTCTTCTGCTGCTGGGTTTTGCTCCACATCATCAACTGCACCCCCCCCAGCTCCCCAGTAGCTATTCCACATCCTGGATACGACAGTATCACGCCGTCTTGGAGTTGACTTGCCTGAAAGCAGAGAGTCACACCGGACCAGCACTCCTGTCCGCCTTGAACGCACAGGTGGATCAGTGGCTGTCCCCGCACCAACTGGAGATCGGCAAAGTGGTGTGTGACAATGGAAGCAAACTGTTGGCGGCATTGAATTTAGGCAAGTTGACACATGTGCCGTGCATGGCACATGTGTTGAATCTGATTGTACAACGCTTTATGTGTAAGTACCCAGGCTTACAGAACGTTCTGAAGCAGGCCAGGAAGGTGTGTGGCCATTTCAGGCATTCCTACACGGCCATGGCGCACTTTTCCGACGTTCAGCGGCGAAACAACATGCCAGTGAGGAGCTTGATTTGCGACAGCCCGACACGTTGGAATTTAACACTCCTAATGTTCGACCGCCTGCTCCAACAAGAAAAAGCCGTCAATGAGTATTTGTATGACCGGGGTGCTAGGACAGCCTCTGCGGAGCTGGGAATTTTTTTGCCACGTTACTGGACGCTCATGCACAATGCCTGTAGGCTCATGCATCCTTTTGAGGAGGTGACAAACCTAGTCAGTCGCACCGAAGGCAGCATCAGCGACATCATCCCATTTGTTTTCTTCCTGGAGAATGCCCTGCGAAGAGTGCTTGATCAAGCCGTAGATAAGCGTGAAAAGGAAGAGTTGTGGTCACCATCACCACCAGAAACAGCCTTATCATCATCGCTTGCTGGACCTGCGGCAACGCTGGAAGAGGAGTCTGAGGAAGAGGAGTCAGAGGAGGAATGTGGCTTTGAGGAGGAGGAAGACCAACCACAGCAGGCATCCCAGGGTGTTCGTTGTTGTCACCTATCTGGGACCCGTGGTGTTGTACGTGGCTGGGTGAAGAACAGACCTTTAATGACATCAGTGAGGACGAGGAACGGGAGATCAGTAGCTCGGCATCCAACCTTGTGCAAATGGGGTCTTTCATGCTGTCATGCCTGTTGAGGGACCCTTATATAAAAAGGCTGAAGGAGAATGACCTGTACTGGGTGGCCACGCTACTAGACCCCCGGTATAAGTAGAAAGTGGCTGAAATGTTACCGTATTACCAGAAGTTGGAAAGGGTGCAGCAGTTCCAAAACAAGTTAAAAAGTATACTTTACACAGCGTATAAGGGTGATGTCAGAGCACAACGGGAATCTAACAGTGGAAGAGGTGAAAGTAATCCTACTCCTACCACGACCAAGCCGACAAGGACAGGACGCTTTACAGACGTGCTGTTGATGGAGGGCATGCAGAGCTTTTTAAGTCCTACGCATCGCCACAGCCCTTCGGGGTCCACCCTCAGAGAACAACTCGATCAACAGGTAGCAGACTACCTCACTTTAACTGCAGATATCGACAATCTGAGGAGCCATGAACTACTGGGTGTGCAGGCTTGACCTGTGGCCTGAGCTATGCCAATTTGCGATAGAACTTCTGGCCTGCCCCATTTCAAGTGTCCTGTCAGAAAGGACCTTCAGCGCAGCAGGAGGTATTGTCACTGACAAGAGAAGTCACCTAGTTCAAAAAGTCTAGATTACCTCACCTTTATTAAGATGAATGAGGCGTGGATACCGAAGGGACTGACAGTGGGGGATACATTTAACAAAAAAAGGCCTGATGAGATGCCTTGGGCTAAAAATGGTCCCCACGCTTCTGTATTTAATCTCTGCATGCCGGTTGACTTGCGTAACTTCTCCGCCACCAACTAGGGTTTAAGCCGCAATGTTATAGTACACTTTTTTCCTAGAAAACATCAATTTTGTAATAATACCTAATTTTTCAGGCATGTATACATGCCAAATTTTTCTGGCCTCTGGTGCTGCACTGTGGCTGCAAAAACAAAACAAAAAAAAGGCACATACACGTGTCAATTCCCCTTCGTGACCGTTACCTTGTTGTGGTGAAGAGGCTTGCGTATCACAATGAAGAGATCACCTCTATGAGTGTGTTAGCAATGTTTGCACACCCCAGATGATAATGTCGTTGCTTCATTGTGAACAGACTAAAAGCGATCGGCTGGACAATTTTTCATAGAAAAAACATAAATTTTCTTTGTGATCATCTAAGGTGATCATTAAAGCCTACTAGGCCAACAATGGGCCCACACTGCATAATCATTGTTTTCTGGGTCACTTAACTGTCACTGAACTACCTCAGCAAGCTAGGGTGCGCCATAGGCTTTGAAAAACCGCCATCACCTCCAATCTCCAAAACGTACGCACGAGCACAGTCATCACTACACCAAGATTGACGCATAGAGGAATAAAATTTATGTCTTGAGTGTGTCAGCTATTGACAATTCTTTGCGTTTGTCCAAAATCTATTTGACACACGTCCCCTGATAGGGAACGTAACGGGGATTAAACTGATAAGAATAGTACTACTTAACACACCACTCATATAGGGTGTCACAGTACATTGCGCGGCACACGCGCAGTGTAGTGATGAGCGGCAGGTGCCATATTCGATTTCGACGAAATTCGCGAATATTCGATAGAATATTCGTTTCATATTCGTCGAAATCGAATATTCGTCATTATTCTAGTTATCGCGATTAATATACGATTTAAATAATCGCGTATTGCGATTGTAACTTAAGGCTACTTTCCTATTGGTTTGATATCTAGAATTAGCGAAGAGGACGAATATGACGAATGTATTCGTCATATACCTCAAAACGAAGATAACTAAGAATTCTCCATCTTCGTTTTAGCTACCTATACGTCAACTTCGCTAATTCTAGCAATCTAATAGGAAAGTTGACTATAGAGACAGATTCTATTTATTAAAAAAAAGCAAAGTAATATAATCACATAGCGAATTAAACACAGCTGTCTCTATAGTCAACTTTCCTATTAGATTGCTAGAATTAGCGAAGTTGACGAATAGGTAGCTAAAACGAAGATGGAGAATACTTCGTTATCTTCGTTTTGAGGAATATGACGAATACATTCGTCATATTCGCTAATTCTACCAAGCCAACCATAACCAAACCAGGTCTAAGTTGAAATCGCAATTCGATTAATTCAAGTTATATTAATCGAATTTCGATTTCAACGTAATTTTCAACTCCGACAGTACATTCTAGCATGGGAAGTAAATAATGACCGCAACCGACAATGACTGGAGATCGCAGGGAGCAAGGAAGCCTCTGGACATGTAAGTAGTAATAGTTTAGAAAAAAAAATGGGAAAAAAAAAAAGATTAACGAATATTCGAAATAGCGAATATATATCGCTATATATTCAAAATATTCGTGAATTAGCGAAGTGACGATATTCGCGAGAAAAATTCACTATTCGAATATTCACGCTCAACACTAGCCCAGTGCCCCAAATTGGAAGTAAGAGAAACGACCAAGCTTCTTTTTCCATCTCCTGATTCCTAAAATTTATTCGATACACGTCCCCTGATAGGAGACGTAACAAGGATTAAACTGATAAGAATAGTACTAGTTAACACACCACTCATATAGGGTTGCACAGTACACTGCACGGCGCACGCGCAGTGCCCCAAATTGGAACTAAGAGGACCGTCCAAGCTTCTTTTTCCATCTCCTGGTTCCTAAAATTTATTTGATACACATCCCCTGATAGGGGACGTAACAGGGGTTTAACTGATAAGAATAGTACTAGTTAACACACCACTCATATAGGGTTGCACAGTACATTGCACAGCGCACGCGCAGTGCCCCAAATTGAAAGTAAGAGTAACGACCAAGCTTCTTTTTCCATCTCCCAGTTCCTAAAATCTATTTGATTCACGTCCCCTAATAGGGGACGTAACAGGGATTAAACTGATAAAAATAGTACTACTGATTACTGAACACACCACTCATATAGGGTGGCACAGTACATTGCGCCAGGAAGAGACCTTCAATGACGTCAGTGAGGACAAGGAACAGGACATGGCTAGCATGCTATCCAACCTTCTGCAAATGGGGAGTTTGCTGTTGTGCAAATGGACTGTTTGCGGTTATTTTCGGTGCGTTAAACGGAGAGTTTGGTCTGTCACAGTTAGGCCTGTCACTGTGAAGCGGGCGTAACCCTTACACTACCTGATCGATACCACATCATACCTGATCGTATACACACTGGATGTTTTAAAGCACGTTATTCCAAACAATTTAGGAATGTTAGGTGATTGATGCCCTTTATGGATTAAAACCCGACCCTTTGTCCACTACGTAATTTTCCATGGGAGTTTTGCCATGGATCCCCCTCTGGCATGCCACAGTCCAGGTGTTAGTCCCCTTGAAACAACATTTCCATCACTACTGTGGCCAGAAAGAGTCCCTGTGGGTTTTAAAATTCGCCCGCCTATTCAAGTCGATGGCGGTTCGCCCGGTTCACCCATTCACGAACATTTGCGGAAGTGTTGTGGGGTGTTGTGAAAGACAGTTGTAAAGTTGAAAGACAGTTGTGAAAGAAAGATGCCCATAGGCTGCAGGTGCCAACTCTGAGCTTTCAGCAGGGGGCTGGGCGGGAGACAATGTGAAGGAACTGGAGGCACTGTCAGCCACCCAATCTACTATCGCAGCACTGGCCGCAAAGGTACTTTCTGGCAAAAAAAAGGGTGATTTTTTTCAACCACAATGAAACAGATGAATTTACTGATTTTCTTTCACTCTCAGAAATGCAGTGCAGGCCGCAAAGGTACTTTCTAGTAAAAAAAATTGATTTGTCCCCCCCAGAATCTAACAGATGGATTTACTGAATTGATTAAACTGTCACATATGCAGCACAGGGGTACTTTATATAAATTGTCAATATGTCACCCCCTGGGTCCCTGAACTCACAGACGGATTACCTATGTAATCTGCACTTGCACAAAAAGGCTGCCGACCCCCTTCTGACTAACAGACGGATTAAAACTTATTTCACTGGGCTCTGGGCAGGGTACAAAAATGTTGCATTGCACCCACACAAAAAATTGCTGTAAATCGCAGACTTAACACCAAGCTCTGATATCAGATTCTTTCTCTACACTGCATCATCCTATCCCTACACTAGCAAGAGCTGACATGACATGCAGCGCTATGTGACTCTAGCTTATATAAAGGCTGGTTCACATGCTGCACTGGCCAATCACAGCAATGCCATTAGTAGGCATGGCTGTGATGGCTTCTAAGGGCACAGATCTTAAATGCTTGTTGATTGGCTGCCCTGCAGCCTTTCAACAAGCTTCATTAAACGGCCGAACGCGGAACTCGAACCTGAAGTTTTACAGAAAAGTTGGGGTCCAGGTACAAAAAACCCTAAAGTCCGCTCAACACTACACATAATTTCACCCAGGCAGCCCGCCTGATGTAAGCATCACAGCTTTTTATGCTCCAATGATCTTTCTTGCCCTGTGCAGGATCGCACAGGGCAAGGGCTCTTTTATTTACAATAACACACTGCCAGGCGGAGGCTTCTGCACAGCAGTGTGTTCGGTGACGTCACTGGCTCTGATGGCTTTAGCGCTGCCCTAGCCTTTTTACAGGCTAGGAGATCCCGGTTCGTGACCGGAACTCTAGAAAATGCCTTCGCAGGGCAAAGGAGCACATAGGAGCATGAACTGTTCTGATGCTCAAGTCAGGGGAGCTGCCTGAGTGAAAATAGGGATATGCCCCCTTTAATCCCTTTAATGGAGAAACAGTGAGGGGGTGTAATGAAGGACGGTGAGCCTCAAGATTGATGGTGTTAAAAGAACGAATCAAAAGGAGACAAAGGGGCAACTACACAAGGTAAAACATGTCTTTTTTTTATTATACCGTAATTATATGTATTTTAAATTTGACGACTAAAAATTTAATTTGGCTCCTTATATTTTCAGGTTAGGAGGCATTTACAAAATTATGTCAACTTAAAGCAGACATATGTGGAAAGTTAAGTAATAATTTTATAAGGTATCACTATTCGTCTTAAATGCAGAGAAATTAAATTTTGGATTTTTTTTTATAAAGGTGAAACATATCGACTCAAATTTACCATAATTCTCATATTGGCTTGGATAAGTAACAGTGCTCCAAAGTTATGAGCACATAAAGTGACACGTTTTCAGGTTAGGAGCCAATGGCTCCTTGATATTTTTTTTTTTGTCTGTAGCACTGACAAAATAGAAAGTGAGACTTAAAACTGATATAAAAACAAAAAAAATCTGGGTGTTAAAAAATTTTTGTTAAAAAAATTTAATTTTTCATTTTTACAGTCATGTGTTTCTAAATTTTATGAAACACCTCTGGGATCAAAGCACTCACTACACCCCACAAAAACTTACATGTAGGGGTACCACATGGTCTCTTCAAACATGACATGGCTCTTGAAAACCTTTCCAGCATAATCTGCCCTCCAAAAATCTTTCATTCTAAGCCCTACCATGTGCATATACAACAGTTTATGGCCAAATATGGAGTGTTTCCGTAAACTACAAAACCAGGGTAATAAATATTGAGGTTTTCTGGCTGTTAACCCTTTCTCCATTGCAGAAAAAAATAATGAGATTTTCAAAAAAAAGTTACATTTTGAAATGTCACCTACATATTCCTTTAATTCTTGTCGAACATCTAAAGGATTAACAACATTTGTAAAATCAGCTTTTAATACTTTGAGGGGTGTAGTTTCCCAAATGTGGTCATTTACGGGTGGTTTCTGTTATTTAAGCCCATCAATGTGACTTCTTAACTGAATTGGTCTTTTAAAAAGTGGGTTTTGAAAAATTTATTCTAAAATTCTAACCCTTCTTATGTCCTAAAAAATAAGATGGCATTTACAAAATTATGTCAGCTTAAAGCAGACATATGTGGAAAGTTAAGTAATAATTTTATGAGGTATCACTATCCGTCTTAAATGCAGAGAAATTCAATTTTGGATTTTTTTTTATAAAGGTGAAACATATCGACTCAAATTTACCATAATTCTCATAATGGCTTGGATAAGTAACGGTGCTCCAAAGTTATGACCACATAAAGTGACACGTCAGGTTTAAAAAAAAATAGGCCAAGTGACATCATAAGGTCATGTCAGGACGATGAGAATACAGACTGCCAGGAGGAGGATCAGTGGGTGGAAACAACGTTATGAAGAAAACGCCAACCCTCATTTACACTGTCCCCTTCAGACAGCAGTATTCTGCTACTTGTAGGCAAGATAGCAGCAACGTGGGAAAGAATTTTAAAAGAGTAGCAGCCATTTAATGAATACACTGATGAGCAAAAATGTAACAATGTTTAGAACTTTTGACTTTCAGGATTCATATGTCACCCTCCACTATAACTTTGAATGTGAGACTATCATCTTGGCTATCTTATACATAAATTGGATTTGCAACTATTTAGCATATGATTAGTTATGCAGATTCTTGTCATGTAACTGCATTGTTACTGTTTTGCTCCTGGTGGTGGAACAATCTTTTTCTTCTTGTATATTACATATTATAACCTGTTCTCAAATTCCCAAATAGCTCAGTGTGTTATTAGGTTGATTCCCAAGTGAAAGGTCGAATCCAGGAGCAGCCATGAAAAAGATTTCCCAAGAAAAAAGAAACAATATCATTCAGCTCATCGATAGCAGTATCTCGGCTAAAAAAATTGCCAAACTGCATCATGTGAGTGCCATGGCACGTGATAAAGTCCATCGATCCATTCCAAAGCCAAGATGTTAGGTAATTTATTGGAGCCAGCAAGTCGGCTCATCACAAGGTCTGTCAGTTGTGGTGCGACAAACACTGCAGTGGAGGTGGCTCGTATGCCTCATAATAAAGAGATCACAGACATCCATGCAAGCATTTCATAAGTTTGGAATGGTGGCCCGAAAAAAGGAGAAGAACTTCAATATCATCATAAGAGGAGTCGGCTCGAGTTTGCAGAAAAGTACAAACAGTGGACAGTAGAAGACTGGAAATTGGTAATTTGTAGCAATAAGACGAAAGTCAATAGACTCGGCTTTGATGGATGCAAATGGGTCTGAAAGAAAAAAGGGAAAAGGGGGCTAATGGATTGTGAGATCGAAAGAGCGGTCAAGTTCAGTGGTGATGATATGGGGTTGTTTCATAGCCAAAGGCGTTGGACACTTGACCAGGATCGATGTTGGTCTCAATACTGAGCTATATATGAGTATCCTACAAGATGAGTGTGATGTTCTAATGAGGAACAACCACCGCTAGAAAAGATCTAAGCAAACACACAAACACACAGGGCAAGCAGAGACAAGATATGACAGTAAGCAGGAAACTGGATTAGCAGGTAAGGGTTCAGTGTCAGGAACTACGACTGGACCAAGTGCACCGGATTTACTCGGGGCCAAAACCCAGAGGGCAGAAACACAGTGAGCCCTGTTCTTTACAAAGCCCCAGATGGTAGGGATGAACTTAGCTGAGGCTCACTGGTTGCACCTCCCAATGCACTTGGCCGCTTACCTGTAGAGACTTCTGGAGAAACACCAGCAGTTAACACAAAAAGGACTGGAACTATACATGGCGGTCACAGGCAGAACTGCACACAGACTTGATGTCCTCCCTCTGGGGAACCCAGGAGCCCTCTCACCAAAGGCAAAGACAGGACAAGCAGATGCCTGTTCCCCATGAGGAGTTAGTCCATAGGCGAACAGACAGAGCTGCACACAAGGCAAAGACATACAAATAGGAACAGCAGATGCCTGTTCCCCATGTGTAGTTAGTCTATGGGTGAACAGACAGAGCTGCGGAACGTGTTGAAGAAACCCGGGAACAGATTTCAGTTGAGACATGCTTGAATCTGATCGAGAGCATGCCCAGAAGGATTCAAAATACTAACAAAGTAATAAAAAATGTAAATTTTGAATTTTAGAGGCAAAACATTAACAATGCAGTTACATGACAAGAATCTGCATAACTAATCATATGCTAAATAGTTGCAAGTCCAATTTATGTATGAGATAGCAAAGATGATTTTCTATAAAATGATGGTAGTCTCACGTTCGAAGCTGTAGTGCATGGTGAGATATGGAGTCTGAAAGTCAAAAGTTCAAAACATTGTTACCCTTTTGCTCGTTAGTGTACAGTAGAGAGAAAAGGCAGATAAAGGTAGCAGATCAGCACAGGAAAAGCAGAAAAGAGAATTGCAGCAGGGATGAAGCAACAGTAAGGACTGTTTTGACATACTTGTAGACATATTTTTAGGATTAGAGATTACTCTCCCAAAGTAATTTTTATTTCCTGGCCTGTTAGAAAAGTAAATGATGTAGTAAAGGTAATATTTTACGTGTGGCTATAGTTATGAGTTAAGGCTCTTTCACACTTGCGTATTTCTTTTCCGGCATAGAGTTCCGTCGTCGGGGCTCTATGCCGGAAAAATCCTGATCAGGATTATCCCAGCATTCTGAATGGAGAGAAATCCGTTCAGGATGCATCAGGATGTCTTCAGTTCAGGACCGGAACGTTTTTTGGCCGGAGAAAATACCGCAGCATGCTGCGCTTTTTGCTCCGGCCAAAAATCCTGAACACTTGCCGCAAGGCCGGATCCGGAATTAATGTCCATTGAAAGGCATTAATCCGGATCCGGCCTTAAGCTAAACGTTGTTTCGGCGCATCGCCGGATCCGACGTTTAGCTTTTTCTGAATTGTTACCATGGCATCCAGGACGCTAAAGTCCTGGTTGCCATGGTAAAGTGTAGTGGGGAGCGGGGGAGCAGTATACTTACCGCCCGTGCGGCTCCCGTGGTGCTCCAGACTGACGTCAGGGCGTCCCACGTGCATGGATCACGTGATCGCATGGATCACGTGATCCATGCACATGGGGCGCTCTGACGTCATTCTGGAGTGCCCCGGGAGCCGCACGGGCGGTAAGTATACTGCTCCCCCCCCGCTCCCCACTACTACTATGGCAACCAGGACTTTAATAGCGTCCTGGCTGCCATAGTAACACTGAAAGCATTTTGAAGACTAATCAGTCTTCAAATGCTTTCAGTTCACTTGCGTTGTTACGGATCCGGCGGGCACTTTCAGCGACGGAAGTGCACGCCGGATCCTAACAACGCAAGTGTGAAAGAGGCCTATGTCACTTCATTCTGGTCCGTAGCTGTGTCATGTGATAGACACTCTTACTCTCTAGTCACATGACACAACCAAGCTCAGGACTACTGTAGAGACACTTGCAAAAATATTACCATCACTACAATTTATCTCGTCCTTTATAAGGCCAAAGAATAAAGATATTTGTGGGAGTGCTTCTTTTAATAGGTCGCTTAACTTTTAACAAACTAAGCTGCTGTCAGTAGGGGAAAACTGAGAAGGGGGAAAATTTGGGTGGTGGGTGTCAGGACAGTAGGCAGGGAAATACACATACATGGTGAGCCCTAACTTGCACCCAACCCGCTGTCTCTGCCTACTTGCAGAGCAAGCCCTAAGCAGCAAGTCCACAACTGGTCGACCGTCCCTAATGTGGTAAGTGCAGGGAGTCAAACCAAGCACCCACGGTAAAACCTGCAGGGACCTGTTCACACAACTGGACCCCAGAACAGACAAACACATAGAGATAGGTTGTGCAGGAAAAGGTCAACGCTAGGAGGTAAATACAGTACCAAATCACAGAGCAGAAAGAGAGAGGTCCAAGTCAAGCCGAAGTCAAATCCAATAGCAACAATCCAAACCGCAAAATAGCAACTGAGGTGCAGCAAGGAAAACCTATAACTGGCAAGTGTATATTGCCAGCAGGTATTTAAATAGAGCACCAAGTTCCAGGATCAGACTCTGATAGGTCATGACTTAGCACTCCATTAGTCAGAACACGGCACGTAGGAATAGATCAGCTGAGGAATCAGCCCACTCCAGCACACGCCCGCTGTGGGGAGAAACAGCATAACCTGGCCACCCTCTGTAATGATGATTGTAGGGTTATGTAACTGGCCGGATGCGAGAAGCATCCAGGTCTTTATAGAATAAAGAGAAATACAAAACTGGTATTTTCTGTCAATTATATATCTATTGACTTACCTTTGACTTTGCTTGATTGACACATATAAACTAAGGCGCTCACTATATGTGATACAGCAATTTATGAATACCACTCCAGGATAGTGAATAAGGAGATATATATGGCTTCAACATATGATGTATATTAATGTGAATCGCATATATCGGAATTGATGATGATGTGATGTATATATACATCAGCCCCATGTATCAAAGTGGATGACAATCAGTGACATTCATGGTAGCTGATTGCGAGTGACGCATATGGGTTATTGGTGTGGATAATTCTCAGGCTTGAGTCCTGCCCTAATTCAAGTGATGACATCAGGAGGAGGCGCGTCGCAACTTAGTGATGCGCTCCGGTCACAGGAGACGGGAGCATGCCTTGATTTCTGGAACATGGGGTGCAAATGCGTTCCACGGACTGGAAACTCTGGAATATCCACGCATCTTTAATGACCTCAAGGCGTACACACCATCACAATAACGCAACCACCCCTCTCGTATGACTGGCTAGAGATGGAGGGAACACTACCTGGAAATAGTATCAGGTCAGCGTCTGACGTTGTTTGACTGACCTGACGGTGAGGTATAAGAACAGTGGGCGCAATGGAGTTGTTAAGTGCCAGAGGAAAAATCACTCATTGGGACCTAGAAATGTAAGTGTTTTGTACCATTTTTACCACAAGATATTATCAGCATGTATAGGTAATGGGATTTGTATCTTAATACTATCTCATAGATCGATTACCAGATGGCTGCACATCCAGGCAGCACTTACCTGGGTCTATCTTTCCCCACGGATGTAGACATGTGCTTGTTGTTCCCATGAGTTTTAAGTAAGTGAACACACACGTTGTTGGTGGTATAGTATTAGCCACTTTCTGTATATAATGATTGGGATAATCTTTGCGCAGGAACTACTGGGTGACCATATATCTGGGCGACTGCAATGCCATCTACCTACCTGTGTATTTGCATAAACATCAGATTTGATACCACCTAAGTAAGTAACCTTATACATTGTGCTACATATTGTACTAATAGTAGCCTGGGCTGACTGGGTGTGCACACTGATTGTTTATCTCTGTGTATCCCTAGGAAATAAAAAAGGCATGAGTGGTTCTGGTCCCTTATCTGAGAATTGATGTGGTAATCTACACTCCTTGTGGCATGACTAGGTGTATCCATGCATGATCTGTGATATCAAGTGACTAGATCTATTTATGTTTCGGTATCTCTCTATATATATATATTCAGTGCTATGCCCTCTATAATAGCATAAAGAACCTCCTGATGAGCCCTGTTGTAACAGGGTGAAACGCGTCGAGGCCAATAGAGGCAAATAAGGGCTTATATCAATTCCAAAGTTAGGGTACCATTGTATGTGTTAAGTATATCAATTGTTTGGTGGGTGTACATAACTTGGATTGTTGCCTCCTCTCCCCTCTCTCCCTACCCTCCCCCTTCCAGGGAGACAGTGAGGGGAAGATAGACATAGGTTCGAGGACAGGGAGTCCCCCCCCATCAGGGGCCATCCCTGGGCAAAGGTAAAGAGGAGGGAGAGATCTAGGGAAAGTGTCCTCCCCTCCCCACCGACAGGCGTACATTTTGTAATGAAACAAATTTATATCTAATATTGTATGGCCGCTACGTACACCTTTAGGAATATATATTTTTTTGTATGTGCTTTATTAAGTAAAAGAGTATGTATCGAAAAGATAAGGATTTTCTCATTTTATATTAATAATTTGAATAAACGTGAAGTTTTAAAGGGTTTTTGTTTCTGCTGGACCTTGTGATTAACAGCATAGCATCCAGTTACTAATAATTCTGTCACATCACCGCGCTGAAGATTGCACCATTGCAGCCTGGACAGGTAAGTTTGTGACATGGTGGAGGGAAAAAATGCTGCTACATATTTAAATGGCCACTGTTTTCCAACAAACAATACTCCTATTGGTGGGGGAGTGGTAAAAAGGAGTTTCAGTATTGCTGAGAATAGGGTATGCAAATGAGCTCATAGCAAGTGCTGCCTCTAATGTCAACAGATGTAAGGTAGCTATCTTGAAAGTCAATGTTTGACCTTTTAAACACCTTTTAATGATCCCAAAACAGCTGTCTGCAGAAGAGGTGCTAGCTTATTATGTGGTGATGAGGAGACGTACGTACGAGGATATGGTCATGCGTCTCCTTAATGATTCGGTAACGTATAAGAAATTGGACAGTAATCCAACAAACCAGTACCTGGGGGAACTCAGAGAAATTCTAGCAGAAGCAAAAGGAGATAACCTTATCTCCAAAGAGGAACATAGGTATCTTTTGAACACCAAACCTACAATAGCGACTATCTACGCTATACTGAAAGTACATAAACAAAGAGTGCCAATACCAGGTAGACCGATCATTTCTGGTAATGGAAGTCTGACAGAAAACATCAGCCAATATGTTGATGAGTTTATCTCACCTTTTGTACCTACGTTACCATCTTATATTAGAGACACTAAAGATGCGGTCACCAGACTACAGGAGATACAAGTCACTAAGGGTACGTTTCTTGCCAGTCTGGATATAGAGGCGCTATATACTAATATACAACATGAACTGGAAATACAGGCAGTTCACTCTTACCTCACTACTAAGGGCACTCAATTTCACTTGCACAATCAATTTATTTTGAAACTTTTGCGGTTTCTACTTACTCACAATTATTTTTTATTTAATTCACGTTATTATTTACAGTTAAATGGGACAGCTATGGGAAGTAAATGTGCACCGAATTTTGCAAATCTCTTTTTAGGATGGTGGGAAAACACAATTGTCTTCACTGAGCAATATGAACACTTCACTAATCACGTTTTATTTTGGGGACGTTTTATTGATGATGTTTTGATTTTATGGGATGGCACTGAGACACTATTTCAAGAATTCGTACAGAATCTTAATCAGAATCATATAGGTATGAGCTTCACTTCAGAAATTAATTCTGAAATCCTCACTTTTTGGATCTTAGAATCTCCTTGTCGCCAGGTGGCCGCATCGTCACTGAGGTCTATAGGAAACCTACCTCTACTAATACGCTATTACATTGGCAAAGTTATCACCCACCGCCCCTTATAAAGGGTATTCCGGTAGGCCAATATATTAGGGCGCGCAGAAACTGTTCGGATGACTCTGGGTTCCTCAAGGAATGTGAGACCTTGTATTCGAGGTTCCAAAATAGAGGTTACCCTAAAAATACTGCATAAGGCCTTTAAAAGGGCTAAAGATACTGATCGAGTTTCATTACTGCAATCGAAACCAATAAAGGAATCCACAACAATCAGATGTATAGGAAACTTTGATAACCGTAACAAACAAGTGTATAATATCCTGCATAAGCATTGGCATGTTCTGCAGGCTGACCCTGATTTTCAAGAGGTATTGGCTAAAAGACCCCAGATTACGTTCAGGAGGGGAAAAATGTAAAGGACCATTTGGTCCACAGTTTTTACAATACTAACCCTGCGCCACTTACCTGGTTGAGATCTACAGTTGTGGGAAGTCACCCTGTGGGAGGTGTAGCTTCTGCCCATACGTCCAAAAAAGAAATTTTTCATCAATCCTAAAGATGAGAGAAAATATGACATAAGAGAGTTCATTAATTGTCAAACTAAAGGAATAATATATATCGCCCAATGTCCGTGCCCTAAATTATATGTAGGCAAGACTATACAGGAATTTCAGTAGGAGAATTTGCCAACATGTAAGCAGTATTAACACAAAGGCTGATACAAGCATCTCAAGACATGTTAGAACCTTTCATTCTGGAAATCCATCATGCCTGCAATTCTGGGGATTATGTAAGAGAAACCTAGGACCACGCTGTGGAAATTTGGATAAAATCCTATACCAAGAAGAAGCCAAATGGATATATCGTTTGGAGAGTTTGAGTCCACATGGACTCAATGAGGGATTCACATTTTCATCGTTTTTGTAATACGATCTAGGTGTATTTTCAATAAATATGATCACACTATTTCAATTGTGAGTAATATAGGCTGAACACTCTGGGATCTTTTGAGCTAGCGTAAACTATAGATTATGACATAATATATATGAGTCACTAAGGCCAACATGGTACCTGTCTAGCAAGGTGGAAGTGTGACACTCTTTGGCTCTGGTGTTTTGGGTATTAATGTATGCATGGGAACAGAGAGAGGGGACTCGGAACCCCTTATATACATTACCTGAGGGATCCAAGCGCGTTTGTATACATCGAGGCGCGTTTGTTCAACATGTTACTATCTATATTTTGACACTGCTTATAATTAAGCTTGTGCCCACTATCTGAGGGACCCAGGCGCGTCTTGATGTATCTAGACGCGCTTGGTTATTATGTTGCCCCTTGTGTCTGATACCTTGGTAATTAAGCCTGTACCTATTAAGGATGATATACTCCGACATTACAATGTTTTGCAACCAGGTCCGGTGCATTTAGTACTATGGACGGGGATATTAAAATTTTTTTTTTTTTTTTTTTTATATCCTCTACATGCTTTGCCCCTGATTATATGTGTGTAAACAGGGGATCGTCCATGTTGGTAGTATGTAAGAACTAGTGGTATCAGCGCTTGTGTAGTCGCAGTGTGGCAGACTTGGCAGGGGCTGCTGGGTGATTCATATATAGTGAGTAGCTTTTACCTGACTACAGAATAAGTGTTAGCGCAGCAAGGGTCTGCGCAGCACATTATCTGGTAGTTACTCAATAACCAGTCATCCAACTTGAGTGTGGAATAAGTGTTTGCGCAGCTTGGGTCTGCGCAGCACGTTATCTGGCAGGCATCCAATGATTCAACCAATAAATTTAAACCTGACCAGTTCACTGGCTCTTTAAACTGTCAGTCTAATGCCAATGGTACTATTGGCCAATTATAGGATTACAAACTATAAATAGGAGTGTTCAGCATGGTGTTTCAAGTCTGTCCTTTCCCCTGAAGACGCCAGTTTATCTGGTGAAACATGTTGGGGGACAGAATCTGTTGGTTTTAGCTCTGCTCGAGTTGCTAAACACTGAGTAGGAAACAGTAGGAAACAGTTATTTACTTTAGGGTGTATGTTCACAGCACCGAGTACCCTGCAGGATTAGTCAGGCAGGTAGTTATACACTGATTGCAAACTTGTGGGAAGGTTAGGAGGGTAGTGCACACCCTCCGTTACCACTAGCAACCTGTGCGATAGCAGTGTGCAAATTCGAGCAGTAGTTTTAACAAGTGTGTCAAAACTCACAAACATTTTTAGAGAACTACTAATAAAAGTGAAGTTTTACTGATTTAAATATTAAGGGTAAAAGTGGTGAATTGAGCTCAATTGAGCAAAGTTTTTTTGTTGCTATGGAACCCTCCCTTAATAGGGTCTCTAGTTTTTTTGTATTAGCTTATTATCCAAGTCATGTCTTAAGGCAGGCATCTTCAAACTGCGGCCCTCCAGCTGTTGCAAAACTACAACTCCCAGCATGCCCGAACAGCCTACAAGTATAAGCCTACAGCAGGGCATTGTGGAAGTTGTAGTTTTACAACAGCTGGAGGGCCGCAGTTTGAGGATGCCTGTCTTAAGGCTTGTTTAAAAGGTTGAATATTGACTTATAAGACAGCTATGTTACATCTGGTGGCTTTAAAGGCAGAGCTTGCCAGGAGCTAATTTGCATACCCTCTTCCCAGAATTCCAGAGGAGTGTTGTCTGGCCTATAAGACTTCTCATGCTCTTTAGTCGCTCTCCATAAGGTGATTTAATATCCCCCAAATGTTGCTGAGAGAAAACTATGCTCTGCAAAGTAAACCACAGAAGAGGTTAATATAATATTACAGTGGGGTTTATTAAGGTTGGAAGCTTGGGCAGAGAGATGGCAAATGGTATTTAATGTGGGGAAATGTAATATGTTATACACTTTGGCTTAGGAAATAAAATGTACAATTATGCATTAAATAGTAAAACACTGGGTAAAACTTCTGTAAAGCTAGAATTTTATTTGGATCTTCCCCTTTAACTTTATGAAGTTATTTAGTGACCTCTATACCTGGCCACAGTTCTGCAGTAAGAGGTAATAGTACATGCGTACTGACCAGTGCCACTTTATGTATGAATAACTTTAAAAACGCTTTTACTTATCCAGGCCATTCTGAGATTGTTTTTTCGTCACATATTGTATTTCATGTGACTGGTAAAATAGAGTCCCAAAAATTTATTTTATAAAAAAAAAAACGAATTTACCAAAAATGTGGAAAAATTTGCAATTTTCCAAGCTTCAATTTCTCTACTTCTATAATACATAGTAATGCCTCCAAAAAAAGTTATTAATTTACATTCCCCATATGTCTACTTCATGTTTGGATCATTTTGGGAATGTAATTTTATTTTTTGGGGACGTTACAAGGCTTAGAAGTTTAGAAGCAAATGTTGAAAATTTTCAGAAATTTTCAAAAACCCACTTTTTAGGGACCAGTTCAGGTCTGAAGTCACTTTGTGATGCTTACATAATAGAAACCACCCCATTCTAGAAACGACGCCCCTCATGGTATTCAAAACTGATTTTACAAACGTCGTTAACCTTTTAGGTGTTTCAGAATCGCAATTTTTTGGAAAATTTTCTATTTTAATCAATTTTTCCAGTAAATAAACAATGGTTAACGGCCAAACAAAACCCAATATTTATTGCCCTAATACAGTAGTTGCAGAAACACCCCATATGTGGTCGTAAACTACTGTATGGCCATGCGGCAGGGCGTAGAGGGAAAGGAGCGCCATGTGGTTTTTGGAAGGCAGATTTTGCTGGACTGGTTTATCTACACCATGTCCCATTTGAAGCCCCCCCGATGCCCCCCTGGGAAAACTCCATAAAAGTGACCCCATTTTGGAAACTACATCCCTCAAGGTATTCAAAATAGAGTTGAGCGAACACCTGGATGTTCGGGTTCGACGAGTTCGGCCGAACTTTCGAAAAATGTTCGGGTTCGGGATCCGAACTCGACCCGAACTTCATCCCGAACCCGAACCCCATAGAAGTCAATGGGGACCCGAACTTTTGGGCACTAAAAAGGCTGTAAAACACACCCGGAAAGGGCTAGAGGGCTGCAAAAGGCAGCAAAATGTAGTTAAATCCCCTGCAAACAAATGTAGATAGGGAAATGATGAGTTAACATAAAATAAATAAAAATTAAACAATATTAATTGGAGTGAGGTCCCATAGCACAGAATCAGGCTTCAAGTCACCCACCAATGGAGAAGGTCACTTACTATTATTTTGACCACAGCACCCAGACAAAGAGAGAGGTCCCACAGCAGAGAACCAGGCATCATATCACCCACCACAGGAGTAGGCCACCATTTAGTTACTTTGACCCCTACACCCAGACGGAGGAGAGAGGTTACACAGCAGAGAATCAGGCATCATATCAACCACCACAGGAGAAGCCACCATTTAGTTACTTTGACCCCTGCACCCAGGAAGAGGAGAGAGGCCCCACAGCACATATTCTGGCATCATATCAGCCACCACAGGAGAAGCCACCATTGAGTTACTTTGACCCCTGCACCCAGGAAGAGGAGAGAGGCCCCACAGCACATATTCTGGCATCATATCAGCCACCACAGGAGAAGCCACCATTGAGTTACTTTGACCCCTGCACCCAGGAAGAGGAGAGAGGCCCCACAGCACATATTCTGGCATCATATCAGCCACCACAGGAGAAGCCACCATTGAGTTACTTTGACCCCCACACCCAGGAAGAGGAGAGAGGCACCACAGCACATATTCTGGCATCATATCACACACCACAGGAGAAGGCCTCTTTCAGTGATTTAGGCCTTTGGACCCAGACAGAGGAGAGAGGCACCACAGCACATATTCTGGCATCATATCAGCCACCACAGGAGAAGCCACCATTGAGTTACTTTGACCCCTGCACCCAGGAAGAGGAGAGAGGCCCCACAGCACATATTCTGGCATCATATCACCCACCACAGGAGTAGGCCACCATTTAGTTACTTTGACCCCTACACCCAGACGGAGGAGAGAGGTTACACAGCAGAGAATCAGGCATTTAGATCACCCACCACAGGAGTAGGCCACCATTGAATCAGACCCCGGCAACCATGTCAGATGGCACAAGCATAAGCTTTATATCAATCAGCACAGGAGAAGGCGACTTTGAAAGACTTTGACCCCTACACCCAGATGGAGGAGAGAGGTTTCACAGCAGAGAATCAGGCATCATATCAACCACCACAGGAGAAGCCACCATTTAGTTACTTTGACCCCTGCACCCAGGAAGAGGAGAGAGGCACCACAGCACATATTCTGGCATCATATCAGCCACCACAGGAGAAGCCACCATTGAGTTACTTTGACCCCTGCACCCAGGAAGAGGAGAGAGGCCCCACAGCACATATTCTGGCATCATATCACCCACCACAGGAGTAGGCCACCATTTAGTTACTTTGACCCCTACACCCAGACGGAGGAGAGAGGTTACACAGCAGAGAATCAGGCATTTAGATCACCCACCACAGGAGTAGGCCCCAATTTAATGGGACCCCGGCAACCATGTCAGATGGCACAACCATCAGCTTCATATCAATCAGCACAGGAGAAGGCGACTTTGAAAGACTTTGACCCTACACCCAGACGGAGGAGAGAGGTTTCACAGCAGAGAATCAGGCATTTAGATCACCCACCACAGGAGTAGGCCCCCATTGAATCAGACCCTGGCAACCATGTCAGATGGCACAACCATCAGCTTTATATCAATCAGCACAGGAGAAGGCGACTTTGAAAGACTTTGACCCTACACCCAGATGGAGGAGAGAGGTTTCACAGCAGAGAATCAGGCATCATATCAACCACCACAGGAGAAGCCACCATTTAGTTACTTTGACCCCTGCACCCAGGAAGAGGAGAGAGGCCCCACAGCACATATTCTGGCATCATATCAGCCACCACAGGAGAAGCCACCATTGAGTTACTTTGACCCCTGCACCCAGGAAGAGGAGAGAGGCCCCACAGCACATATTCTGGCATCATACTAACCACCACAGGAGAAGCCACCATTGAGTTACTTTGACCCCTGCACCCAGGAAGAGGAGAGAGGCCCCACAGCACATATTCTGGCATCATATCAGCCACCACAGGAGAAGCCACCATTGAGTTACTTTGACCCCGCACCCAGGAAGAGGAGAGAGGCACCACAGCACATATTCAGGCATCATATCACACACCACAGGAGAAGGCCTCTTTCAGTGATTTAGGCCTTTGGACCCAGACAGAGGAGAGAGGCACCACAGCACATATTCTGGCATCATATCAGCCACCACAGGAGAAGCCACCATTGAGTTACTTTGACCCCTGCACCCAGGAAGAGGAGAGAGGCCCCACAGCACATATTCTGGCATCATATCAGCCACCACAGGAGAAGCCACCATTTAGTTACTTTGACCCCTTCACCCAAACAGAGGAGAGAGGTTCCACATCAGAGAATCAGGCATCATATCAACCACCACAGGAGTAGGCCACAATTTAGTTTATTTGACCCCTGCACCCAGGAAGAGGAGAGAGGCCCCACAGCACATATTCTGGCATCATATCACACACCACAGGAGAAGGCCTCTTTCAGTGATTTAGGCCTTTGGACCCAGACAGGAGAGAGGTCCCACAGCAGAGAACCAGGCATCATATCACCCACCACAGGAGTAGGCCACCATTTAGTTACTTTGACCCCTACACCCAGACGGAGGAGAGAGGTTACACAGCAGAGAATCAGGCATTTAGATCACCCACCACAGGAGTAGGCCCCAATTTAATGGGACCCCGGCAACCATGTCAGATGGCACAACCATCAGCTTCATATCAATCAGCACAGGAGAAGGCGACTTTGAAAGACTTTGACCCCTACACCCAGACGGAGGAGAGAGGTTTCACAGCAGAGAATCAGGCATTTAGATCACCCACCACAGGAGTAGGCCCCCATTGAATCAGACCCTGGCAACCATGTCAGATGGCACAACCATCAGCTTTATATCAATCAGCACAGGAGAAGGCGACTTTGAATGACTTTGACCCCTACACCCAGATGGAGGAGAGAGGTTTCACAGCAGAGAATCAGGCATCATATCAACCACCACAGGAGAAGCCACCATTTAGTAACTTTGACCCCTGCACCCAGGAAGAGGAGAGAGGCACCACAGCACATATTCTGGCATCATATCAGCCACCACAGGAGAAGCCACCATTGAGTTACTTTGACCCCTGCACCCAGGAAGAGGAGAGAGGCCCCACAGCACATATTCTGGCATCATATCACACACCACAGGAGAAGGCCTCTTTCAGTGATTTAGGCCTTTGGACCCAGACAGAGGAGAGAGGTCAGAGATTAGCTTCATATCCCCCAGCACAGCAGAAGACCGCTTTATTTGACTTAGGCCTCAGCACCCAGACAGAAGACAGAGGTAGCATTGCAGAGGTTATGGCTTCATGTCACCCGTTAGTTTAACCGGCCACTTTCATCTGGTTAGGCCCCGGCGCCCAGACAGAGAAGAGTTTCATTCAACTGTGGGTTTCATAAAATTTGTATCAAATAAAGAAGTGGCCCGTAGCACAACAAGACATGTTTTAGGCAGTTAATAAGGACTACTCTGCACAAGGGAGGGACAGGTCCTGTGGGATCCATGCCTGGTTCATCTATATGAAGGTCAGCTTGTCCACGTTGGCTGTGGACAGGCGGCTGCGCTTGTCAGTAATGACGCCCCTGCCGTGCTGAATACGCTGCTCAGATAAAACGCTGGCCGCCGGGCAGGAAAGCACCTCCAAGGCATAACATGCTAACTCTGGCCACGTGGACAATTTCGAAACCCAGTAGTTGAATGGGGCCGAACCATCCGTCAGGATGTGGAGGGTGTGCAGACATACTGTTCAACCATGTTAGTGAAATGCTGCCTCCTGCTAACACGCTCCGTATCAGGTGTCGGTGCAGATAGCTGTAGCGTGGAGACAAAACTTTTCCACATTTCTGCCATGCTAACCCTGCCCTCAGATGAGCTGGCCGTGACACAGCTGCGTTGGCGACCTCTTGCCACTCCTCTGCCTTCACCTTCCACCTGTTCCCCTGTGACATGTGGGAATGCTCTCAAGAGCGCCTATCAGCGTAGCGCTTGTACTCGCGCATCTTACGGTCGCGCTCCAGTTCAGGAATTAAAGTGGGCACATTGTCTTTATACCGGGATCCAGCAGGGTGGCCACCCAGTAGTCTGCACATCGTTAAAACGTGGGCAACTCTGCTGTCGTTGCGCAGGCATTGGAGCATATATTCGCTCATGTGGGCCAGGCTACCCATGGGTAAGGACAAGCTGTCCTCTGTGGGAGGCGTATCGTCATCGTCCACCGTATCCCCCAGCCACGCACCAGTGATGGGCCTGGGCTGCCACCCCGCTGTGAACTTGCGTCATCCTCGTCCCCTCCACCTCCTCCTCCTCATCCTCCTCGTCCTCCAGTACAGTGCCTTGGCTGGCGACTTGTGAACCTGTCCTCTGCTGCTTAAACAAACCTCCCTCTGAGCCAATTCGAACAGACTGGCCCGAAAGTGTTAGAAACGAGCCCTCATCCTCCTCCTCCTCCCTCCACCTGGGCCACCTCCTCTAACATCATTGCCCTAAGTGTTTTCTCAAGGAGACATAGAAGTGGTATTGTAACGCTGATAACAGTGTCATCGCCACTGGCCATGTTGGTGGAGTACTCGAAACAGCGCAGCAGGGCACACAGGTCTCGCATGGAGGCCCAATCATTGGTGGTGAAGTGGTGCTGTTCGGCAGTACGACTGACGCGAGCGTGCTGCAGCTGAAACTCCACTATGGCCTGCTGCTGCTCGCACAGTCTCTCCAGCATGTGCAAGGTGGAGTTCCACCGGGTGGGCACGTCGCATATGAGGCGGTGAGCGGGAAGGCCGAAGTTCCGCTGTAGCGCAGACAGGCGAGCAGCGGCAGGATGTGAACGGCGGAAGCGCGCACAGACGGCCCGCACTTTATGCAGCAGCTCTGACATGTTGGGGTAGTGGTGAATGAACCTCTGCACCACCAAGTTCAGCACATGCGCCAGGCAAGGGATGTGCGCCAAACCGGCTAGTCCCAGAGCTGCCACGAGATTTCGCCCATTATCGCATACCACCAGGCCTGGCTTGAGGCCCACCGGCAGAAACCACTCGCCGGTCTGTTGTTCAATACCCCGCCACAACTCCTGCGCGGTGTGGGGCCTGTCCCCAAACATATGAGTTTCAGAATGGCCTGCTGACGTTACCCTGGGCTGTGCTGAAGTTGGTGGTGAAGGTGTGTGGCTGACCGGATGAGCTGGTGGAAGCAGTGGAGGAGGAAGCCGAGTAGGAGGAGGAGGCTACAGGAGGCAGAGAATGATGCCCTGCGATCCTAGGGGGCGGAAGGACGTGCGCCAAGGAACTGTCCGCCGGGGCCCAGCCGCCACTACATTCATCCAGTGTGCAGTTAGTGAGATATAGCGTCCCTGGCCGTGCTTACTGGTCCACGTATCTGTGGTTAGGTGGACCTTGCCACAAATGGCGCTGCGCAGTGCACACTTGATTTTATCGGACACTTGCATGTGCAGGGAAGGCACGGCTGTCTTGGAGAAGTAGTGGCGGCTGGGAACCACATACTGCGGGACAGCCATGGCCATCAGCTGTTTGAAGCTGTCTGTGTCCACCAGCCGGAATGACAGCATTTCAAAGGCCAGCAGTTTAGAAATGCTGGCGCTCAGGCCAAGGGCCTCGAGGGTGACTCGGGGGAATTTGCGCTTCCTCTCTAAGGTTTGAGATATTGAGAGCTGAACGCTGCTGTGTGATATAGTGGAGACGCTAGTTGACGGTGGCGGTGGTGGTGGTGTCGGTGGCACATCCTCTGTTTGCTGCTCGGCAGGTGGCAACATTCCTCTCGAGGCGGAAGCCGAGGCAGCAGCGGTAGAGGGAGCAGGGGAGCCTCAGCGAGTGCCTGGTTTTTAAGGTGTGTACCCCACTGCAGTTCATGCTTTGCATGTAGATGCCTGGTCATGCAGGTTGTGCTGAGGTTCAGAACGTTAATGCCTCGCCTCAGGCTCTGATGGCAGAGCGTGCAAGTCACTCGGGTCTTGTCGGTAGGACATTGTTTAAAGAAGTGCCATGCCAGGGAACTCTTTGAAGCTGCCTTTGTGGGGCTGGGTCCCTGTTGGCGATGTCCAGTAGCAGGCGAACTCTGGGGCGGCGGCTCGTCTGCTTTGGCCCCCTGCTCCCTCTTTGGCTTCGCTGTTGTCTCGGTCTCACCACTACCTCTTCCTCTGAACTGTGAAAGTCATCGCCACGACCTTCAGTCCATGTGGGTCTAAGACCTCATCGTCCTCTGCATCGTCTTCCACCCAGTCTCCCTCCCTGACCTCCTCCTGTTCAGTCTGCACACTGCAAAAAGACGCGGCAGTGGGCACCTGTGTTTCGTCATCATCAGAGACGTGCGGACTCCGATGAGGTGGTATTCCCATGTCCTCTTCATCTGGAGACATAAGTGGTTGTGCGCCAGTGCATGGTATGTCTTCCTCCACTGGGGAAGGGCTAGGTGGACGCCCTGGGAAACCCTGGAAGCAGAGTCTTCAAACAGAAGAAGAGACTGCTGCATAACTTGTGGCTCAGACCGTTTCCCTGATATGCTTGGGGGTGATGTGACAGACTGATGGGCTTGGTTTTCAGGTGCCACCTGTGCGCTTTCCGCAGAAGACTGGGTGGAAGACCATGTGGTGAACGTGCTGGAAGCACTGTCGGCCACCCAATCGATTAATGCCTGTACCTGCTCAGGCCTTACCATCCTAAGAGCGGCATTGGGCCCCACGAGATATTGCGGTACATTCTGCCGGCTAGTTGAGGGAGTTCGCTCCCTACTGTGTGCGCCTGAGGCCGAACGGCCACGTCCTCTACCAGCAACAGAGGCTCCACGGACACCACCACGACCGCGCCCTCGTCCCTTAATAGTATTTTTCTTCATTGCTGCGATTCAACTCGCACCACAATGAAATATATTATTTTTATAAGCAAAATCCCTCACTGGAATACTTTCAGTCTTTTGACTGTATGGATTACAGATGGAATGACTGTTATATGTGAGTACCGCTTTCTTTGACAGATTCTAGTATGGGTACATATATGTTTTCCCAACCCCAGCACATTAATTTGCTAATTCCAGATGTATGAAACGCAGGCCTAACTGTATCTAGTATATTGAACGCCAGATAAACTAACTTGGCCTTTTTAAATAAAAAAATTCCCTCACTGGAATACTTTCAGTCTTTTGACTGTATGGATTACAGATGGAATGACTGTTATATGTGAGTACCGCTTTCTTTGACAGATTCTAGTATGGGTACATATATGTTTTCCCAACCCCAGCACATTAGTTTGCTAATTCCAGATGTATGAAACGCAGGCCTAACTGTATCTAGTATATTGAACGCCAGATAAACTAACTTGGCCTTTTTAAATAAAAATAAATTCCCTCACTGGAATACTTTCAGTCTTTTGACTGTATGGATTACAGATGGAATGACTGTTATATGTGAGTACCGCTTTCTTTGACAGATTCTAGTATGGGTACATATATGTTTTCCCAACCCCAGCACATTAATTTGCTAATTCCAGATGTATGAAACGCAGGCCTAACTGTATCTAGTATATTGAACGCCAGATAAACTAACTTGGCCTTTTTAAATAAAAAATTCCCTCACTGGAATACTTTCAGTCTTTTGACTGTATGGATTACAGATGGAATGACTGTTATATGTGAGTACCGCTTTCTTTGACAGATTCTAGTATGGGTACATATATGTTTTCCCAACCCCAGCACATTAATTTGCTAATTCCAGATGTATGAAACGCAGGCCTAACTGTATCTAGTATATTGAACGCCAGATAAACTAACTTGGCCTTTTTAAATAAAAAAATTCCCTCACTGGAATACTTTCAGTCTTTTGACTGTATGGATTACAGATGGAATGACTGTTATATGTGAGTACCGCTTTCTTTGACAGATTCTAGTATGGGTACATATATGTTTTCCCAACCCCAGCACATTAGTTTGCTAATTCCAGATGTATGAAACGCAAAGACAATGGGGACCGGAACTTTTGGGCACTAAAAAGGCTGTAAAATAGTCCAGGAAAGGGCTAGAGGGCTGCAAAAGGCAGCAAAATGTAGGTAAATGCCCTGCAAACAAATGTGAATAGGGAAATGAATTAAAATAAAATAAAATAAATAAGAATTAACCAATATCAATTGGAGAGAGGTCCCATAGCAGAGAATCATGCGTCATATCACCCACCACTGGAGAAGGCCACTTTCAGTTATTCCGGCCCCAGCACCCAGACAGAGGAGAGGTTCATTCAACTTGGGTTGCACCGCAAGATCATGGTAAAGTTATAAAAATGAGGATTCAATAAAGAAGTGCCCCGGATTACAAGAATACATGGTTGAGGGGGAGGCAGTTATAAATGTCTATTCTGCACAAGGGAGGCACAGGTCCTGTGGGATCTATTCCTGGTTCATTTTTATGAACGTCAGCTTGTCCACGTTGGCTGTGGACAGGCGGCTGCGTTTGTCAGTAATGATGCCCCCTGCCGTGCTGAATACACGTTCAGAAAAAATGCTGGCCCCCGGGCAGGCCAGCACCTCCGAGGCATAAAATGCTAACTCTGGCCACGTGGACAATTTGGAGACCCAGAAGTTGAATGGGGCCAAACCATCAGTCAGTACGTGGAGGGGTGTGCAGACGTACTGTTCAACCATGTTAGTGAAATGCTGACTCCTGCTAACACGTTCCGTATCAGGTGGTGGTGCAGTTAGCTGTGGCGTGGAGACAAAACTTTTCCACATTTCTGCCATGCTAACCCTGCCCTCAGAGGAGCTGGCCGTGACACTGCTGCGTTCTCGACCTCTTGCTCCTCCCCTGCCTTCGCCTTGGGCTTCCACCTGTTCCCCTGTGACATTTGGGAATGCTCTCAGGAGCGCGTCTACCAGCGTGCACTTGTCTTTGTACCAGGGATCCAGCAGGGTGGCAACCCAGTAGTCCGCACACGTTAAAATGTGGGCAACTCTGCTGTCGTTGCGCAGGCACTGCAGCATGTAGTCGCTCATGTGTGCCAGGCTCCCCAGAGGTAAAGGACAAGCTTTCCTCTGTGGGAGGCGTATCGTCATCGTCCTCCGTATCCCACCAGCCACGCACCAGTGATGGGCCTGAGCTGTGTCGGGTGCCACCCCGCTGTGAACCTGCTTCATCCTCATCCTCCTCCACCTCCTCCTTATCCTCCTCGTCCTCCAGTAGTGGGCCCTGGCTGGCCACATTTGTACCTGGCCTCTGCTGTTGCAAAAAACCTCCCTCTGAGCCACTTCTAACAGACTGGCCTGAAAGTGCTAAAAATGACCCCTCATCCTCCTCCTCCTCCTCCTGGGCCACCTCCTCTTCCATCATCGCCCTAAGCGTTTTCTCAAGAAGACATAGAAGTGGTATTGTAACGCTGATAACGGTGTCATCGCCACTGGCCATGTTGGTGGAGTACTCGAAACAGCACAACAGGGCACACAGGTCTCGCATGGAGGCCCAATCATTGGTGGTGAAGTGGTGCTGTTCCGCAGTGCGACTGACGCGTGCGTGCTGCAGCTGAAACTCCACTATGGCCTGCTGCTGCTCGCACAGTCTCTCCAGCATGTGCAAGGTTGAGTTCCACCTGGTGGGCACGTCGCATATGAGGAGGTGAGCGGAAAGGCCGAAGTTCCGCTGTAGCGCAGACAGGCGAGCAGCGGCAGGATGTGAACGCCGGAAGCGCGCATAGACGGCCCGCACTTTATGCAGCAGCTCTGACATGTCGGGGTAGTTGTGAATGAACTTCTGCACCACCAAATTCAGCACATGTGCCAGGCAAGGGATGTGCGTCAAACCGGCTAGTCCCAGAGCTGCGACGAGATTTTGCCCATTATTGCACACCACCAGGCCGGGTTTGAGGCCCACCGGCAGAAATCACTCGTCGGTCTGTTGTTCAATACCCCGTCATAACTCCTGCGCGGTGTGGGGCCTGTCCCCCAAACATATGAGTTTCAGAATGGCCTGCTGATGTTTACCCCGGGCTGTGCTGAAGTTGGTGGTGAAGGTGTGTGGCTGACTGGATGAGCTGGTAAAAGCAGAGGAGGAGGAAGCCGAGTAGGAGGAGGAAGCTACAGGAGGCAAAGAATGATGCCCTGCAATCCTTGGCGGCGGAAGGACGTGCGCCAAGGAACTCTCCGCCTGGGGCCCAGCCGCCACTGCATTTACCCAGTGTGCAGTTAGGGAGATATAGCGTCCCTGGCCGTGCTTACTGGTCCACGTATCTGTGGTTAGGTGGACCTTGCCACAGATGGCGTTGTGCAGTGCACACTTGATTTTATCGGATACTTGGTTGTGCAGGGAAGGCACAGCTGTCTTGGAGAAGTAGTGGAGGCTGGGAACAACATACTGTGTGACAGCTATGGATATCAGCTGTTTGAAGCTGACTGTGTCCACCAGCCTGAATGACAGCATTTCAAAGGCCAGTAGTTTAGAAATGCTGGCATTCAGGCCCAGGGCTCGAGGGTGGCTAGGTGGGAATTTAAGCTTTCTCTCCAAGGTTTGTGAGATGAAGAGCTGAACTCTGCCGTGTGACATGGTGGAGATGCTTAGTGACGCAGGTGGTGTTGTCGGTGGCACATCCTCTGTTTGGTGGGCGGCTGGTGCCAACATTCCTCCCGAAGCAGAGGAAGAGGCCGAGGCAGCATCAGAAGAAGGAGCAGGGGGAGCCAGTGTGAGTTCCTTGCTTTTATGGTGTTTTCTCCACTGCAGTTCATGCTTTGCATGTAGATGCCTGGTCATGCAGGTTGTGCTAAGGTTCAGAACGTTAATGCCTTGGTTCAGGCTCTGATCGCACAGAGTGCAAACCACTCGGGTCTTGTCGTCAGCACATTGTTTAAAGAAGTGCCATGCCAGGGAACTCCTTGAAGCTGCCTTTGGGGTGCTCGGTCCCTGATGGCGGTGGCCAGTAGCAGGCGAACTCTCTTGGAGGCGGCTGTTCTGCTTTTGCCCCCTGCTCCCTCTTTTGCTACGCTGTTGGCTCGGTCTCACCACCTTCATTCCATGTGGGGTCTAGTACCTCATTTTGCCCTGCATCGTCTTCCACACAGTCTTCCTGCCTGACCTCCTGTTCGTTCGGCACACTGCAGAAAGACGCAGCAGCTGGCACTTGTGTTTCGTCATCATCAGAGACATGCGGACTGCGATGAGATGGTATTCCCATGTCCTCATCATCAGGAAACATCAGTGGTTGTACATCAGTGCATTCTATGTCTTCCACCACTGGGGAAGGGCTAGGTGGATTCCCTTGGGAAACCCTGCCAGCAGAGTCTTCCACCAGCATAAGAGACTGCTGCATAACTTGAGGCTCAGACAGTTTCCCTGATATGCATGGGGGTGATGTGACAGACTGATGGGCTTGGTTTTCAGGCGCCACCTGTGCGCTTTCTGCAGAAGACTGGGTGGGAGATAATGTTGTGAACGTGCTGGATGCACTGTCGGCCACAAAATTGACTAGTACCTGTATCTGCTCAGGCCTTACCATCCTTAGAATGGCATTGGGCCCCACCAAATATCGCTATAAATTCTGGCGGGTACTGGAACCTGAGGTAGTTGGTTCACTAGGACGTGTGGCTGTGGCAGAATGGCCACATCCTCTCCCAGCACCAGAGGGTACACTAACACCACCACGACCGCGTACACATCCCTTACTAGATGTTTTCCTCATGGTTTCCGTTCACCAAGCACCACAATAAGAAAAAAAATATTTGGCACAATGTATTGATTTCAAATTCAGGCCTTTTTTTTACAGGAACCTAACACTATCTGCCTATTTATTTATGTAGCGTATTACACTAATACAGGCACAGCAGTAACCACTGATTTAGGGGAATATCTCTTTTAGGGCTAGTATTTAGGCCCTGGATGAAAGGTATCCTATTATGGACAGATTTAAACTAGGCCTGCAACAGCTGGAACACCAGATTCAGGGTATTGCTATTTTGGCAATTGAATTTCACCCCAGAACAAAATATATCCTTTGCTGGACACTATGAAACTTGGCCAACCACAGCTGAAACCACTGATTTATGATATTGCTATTTTGGCAATTAAATTTAACCCCAGAACAAAATATATGTTTTGGCGGACACTATTATAGTTGGCCAGCCAGAGCTGAAACCACTGATTTATGGTATTGCTATTTTGGCAATTGAATTTCACCCCAGAACAAAATATATCCTTTGCAGGACAGCATATGAAACTTGGACAGCTACAGCTGAAACCACTGATTTATGGTATTGCTATTTTGGCAATTGGATTTCACCCCAGAACAAAATATACCCTGTTACGGACAGATTTAACCTAGGCCTGCAACAGCTGGAACACCAGATTCAGGGTATTGCTATTTTGGCTATTGAATTTCACCCCAGAACAAAATATATGTTTTGGCGGACACTAATATAGTTTGCCAGCCACAGCTGAAACCACTGATTTATGGTATTGATATTCTGGCAATTGAATTTCACGCCAGAACAAAATATACCCTGCTACGGACAGATTTAAACTAGGCCTGCAACTGCTGTAACACCAGATTCAGGGTATTGCTATTTTGGCAATTGAATTTCACCCGAGAACAAAATATATCCTTTGCAGGACACCATGAAACTTGGCCAGCCAGAGCTGAAGCCACTGATTTATGGTATTGCTATTTTGGCAATTGAATTTCACCCCAGAATAAAATATACCCTGTTACAGACAGATTTAACCTAGGCCTGCAACAGCTGGAACACCAGATTCAGGGTATTGCTATTTTGGCAATTGAATTTCACCCCAGAAAAAAATATATCCTTTGCAGGACACTATGAAACTTGGCCAGCCACAGCTGAAACCACTGATTTATGGTATTGCTATTTTGGCAATTGAATCTCACCCCAGAACAAAATATATCCTTTGCAGGACACTATTAAACTTGGCCAGCCACAGCTGAAACCACTAATTTATGGTATTGCTATTTTGGCAATTGAATTTCACCCCAGAACAAAATATATCCTTTGCAGGACACTATGAAACTTGGCCAGACAAAGCTGAAACCACTGGTTTATGGTATTGCTATTTTGGCTATTGAATTTCACACCAGAACAAAATATATGTTTTGGCCGACACTATTATAGTTTGCCAGCCACAGCTGAAACCACTGATTTATGGTATTGCTATTCTGGCAATTGAATTTCACACCAGAACAAAATATACCCTGCTACGGAAAGATTTAAACTAGGCCTGCAACAGCTGGAACACCAGATTCAGGGTATTGCTATTTTGGCAATTGAATTTTACCCGAGAACAAAATATATCCTTTGCAGGACACTATGAAACTTGGCCAGCTACAGCTGAAACCATTTATTTATGGTATTGCTATTTTGGCAATTGAATTTCACCACAGAACAAAATATATGTTTTGGCGGACACTATTATAGTTTGCCAGCCAGAGCTGAAACCACTGATTTATGGTATTGCTATTTTGGCAATTGAATTTCACCCCAGAACAAAATATATCCTTTGCAGGACACTATGAAACTTGGCCAGCTACAGCTGAAATCACTGATTTATGGTATTGCTATTTTGGCAATTGGATTTCACCCCAGAACAAAATATACCCTGTTACGGACATATTTAACCTAGGCCTGCAACAGCTGGAACACCAGATTCAGGGTATTGCTATTTTGGCAATTGAATTTCACCCCAGAACAAAATATATCCTTTGCAGGACACTATGAAACTTGGCCAGCCAATGCTGAAACCACAGATTTATGGTATTGCTATTTTGGCAATTAAATTTCACCCCAGAACAAAATATATGTTTTGGCGGACACTACGAATCTTGGCCTGCAACAGCTGGGACACCAGATTCAGGATATTGCTATTTTGGCAATTGAATTTCACCCCAGAACAAAATATATGTTTTGGCAAAAACTATTATATTTTGCCAGCCACAGCTGAAACCACGGATTTATGGTATTGCTATTTTGGCAATTGAATTTCACCCCAGAACAAAATATATGTTTTGGCGGACACTATGAATCTTGGCCTGAAACCACTGATTTATGGTATTTCTATTTTGGCAATTGAATTTCACCACATAAAATACAGCAGACAGTATTATACTTGGCTAGCCAAAGCTGGAACACCAGATTTAGGGGATTGGTATTTGGGCAATTGTATTTAACCCCTTAATAAAATATAGAAATGGCTATCCTGAGTTTCTAGGGGTGACAATTAGCACAGCCAAGCCCCTGATGTAGGATATAGCAAAAAAAAAAAACTAGTATTGATGGATTGATGGACTTGGTGGCAGCTTGTTCTGGTGCACCACAAGTCACAAAATGGCCGCCGATCACCCCAGAAAATAAGTGACAGAAAAACGCTCTGTGCAGCCTAAAAACCCGTGAGCAAGTAACTAGCAGAAGTTCAATCATTCACAGCTGTAGATCGATCCGTTCATTAGGTGCTGTTTCTGACTTTTCCCTGCCCAATCTCACCCTCACAGAAGCTGCGTCCTCTCTTTACACTAATCAGAGCAGTGTGACGAGCGGCGCTACGTGACTCCAGCTTAAATAGAGGCTGGGTCACATGCTGCACTTGGCCAATCACAGCCATGCCATTAGTAGGCATAGCCTTGATGGGCTCTTAGGGCAAGAAGTAAAACGCTAGCTGATTGGCTGCTGTGCAGCCCTTCAGAAAGCGGGAAGTAATCGCCGAACCCAAACCCGAACTTTTTTGAAAATGTCCGGGTTCGGGTCCGTGTCCCGGACACCCCAAAATTCGGTACGAACCCGAACTATGCTCGAACTGTTTGCTCAACACTAATCAACAACTGTAGGTGGAACTAAAGGTTCTTGCAAAATATCTGAAATGAACTCTTCCTCTGTTGAAGGAACCTCCTTTATAGAGTGTTCGGAAGATACTTCCTTTACAGAATTAAACTCATTGTCAAACAGTTGACTGGAAGGTTCATGTTTTTGCGGTGTCTCTTCAGAACTACATGAATCAGAAGGCTTGTTGTCAGTGAAGATATAGGATCCATTATGATAAACTGTATGAGGACTGTAAAGCTGGGAAGGGCTTGAAGTGGGCTCCAATTGAGATCCTGAAGGCCTTTCTACAAGCTGCCCTTCTGTCCAGGAACATTCTTCTGCAGCTGACTCCTTGGGATTTAAGCTGCTTTCTGATGTTTTTAGAATATTTGGGCAAGGCATATCTTGCACATAGTAGTGGTTAGGACACTGCCTGAAGTAAGAAGTTCGCCCCCCTATTAATACTTCAGTTCTGAAGGAGTGTACTTGGCAGTGTCTGCGGGTTCTGTCCAGACATACATCCCCCACGATGATCCAACCCACTGTAAGTTTCTGGGCATATGGAGCGTTGAAAGGGCCATTGCGAAGTTCAAGGACCTTATGAGCCTCAATAATGTCTCTACCTAGCAAGAGTAAGATCTCGGCATGGTTATCAAGGGGAGGAATCTCTCTGGCTATGTTCCTGAGATGAGTGTGATGCTGTGCGTCTTCAGATGTGGGAGTCTCATCCCTTGCGTCTGGCAATTTGTCACACTCAATAAGTGTTGGAATAGAGAGTTTCCTATCTCCTTTGATGGGCTTCACGGTGAAACCATTAGCTCTTCTTCCTGAGGTTGTCACAAGAACAGAGCATGTTCCTAGGGTGTAGGGTGTAGTTTCTCCCTCTATCCTGAACAGTTTAAAGAACTTAGGGCTAGTTAGGAAACAATTACTTTGGTCATCTAGAACAGCATATATTCTTATGGTCTTCTCTGGTTGTGCAGTAGGAAACACATCCACGAGGCAAATCTTAGAAAAAAGACTTACCGCACACAAGTCTTTCTCCACATACCTGTGTGCATCTGGGCGTGACGTTTGTGGTTGGTCGGTCGGCACTCTCCCCGCCTTGATTGGAATGGGGCTTGTGCCAGCAAACTGGTTCTAGGTTCCGCCTGATTGGTCCCGATTTCTGATGCGTTATTTCTTTCCTGCATCATAGCGATGGGAACTTCTCCCTCGCTGGTGTTGTTGGCACCATCTGATACCCTATGCTTGGGGGTAGGAAGATGGAATGGAGTGGCACTTGGGTTGAGCGTAAGTGAAGGCTTCACATCTGGTAATGTTGGCACCAGCATCTTGGTTGCTATGTAACTAGTCTCAGGAGGTTTTAATGTGATTTGATGAGCTTGAAGTGGCTTGGTCTCTAATGGCGCCTGAAATACTGTGTAAGGTGCCTGAGGTTTAAAAGAAAGAGAAATGTCCACTGGACTGGGGTCAACTGTATAGTCATCAGCTGCCTCTTTTTCTACTCGCATGAGTTCAGCAGGCGGGCATGCAGAGGCATTGACTGCTTTGGTCTAGGACAAATTGCTGGGTAAGCCCTTCTGAGTCATTGGATATCTTGGGCATAGGATGATAAGCTTCTTCTTCTTCAGCAGCTTCTTCAAGAACTCTGAGTTCAGCCATGGCTGCTGCTTCTTCCCTTTCCTTCTGAAGGACCTCCAACTCAGCTTTGGCCTTGGCTTTGGTCACTTGCACCTAAGCCTGTATAGTTTCTTGATTAGCTTGAGATTGGGCTTGTATAGCTGCTTAATTAGCTTGAGATTGGGCTTGTGTCTCTGCGACTTGTGCCTTAATGGCTGCTAATGCAGTGAGCTTGTACCTTTGCTGCTTCCACTTTTACACATGCCAACACCAATGAGGTACTCAGTGAAGAGTGCTTTGAGCTAGACCTTAGCGATGAGGACTGAGCAATAGATTTCGAGGAACGGGAAGAAGCCTTGGAGTGCCTTGAAAGGTTAGAATGGCGGGACGCAGTTTCATATTGTTGTGATATCTGGTCCTCTAGCATTGACTCGACTGCCATAAATCTGCTATATCTTTCATCACTAAGTGCAGTGTGGGTCTTTAATTCTAGGATGAATTCCTCTGAGTTGAGACTTGATAACAGAGAATAATATTTTTCAGACAGTCTCTTATAACTTTTATAGGTCTTATTCAATTTTGTACACATGGCCTTTAATTGATCTTCGTTATAGCCTGATCCATGTGCTGCATCCATACATTGTTCAGTCTTTTCCCACAAACTAGATAAATTATTGCATACCTCCATTTTGTCGGTTAGAAGGTCCTCTTTCATTTTTAATAAGGGCTTAGAAATCCATTTAGCTGTGTCCTGCATTTCCAATTGTAACACAACAGTGACCTCTACTGGTAGTTCAGTCTTTTAATAGCTTACAGCAGGCAGACGATATTTACCTCAGAAAACAGGCTAAATTCAGTTCCTAGCATGTAGGAAACTGAAATTGCCAGAAGCTTCTGCTATCCTAGTGAATGCAGTACTGGGCAGTATAAGATATTAGCCTCCACTTTAGCATAACAGGAGACAAATAATGATGGCTATCACTTGGAGGAGGAGAATATTCTTTTCTTAGCGGGAGAAGGAGAGTACTTTTACTGTGGTGTTTCGAAATGTCAGCTTTATACAATCACGCATCTGTGAGGTGACTTGTTGAATCAGACATTATCCACTTACAGACACCCAGGAGTTAATCAAGTAGTATTTAATCCGGAGATTGTATTACAAGATATGTAGGGAATCCAGATGGTAAAAGAATTATGCCAACAATATTCTCCTTTAAAAGAAGATGAGATTCTACTCAGATTCTACTCAGAATTAGAGCACACACTAACAGCAATGCAAGACTGGAAAAACAGGAAGTGGCTAGACTGAACCAACTACAAGCTGAAACAGAGGGGGGAGGCGAAGAGAGGAGCATACCAATACACAATGCAAGATACTGAAACAGAACAGACTTTGTTGTCCTTTCCTTTTATATGGACTGCCATAATTAAACGTATATTTTTTTCTGCCCATCAAAAGATTTTTAATGATAATTTCGCCAAGGAAGGACTTTTTGTACCTCCCTGTTTGCTCAGGTAGGTGACTGCAGTGATGTTGTCTGATAAGATTTTTATATCTCTTCCCTTTTTTCTGATTGAAGTGATCTTAAGGCCTCCAAAACTGCAGATAAGGCCTCATGCACACGACCATATGTTTGGTCTGCGTCCGAGCCGCATATTTTGCGGCTCGGGCACGGACCCATTCACTTCAATGGGGCCGCAAAATATAGAGAATAGAATAGGCATCTCTATAACGAGCCGTCCGTTCCACAAATTGCGGAAGGCACACAGAGCGGCTTCCGTGTTTTGCGGATCCACAAAACACACACGGTCGTGTGCATGTAGCCTAACTCTTAGATTCGAGGAGGACAGACTTAGATTCTTCCCCCACCTCATTTGTACAACAATATGCAAAATAAATGTGGAGCCCCAGTTATGGGTCTACAACACAATGAAAGCCAGATATACCTCAAAGGAAGGAAAACAAAGCAAAGGGGTGTCTCCATTACAGAGATCACCAAATCCACCATATTAAGTGGCCCCTATGTCAAGATCCCGCTTTTTTACAAGCTTTAAGGATGTGACAGGGAAAACCTAAGCTAGGTATCCATCCACAGACAGCTGTTTCGGGGTGTTGCCCCTCATCAGTGTGGAGTAGGATTCTGGCTAACCGGGAGCAATGCCTCGGAGACTACTCAAACACAACAATAGCTGATCTCAGGGAGACCAGCTACAAAAAACACCGCGGAGCCTCACTTAAGAGTCTCAACACAGCAATCCGAAGTGCAAAGTTCCCTGGGAAACAGGAATATGCAAAATAAATGTGGAGCCCCAAGCGGGATCTTGACATAGGGGCCACTTAATATGGTGGATTTGGTGATCTCTGTAATGGAGACACCCCTTTGCTTTGTTTTCCTTCCTTTGAGGGATATCTGGCTTTCATTGTGTTGTAGACCCATAACTGGGGCTCCACATTTATTTTGCATATTCCTGTTTCCCAGGGAACTTTGCACTTCGGATTGCTATGTTGAGACTCTTAAGTGAGGCTCCGCGGTGTTTTTTGTAGCTGGTCTCCCTGAGATCAGCTATTGTCGTGTTTAATTTGTACAACAGACAGGTTTGAATGAGCCCCCCAACCAGATCTGCAGGCGTCTGTTGCAATTGTTATAGTGCCTGACTGTCGCCAAGATACTCCCTTGCAAAGGTTTCTTCTGTTTTGCCACCAATTTAGGGAGTTGTTTACATACGGGGGAACTCTTAACTTTTTTTCCAAAGAGAATATGCTTTTGTCCCAATTTTCTAACATGAATGCCTGAAGGATGTGAGAATGCGCTTGTGCCCAATTTACAGCTGGAATTGAAGAAGACATAAGGCCCAACACCTTCATTACCATTCGAACAGTCACTTTCTCTATGCTGCGGAAAAGAGAATTTTTTCTATTGGGAGGAAGGTCTTCATAAGATGTGAGTCCATTAACATGCCCAAAAAAACTTTCCTTCTTTTGGAATGAAAATCTGATTTCTCTAGATTTATCATCTATCATAGGTTTTTTAGATCTTGCTGTACAACATTCAACTGTTTTTCCAATTTTTCTTTTGACTCTGCGGCAATAAGAAAATCGTCTAAATATGAGATGACCAGTATCCCTGTTTGATGTAGATTGGCTACAGCCTCTGCCATTACTTTTGAGAAGACCCTAGGGTCAGATGTTAGGCCAAAAGGAAGGACCTGGAACTGAAAATGAAATACCTCTTTTTTCATTTGATTTGAAAACCTTAAATATTTTTGATGACCGAAGTATATTGGGATGTGATAATATGCATCGGTCAGATCCAAAGTTGCCATGTAAGCATCCTTTCCTAGTAGATTTATTGTAGATTTTATCATTTCCATTTTGAAATGCTTGTACTGGACATGACGATTTAGGCCTTTTAAATTTATAATTGCTCTGTACTAGCCATTCGTTTTTTTTACTAGAAAAATTGGAGAATAGAAACCTGTTTTCTCTTCTCTTGGAGGGACAGGAACAATGCCCTCTTTCTGAAGCAGAATCATCACTTGATCTAATAGCACTGAACTGAATAGAATATAACTTTTCTCAGCTCCTTGGCAATCTGAAACACATCTTGAGGTAGGGAGGAAAATTCTAGTTTTAGACCTGCAGATATTACATCTAATACCCAGGGGGACCTGGAAATTTTTTCCTGGCATCATTGATTAGTAGATTCTTGGGAGGAATTTGCTGGGTTAAAGAGAAACCCTTTGCCCCTTTCTCTACCCGTCTGCCATCTAGATGAAAACCCCCTTTTTTCTGATCCTGCCTGCCCCTTGTGGATGTGATTAAATTCTGGGCTCTGACGGAAAACCTTTTTTATTATTTGTAGTTTTCTCAAAGATGATGTCGAGTACAGATCCCAAAACTCTATCACCCTCACAGGAGATACTGCATAACTTATTTTTTGGCTGCCAGTTTCACAGTGTCAACAGAGGCATCGGCCAAAAAACTTGCTGCTTGTTTAGACATGGGCAAAGAAGCAATAATGTCTTCCTAGGGGTTCCTGCCACTAAATGCTCTTCCATTTGGTTAATCCAGATCGCCATAGATCTGGCCATATAAGTGCCAGCTATGCTTGGTCTTAAAATGGCCATATAGGCCTCCCAATATTTATTTAGGAGGGCTTCACTTTTTTTGTCCATGGGGTCCTTTAAGAGACCCAAATCCTCAAAGGGGAGAGCAAAATTTTTGGTTATTTTTGCCACCGGGGCATCTACTTTTGGACATTTATCCCAAAGAGCGGTATCTTCTTCAGAAAAAGGATATTTCCTTTTTAGAATCCTGGATACCCCAGGTCTTTTCTCTAGATCAGTCTACTCCTTATTAATAAGTTTGGTTATATTTGAATGTAGGGGAAACTATTTTCCTTTTTACTCCCAACGCTCTAAACATAAGATCCTGAACGGATTTTGGTTGTTTAGAGTCTTCTAAATTTAAGGTCGCCCTTATGGTTTTTAATAGGGAATCAGTCTCCTCTATGGAACAAAGGGGATGACCAGACTCGTCCTCAGAAGATTCAGAGTCGGACCAAGAAGGTAACTCCCCTTCATCAAAATCTTCCTCTTGTAGATCAATTTCAGAAGGGGCGGACCTGACAGACATGGAGGTGGATGGTTTTTGGGATGTGAATGCTAATTTAAAGTCCACAGCGCTGCTGACTTCCTCTTTGATAATGTTTCTGATATTATTCAGTAGGGAAGGAGATTCTTCAGATACAATCTTTTCCAGATATTTCACACAAAGGGGTTTTTTATGACCGGAAGCCAGTCCCTTTTTTCAAATAGAGCACTTTTTGAAATGATGAGAAGATTCAGACGACTTTTGTGTCTCCCTGACTTAGGGAATATTAACAAAAAAGGAGCGCTTTCAGAAGAGAGCAGCCTTTAGTCATAAAAAGATAAGATTTAAATAGCCCCTCACCCATGGTGAGAATAAAAGATTGTTTCTGCCTCAACAGTGAGTAAACAGAGCAGATAAAAAAATCTTTAACTTCCCCAGTGGAGGAGAGCTTACCGGGCTGTTGGCTTTTGTCGGGTCTACAGACTTCCGGACGCTTTCTGACTTTCCTGTTGCCGACATGTTACCAGTGCTGCTGCATCAGCAAGGACGCTGGAAACACTTCCCTCCCTTTTTTTAAACCGCTCGTTGCCTAGGGGAGCAGGAGGATCTCCACATATCCCCAGAGTAGAGATGGCCCGAACTATCCGCCGGCGAATAGTTCCCGGCGAACATAGCTTGTTCGCGTTCGCTGCAGCGGGCGAACACATGCGATGTTCGGTCCGCCCCCTATACATCATCATTGAGCAAACTTTGACCCTGTACCTCACAGTCAGCAGACACATTCCAGCCAATCAGCAGCATACCCTCCCTCCCAGACCCTCCCATCTCCTGAACAGCATCCATTTTAGATTCATTCGGAATTTGCAGTCTTAGTGAGAGGAGGGAGAGTGTAGTTGCTGCTGATTTAATAGGGAAATCGATAGCTAGGCTAGTGAATTCAGTGTCCACTCCAGTCCTGAAAGACTCACCTGATCTCTGCTGTAAGGACAGCGTCCTGACAGCACCCCAAAAAGCCCTTTTTAGGGCTGCAACATTATTCTGCTTTTTTTTTTTCTCCATATACATATTGCAGTTGCCTGGCCTGCCTGTGTGTGAGGAGCTGCAGGCCCACAGACTGTAGTGTGCCCACTGCCAGTGCCCACCCCTGTCATCCCATGTGGCACAGGACTTTGCATCAAAAAAAGGCATTTAATTTTTACACTTTAATCTAAGGTTAGTTGCCTGCCAGTGTGTGTCAGGCTGACTTCCACTGACTGTAGTGTGCCCACTGCCAGTGCCCACCCCTGTCACCCCGTGTGGCACAGGACTTTGCATCAAAAAAAGGCATTTCATTTTTACACTTTAGTGTAATTTCAGTTGCTTGCCTGCTGCCAGTGTGTGTCAGGCCCACTTCCACTGACTGTAGTGTGCTCACTGCCAGTGCCAACCACTGATACCGGGTGGCACAGTAGCTTGCCGATAAATAAGGCATTTCATTTTTAGACAGTAGTCTAAATTCAGTTGCTTGCCTGCTGCCAGTGTGTGTCAGGCCCACTTCCACAGACTGTAGTGTGCCCACTGCCAGTGCCAACCACTGATACCGGGTGGCACAGTTGCTTGCCGATAAATTAGGCATTTAATTTTTAGACAGTAGTCTAAATTCAGTTGCTTGCCTGCTGCCAGTGTGTGTCAGGCCGACTTCCACTGACTGTAGTGTGCCCACTGCCAGTGCCCACCACTGTCATCCCGTGTGGCACAGGACTTTGCATAAAAAAAAGGCATTTAATTTTTACACTTTAGTGTAATTTCAGTTGCTTGCCTGCTGCCAGTGTGTGTCAGGCCGACTTCCACTGACTGTAGTGTGCCCACTGCCAGTGCCCACCCCTGTCACCCAGTGTGGCACAGGACTTTGCATCAAAAAAAGGCATTTCATTTTTACACTTTAGTGTAATTTCAGTTGCTTGCCTGCTGCCAGTGTGTGTCAGGCCCACTTCCACAGACTGTAGTGTGCCCACTGCCAGTGCCAACCACTCATACCGGGTGGCACAGTAGCTTGCCGATAAATAAGGCATTTAATTTTTACACATTAGTCTAATTTCAGTTGCTTGCCTGCTGCCAGTGTGTGTCAGGCCCACATCCACTGATTGTAGTGTGCCCACTGCCAGTGCCCACGAATCATACCGGGTGGCACAGTACCTAGCACGCGTAGTACCACTTATCAAAAAAAAAATGACAGGCAGAGGCAGGCCACCCCGCAGGGGCCGTCGTGGTTGTGGTGCTGTGATTTCCACTGTCCCTGGAATAATGCCTAGTGTTCAGAGGCCACGTACCCTGAACCCAAAAAGTTCTGCGGACATAATTGACTGGCTTAGACTGGACAACCAATCTTTAACAGCTTCCGCTAAGAACCTTGACGCACCATCCTCCTCCAGCTCAGCTTCGGTCACCTGCTCTCAAGTTACCACGCACCCGCCCACCACCACTACCACCACTACCACCACAGCCACCACAGCCGCTTCACTTGATCCGTCAGAGGAGTCATTTACACATCAGTTGGATGCAATTAGTGATGCGCAACCATTATTGTCAGATGATGTAGATTACAGGGATATGTCTCAGTCAGGCAGGATTACACACATGGACGTACAGTGTGATGATTATTATGATGATGTTGTACCCACTGCTGCTTCCTTTGCTGAGGTTTCAGATACAAGTGAAGCGGTTGATGATGACGATGTGTCCACGGGTGCCACGTGGGTGCCTGCTCGAAGAGAAGAAGAGGGGGAAAGTTCAGAAGGGGAGACAGAGAGAATGAGGAGATGAGTTGGAAGCAGGGGGAGGTCGTCGCAAGGAGTTAGTGGCACAGTCAGACAGCATGTATCAGCACCTGGGGTCAGCCATACAGCACGCCAGTCAACGCATGCTGTTGCCACCATCAGAATGCCGTCATTGCAAAGCTCAGCAGTGTGGCATTTTTTTTGTGTGTCTGCCTCTGATAACAGCAATGCCATTTGCAACCTGTGCCAAAAGAAACTGAGTCATGGGAAGTCCAACACCCACCTTGGTACAACTGCTTTGCGAAGGCACATTATCTCACATCACAAACGCCTATGGGATCAACACATGAGTACAAGCAGCACACAAACTCAAAGCCACCATGCTCCTCCTGGTCCAGCATCTTCAGCCATGTCAACCACTGCTGTCCTCCCTGCCCCCTCTCAACAAACCGCCACTCCTCCTCTCACCTTCAGCAGTTCCTGCTCATCTGCCCACAGTCAGGTGTTTGTCAAGGACATGTTTGAGCGTAAAAAGCCAATGTCACAGAATCACCCCCTTGCCTGGCGACTGACAGCTAGATTGACGGAACTCTTAGCCCGCCAGCTTTTACTATAACAGCTGGTGGAGTCTGAGGCCTTCAAAAAATTTGTCGCTATTGGGACACCACAATGGAAGGTACCCGGACGAAATTTTTTTCAAAAAAGGCAATCCCAAACCTCTACCATGTCATTGAAAAGGAAGTCATGGCATACAGTGTTGGGGCAAGGGTCCATCTGACCACTGATACCTGGTCTGCCAAGCACGGTCAGAGCAGGTATATCACGTACACTGCTCATTGGGTCAACCTGCTGACGGCTGACAAGCATGGAAATGCGTGGCTCCGCAGCGGAGTTGGTGACACCGCCACGACTTGCAGGCAATCCTACTGCCACCTCCTCTATTCCTACTCCATCCTCTTCGATATCCTCCTCGACTGAGCCCTCTTCTTCTGCGGTGTCTGGCTGCACATCAACTGAATCCCCCCAGCTCCCCAGGGGCTATTCCACATCCCGGATACAATAGTGTCATGCTGTCTTGGGGTTGACTTGCCTGAAAGCAGAGAGCCACACAGGACCAGCACTCCTGTCCGCCCTGAACGCACAGGTGGATCAGTGGCTGACCCCGCACCAACTGGAGATCGGCAAAGTGGTGTGTGACAATGGAACAAATTTGTTGTCGTCATTGAATTTGAGTGAGTTGTCACATGTGCCGTGCATGGCACATGTGTTGAATCTCATCGTACAACGCTTTGTGTCTAAATACCCAGGCTTACAGGACGTCCTCAAGCAGGCCAGGAAGGTGTGTGGCCATTTCAGGCGTTCCTACACGGCCATGGTGCACTTCTCCGATATTCAACGGCGAAACAACATGCCAATGAGGCGCTTGATTTGCGACAGCCCAACACATTGGAATTCAACACTCCTAATGTTCGACCGCCTGCTCCAACAAGAAAAAGCCGTCAACGAGTATTTGTATGACTGGGGTGCTAGGACAGCCTCTGCGGAGCTGGGAATTTTTTTGCCACGTTACTGGACGCTCATGCGCAATGCCTGTAGGCTCATGCGTCCTTTTGAGGAGGTGACAAACCTAGTCAGTCGCACCGAAGGCACCATCAGCGACCTCATCCCATTTGTTTTCTTCCTGGAGTGTGCCCTGCGAAGAGTGCTGGATCAGGCTGTAGATGAGCGTGAAGAGGAAGAGGAGATTGTGGTCACCATCACCACCATAAAAAGCCTTGTTATCATCGCTTGCCGGACCTGCGGCAACGCTGGAAGAGGAGTATGAGGAAGAGGAGTCAGAGGAGGAATGTGGCTTTGAGGAGGAGGAAGACCAACCACAGCAGGCATCCCAGGGTGTTCGTTGTTGTCACCTATCTGGTACCCATGGTGTTGTACGTGGCTGGGGGGAAGAACAGACTGTCAATGACATCAGTGAGGACGAGGAACGGGAAATGAGTAGCTCTGCATCCAACCTTGTTCAAATGGGGTCTTTCATGCTGTCATGTCTGTTGAGGGACCCACGTATAAAAAGGATGAAGGAGAACGACCTGTACTGGGTGGCCACGCTACTAGACCCCCGGTATAAGCAGAAAGTGGCAGAAATGTTACCAAATTACCGAAAGTCGGAAAGGATGCAGCAGTTCAAAACCAAACTAAAAAATATGCTTTACACAGCTTATAAGGGGGATGTCACAGCACAACGGCAATCTAACAGGGGAAGAGGTGAGTGTAATCCTCCTCCTACTACGGCGGCAAGGACTGGACGATTTACAGATGTGTTGTTGATGGAGGACATGCAGAGCTTTTTCAGTCCTACTCATCGCCACAGCCCTTCGGGATCCAGCCTTAGAGAACGACTCGACCGACAGGTAGCAGACTACCTCGCCTTAACAGCAGATATCGACACTCTGAGGAGCAATGAACCCCTTCACTACTGGGTGTGCAGGCTTGACCTGTGGCCTGAGCTATCCCAGTTTGCGATAGAACTTCTAGCCTGCCCTGCTTCAAGTGTCCTGTCAGAAAGGACATTCAGTGCAGCAGGAGGCATTGTCACTGACAAGAGAAGTCGCCTCGGTCAAAAAAGTGTTGATTACCTCACCTTCATAAAGATGAATAATGCATGGATCCCGAAGGGACTGACAGTGGGGGATACGTTTGACTAACAAAAGGCCTGATGACATGCCTTGGCCTCAAAATGGTCCCCACACTGCTGTATTTAATGTCTGCATACCGGATGACTTTCGTGAATTCTCCACCACCAGCTAGGGTTCAAGCCGCAATGTTTTAGTCACTTTTCTGCCTAGAAAACATCAATTTTTCCGGCCGCTGCTACAATAGCAGCTGCAACAATGCCATTATTTTTCAGGCATGTGTAATTTTTATGTCCTATGGTGCAGCACTATGGCTGCAAAAACAAACCAAAAAAAAAGGCACATACAAGTGTCAATTCCCCTTCGTGATCGTTACCTTGTTGTGGTGAAGGGGCTTGCGTATCACAATGAAGCAATCATCACCTCTATGAGTGTGTTGGCAATGTTGCCACACCCCAGATGATAATGCCGTTGCTTCATTATGGTAGGACCAAAAGCGATCGGACGGCTGGATAATATTTCATAGAAAAAACATTAATTTACCTTTTTTTATGTTGTATGGGTTTTTAATACATAAAATAAAAAATCATAATAAAGTCTCTTAATAGTTTATTAGAAATAATGCAGACAATTAAAAAAATCCCCATCAATTCCAATACAAAGCAAGTACAGAGCTCAGAACTAAATTATTTCATGATGTCGTAATGGTTCGCTAATACGACAATGGTTAATCAATTCGACCGGATAGGGTACGTAACAGGGATTAAACTGATAGGACTAGTACTAGTTAAGACACCACTCATATAGGGTGTCACAGCACATTGCTCTGTGCAAGAGCAGTGCCCCAATTTGGGAGTAAGAGGACCGACCAAGCTGCTTTTTCCATCTCCCGGTTCCTGAAATCAATTCAGTTTGGTGTATGAGAGTTTGGTCTGTCACTGTGAAGGCAGTCGAAGATACCCGGCCTAAATTTTTTTTCACAAAAGGCAATCCCTGATATGGGACGTAACAGGGATTAAACTGATGAGAATAGTACTGCAGAAAATACCACTCATATCGGGTGTGACAGTAAATTGCATGGCGCAGACGCAGTGACCGTGGATTAAAACAGAGTGTAGGGAGCCAGCGTTTTTTTAACCATCTGCCTGTTCGAAAAATCAATTCAATAAATAGCCCCCAGATTGGGGACGTTAGAGGGATTAAACTGATGAGAATAGTACTACAGAAAATACCACCCATATCGGGTGTGACAGTAAATTGCACGGCGCAGACGCAGTGACCGTGGATAAGAACAAAGGGGAGGGAGACAGCGTTTTTTTAACCATCTCCCCGTTCGAAAAATCAATTCAATTCACCTTTCGGGGACCCTTGGTGTTGTACGTGGCTGGGTGGAGGACGAAACCTTCAATGACATCACCGGGACATGGCTAGCTTGGTATCCAACCTTGTGCAAATGGGGAGTTTGCGGTTGTGCAAATGAACTGTTTGCGGTTGTTTGCGGTGCATTAAAAGGGGAGTTTGGTCTGTCAATGTCTGTAATGTGGGCGTAACCCTTACACTACCTGATCGATACATCATACCTGATCGTATACACACACTGGATGTTTTAAAGCATGTTATTCCAAACAACTTAGGATTGTTAGTTGATTTATGGATTAAAACCCGACTCTACGTCCACTACGTAATTTTCCATGGGAGTTTTGCCATAGATCCCCCTCTGGCATGCCACAGTCCAGGTGTTAGACCCCTTGAAACAACTTTTCCATCACTATTGTGGCCAGAAAGAGTTCCTGTGGGTTTTAAAATTCGCCTGCCAATTGAAGTCTATGGCAGTTCGCCCGGTTCGCCCATTCGCGAACATTTGCGGAAGTTCGCGTTCGCTGTTCGCGAATGGAAAATTTTATGTTCGCGACATCACTACCCCAGAGGGACAGGAAACAACTTGAGCAGGCTGGGTATTTAAAGATCTCCACATTGTCTTTTTCACCAACGTGCCATTTTGACCTTTACCATACAATTATAGATGTTAATCGATTATCACGGATTTTGACTTTAAAAAAACACTTTCAGACTATGGATGATTTTTCTGAAAATACACCACAAGAAGACAATCAGATAATACCAGAGATTGCGATGTCCTCTCTGGATATTATGGAGTTAGTGCAGATTGCCTCTTTCCAGGAAATGCGTTAAGAGCAGGTTGAGAATTTACAACAAAATAACTCAAAGTTTTTTAAAACATCGAACAGGGATTTTTATCTTATACAATCGAGATCACCTGCTCTAGACCTATCCCAGGCCTTGGTTGAAAAAGATTTATGTGCTCTACATGAAAATAAAAAAATCACAAAGAGAGAGGTTTGGCTCAACAATGTCATATAAAAGTAACAATAATATGTCAATTGATGAGCTCAATGCACTAAGAGATCTAATTAAAAGGTCAGACATAATAATAAAAGAAGCTGAAAAAGGGGGTGCGGTGGTTTTACTAGACAGCTGTGTATATAAATCACAGATCTTGAAAAAGACACAGCACTATATTCTTTACCTAAGAGTAAACCCCTCCCCCTATATCAGCAGAAACTTCAAAAGTATTGTGCAATTTGGTTTCTCTATTGGTATGTTAAGTCATAATGAGACAGAATACATATATGTGGAACATCCTATTTTTTCTATCTTTCATGCCTTACCAAAGGTGCATAAAGGAGAGTCTCCACTCAATATGAGGCCAATAGTTGCTGGCAGTGGCTCTTACTCTGAAAGATTATCGGAGTGGGTGGATTATCTCCTTCAACGTTTAGTTCCGCAAATTCCTGGATATCTGAAGGACACTAGTACAGTTTTACAATCTTGTAATGGTCTTAAGTGGAATGAAAAATATAGGTGGATTACGGCAGATGTGGTATCTCTGTACACCAATATACCTCATCAGCTGGCGATTAAACTCTTAGAATGGTTTCTGACTTTTTATAGTTACTATACCGTGGAGCTCCAGGACTATATTTGTATGGCCATAGGGCCAGATTTATCATTAGCTAAAGTCACTTTAATGGAGTGAAAAAGTCGCAAAAAAATGCGCAATCGGTAAAATTGCGCATTTTTTTGCGACTTTTTCAAGCTCTGCACTAAGCTCTTCAGTTTTGTGAAAGTGGGCGTGTTGTCTTATGTAAATGAATCTCTAGACAGATTTACTATTGCAACCATTTAAAAAGGCGCAAAAAAGTCCCAAAAAAGTCCCAAAAAATTGCGCAATTTCACTCCAGGGGGGACCATGCTTATCTTATGCGACTTTTTAATAGAACATGCGACTTTTTTGTAAAGACGTGCGACTTTTGTAAAGCCGCTTACTGAAGGATAAACTGCTACCGTCAATCCACATTTATCACAGTATTAAAGGACCATTAATAAATCTGACTAACTAAAAGTGACTTTGGGCAGATGTAAAAGTGGAGTAAGATGTAAGTGTAATGATAAATCTGGCCCATAGACTTTTTGATTAAACATAATTTTTTTTTTTTATGTTTAATGGAGAATTTTATCTCCAGGTCTCTGGAGTTTCTATGGGGGCAAAATTTTTGCTCTCCGTAGCCAATATCTTCATGGCTTGGTGGGAGAAACAATTTCTATTTACAGACACAAATCCATTTTTTCAAGACATTAAATGGTATGGACGCTACATCAACGATATATTGATTATATGGACAGTGATGTAGTGGACATACCAGAATATGGGAATTTTTTTTAATGAATGCATTGATGCATTGATTGTGTGTTTGGATTTACTCCTGCATGGGGATGTCACTAGTTCAAGTATTTTTACATCAACCTACAGAAAGGATATGGTAGGTAACACCACTTCATTAGTGACTTCATGCCATCCACCCCATGTAACAAAAAAACATACCTAGAGGAGAAATGATAAGAGCAAGGCGTAACTGTTCTAATAGATCTATATTTATATGGGAAGCGGATAAGATAGGAAACAGATTGCATGCAAGAAAATATACAGTTCAGCCTATAGAGAGGGCGAAACAATGGACCCTTTCTTTAGATAGAAATAGATTAGTTTTTCCAGATAAGACAGTTTCTGATAGAAAAGAAAAAAATTAGAAAAAAGGCAAGCCAGTAACTTTTGTAATGAGCTATAGTGAAGAGTATACAGAGATTTGTAAAATGATAAAGCGACATCTGCCAGTGTGAAATTTTGATAAGGAGTGGAAAGAGATAGTCATGGAGGGGGTTAGGTGTGTAGCTTGTAAAGCGTCAACTCTGGGACAAAAGATCAGTCCCAGTTTTTTTTATGATCGGCCAGCAACTCAACCTGTATGGCTGTCCTGTAGAGGGAGTTACAAATGTGGCAGCAAGAAATGTATTTGTTGTAATCACATGTCAGTCTGCCAAAATATAATATCTACTGCTAATGGCAGAGGCCATATGATAAAACAATATTTAAATTGCAACATGGAATTTGCTGTGTATTTGATTACCTGCAAGGAGTGTTTGGTACATTGTGTAGGCTGTACCACAAAACAGAAAAATTTGGATAGGCAAACATATATCAGACATTCCCCATTATAAAACCCCAAATGTTTCTGCTGCAAGCCTGCATTTTGCCACTGTGCACAAGGGTGATACAACAGCGTTTGTAGTTCAGGGAGTAGAAATAGTTTATTTTCCAATCAGAGGGGGTGATCATAAGCGAAAACTCCTCAGCTGAGAGGCATACTGGATGTTCGCATTGGGAAGCTGCTCTCCTACAGGCCTGAACAGGAAACAAGTCTTGATTTTACAATATTGGTAAAAGGACTTATTTTCATGTCCTTTATTTAATACTTTTTTTGTTTTTTTTTGGTGTTTTGTAAGTTCTCCTCCCCCATGGATCATGGTATGCAGGTATCTTGATTGATTGGTGCAACACATGGCTAAAGGGATGTGAACATTCACAATTTTAAAGTCATGAGTAAGGACTGAAATTTGATGGTCGTGTAGACTGTGTGGACTGTGTATGTGATACGTGTTTGGATTTTACCCCATAACAATAAAGCTACAGTTTTTTTTATTGGAAGCTAGACTTTATCATTTTTCAATTGAGTTGACTTACGGCCGAGTTTGGGGTATGTCCACACCTCCATAAGAATAACACAGGTGAGCGCTACCTTTTTGTACTTTTGGAAACATAGAGAAAATGGGTACATATGCAAACAAAATACCAGAGGATATAAAGTATGAACCAATATAAAACTTTGGGTATATTAGAAGGTTCCTGAATAAATGTGTGATAATGACGGATTGCTTTCCTATGGACACTAGTTAGCGATTATCTGGTGAATTCTCAGCCCGTGTAAAGGGGCCTTAAGGGCTGAGTTCAGGGGGGTTGTCACTCGACTATATATAAGTGATAGTTACATGTAATAATAGTTTACACTCTGTGGTAAGGTGCAGGGTGCCGTCGTGGATGGCAGGTATGTGTCACCGAGGTTCATAGCCTCGGTGAGGTAAGAGCCCGTTTTTGTTGATGTCAGCAGCAGCTAGTGCTACTGACAGAGTTTAAATAGCATGGCTGCAAAGCCGATCCAGGCCGGCTCTTACCGGGAGCAGCTAAAGTTTAGGGTGGGTGGCTGCTCCCCACGACCCAGTCCTGGTTTTGGGCTGGGTTTAAAAGCTCAGCCAGCTCAGCAGCTGGAGGCTGTGATTATCCTGGAGCTGCTAACAGGGCTGAGGAGTTCTCTGTCCTGGAGGAAAGAGCTCAGCAAGGAGGTGCTTTGTTCCTGGCTACCTGAAGCTGGATTCTCCTGCGGCTGGGCCGACAGCGTGGTGCGAACCTGCACCTACACCTCCCAGGTGACTGAACCTGTGTTGGCCTGTTTTTGTTTTGCCACGTTATTTCCGTTGTGTGTGAACTGTCACCAAAGAGACTGTTTTTCATTTATGGTGTGCAAGTGTGAATAAAACACTGTTTGTTGCACAATCTGGACTCCTTGTTTTGCCTCTAAACTGCACCCGCACCGCTGTCTACCAGAGCGACTCCCCACATTTGGTGGCGGATGCGGGCATGCGCAGTGAGGCTGGCGTGAGCGCCCGAAGTTTTGTTTTTCTAAAGTGCATGGAATATATTAAGCCAGCAAAGCTGCAAGCAGGAGTTTCTGGCAACATGGAGGCTGCTGTGAAGGCTCTCATAGAGGCTAACGTGCAGCAGCGGGAGACCAACCAACTACTGCTACAACATGTGATGGCGTTACAGGCGGCAGGAGCGTCCCACCACGTCCATGATGCCCGGAAGCGGTCCGTGCGGCGATCCCAAAAATGACCCCCGCAGGCGGCGTTGAGGCGTACCTGGCGGTTTTGAGAAGGTCGCCGTGAGGGAAAAGTTACCCGTGACCAGTGGGCCGAGGTGGTTGCTCCGTTCCTGGCATCCGGACCCCAGCAAGTTTTTGATTTGGCAGACGACCAGGCTGCTGACTATTCCACGGTGAAGGGGAGATCCTGGCCAGACTGGGGGTAAGCGTGTTGGTCCGGGCTCAGCGGGTCCACCAGTGGGACTTCAAAGTGGCTGAACCCGCCAGGCCGCAGTACTATGAGTTGCTGCACAGGTTGCAAAAATGGCTGCAGCCTGAGGTTCTAGAATCCGACTGCTATGCTGGACCGGCTGCTGGCTGACATGTTTTGGAGGGCCTTGCCTTACCCCCTTCAACACTGGATCGGCCAGGTATCCCCCACCAATGCCCTTGAGATGGTCGACCTGGTGGAGCGATATGAGGCCACCAGAAACCTGCAGGGGTTCTTTTGGGAGGGGCCAGTCAAACCCGGAAATCTCCACCCCAGTCCCGGCCGGCCAAACCCGCCCGGGATGTACCTCTTGCAGATCCGTCCCCAGTGGTCTGCTGGCAGTGTCGGGAGCCTGGACACATAAGGGCCAACTGTCCACAGTGGGGGAACCCATGGAGACTAATTATGGGTACCGGGCTTCCATGTATGCCCGGAGACTGTGTGCGACCGGCATCCCGGGACAATAGACAATCGTCATCTGTGCCAGGTGCAAGTCGGGGATAACCTGGCAGTGGCGCTGTTGGACTCAGGGAGCCTGGTAACCCTGGTAAGTGCTGCCCTGGTACAGCCCACCCAGTATACGGGCCGGACAGTGGGTGTGGTGTGCATACACGGAGACTTAAAGGACTATCCCACTGCTGTAATGTCTCTGTCCACGGCGGTCGGCACCTGGACTTGTGAAGTGGCGATCTCCACAAAGCTGCCCTATGAACTAATAATTGGGAGAGACTTCCCTGGTTTTCCGTCACTGTGGCCTGAGATGAAAGTGACTAATAGCCCTGAGACAGGGGTAACCCTAGCAGAGTGGCCTGATACCCCTGGAAGGCCAGAACCCTGGGAGCCCGAGTCTGAAGGGCCAGCGGTAGGGGTGACCACTGCTGCAGCGGTAGTGGGGAGACAACCCCACTGAGTGTAATGGTGGGAGACACGGAGGACTTGCCACCGGGACCTGAGTTGGCAGACCTCAATGTCTCCGGGGAAAATTTTGGGACCGCACAACACCGGGACCAAACCCTAACCAGGGCCTGGGAGAATGTGCTGGAAATTGATGGTAAACCCCAGAAACCAGGGGCTGAATTAATGTTCCCACGATTTATTGTTCTGCAGGATATGTTGTATCGGGTGAACCAAATCCGAGGTGAACCTGTTGAACAGTTGGTGGTGCCCACAGCGTATCGCAAGCTTGTCATGGAGCTTGCCCACCAACATGTTCTTGGGGACACCTGGGGTGGCAGAAAACCCAGGACCGCATACTGCAGCGGTTTTATTGGCCCAGTGTGTTCAAGGAAGTAGAAAATTATTGTAAGTCCTGTCCAACCTGTCAGGTAACTAGCCCCCAGCCACATTTCCGTAGTCCTCTGGTACCTCTGCCAATTATTGAAGTACCGTTTGAGCGAATTGCTATGGATTTAATTGGGCCTGTACCAAAGTCTGCTAGGGGCCACCAACACATTCTGGTAGTTCTCGACTATGCCACTCGGTATCCGGAGGCGGTGCCTCTGCGACATACCTCAGCTAAGCTCATTGCCAAAGAGTTAATGGAGATGTTTTCCCATGTGGGCCTGCCAAAAGAGGTTCTGACAGACCAAGGGACCCCTTTTATGTCCAAAGTAATGAAGGAACTGTGTAAATTGTTGCGTATAAAGCAGTTACGGACGTCCGTTTACCATCCACAAACAGACGGTCTTGTTGAGAGGTTTAACCAAACTCTAAAAAATATGTTAAAAAGGGTGGTGTCTAGAGATGGGAAGGACTGGGACCTGCTTCTGCCCTATCTCATGTTCGCAGTGCGAGAGGTACCCCAGGCCTCTACTGGGTTCTCGCCCTTCGAACTGCTTTATAGCAGACACCCTCGGGGCCTGTTGGATATCGCCAAGGAAGCATGGGAACAACAGCCTGTCCCCCACAAAAGTGTCATTGAGTATGTCACCCAGATGCAGGAACGGATAGAAAGGGTGTTGCCGTTGGTCCGGGAGCATATGGAGGCAGCGCAACAAGCCCAGAGTAGGGTGTATAATCGTCAGGCTCGGAGTGCGGGGCTTCAATCCGGGAGATCGAGTGTTGGTTCTGGTACCCACCCTTGACAGCAAATTCCTAGCTAGGTGGCAGGGCCCCTATGAGGTGGTCGAGAAGGTAGGGAAGTAAATTACAAAGTACACCAGCCAGGGCGGCGCAAGCCGGAGCAGGTGTACCATGTGAATTTGCTAAAGCCGTGGAAAGATAGGGACACGGCCGACGACCACAGCCCCGGCCAGAGCTTCTAGGTGAAAAGGGTCCAGCCCCACAGTTCGAGGCCTGTGAAGCCGTAACCACGGTAAAAATTGCAGACAGCCTGTCTTCCACACAAGTTCAGGAAGTCAGGGAGTTCCTCAGTCGGAACACGGATGTGTTCTCGGACCTCCCTGGCCGCACGTCTCTCATCCGACATGACATCGTCACTGAGCCTCAGGCCAAGGTCCGGTTAAAACCATACCGGGTACCCGAGGCTCGGCGGCGGGCCATCGCGGAGGAAGTGCAGTTAATGTTGAAGCTCGATGTCATTGAGGAGTCGAAAAGTGAGTGAGCCCCGCAGGGCCTGTATCACTACAAGGTGTTACCCTTTGGCCTGCATGGCGCCCCCGCCACTTTCCAGAGGTTAATGGACATAGTGCTGCGACCACATCGTCGGTACGCCTCGGCCTACTTAGATGATGTAGTCATCCACAGCACCGACTGGGAAAGCCATTTACCCAAGGTGCAGGCGGTAGTGGATGCCCTGAGGAAAGCTGGACTAACCGCCAATCCAAAAAAGTGTGCGATTGGGTTGGAAGAGACCAAATATCTGGGATATGTAATTGGGCGGGGAGTCATCAAACCTCAGGTAACTAAGGTAGAGGGCGGCCATTCGTAGCTGGCCCCGACCGGTCACCACCAGGCAGGTAAAGTCGTTCCTGGGGATTGTAGGATACTACATGAGGTTTGTGCCCCACTTTGCCACAATAGCAGCGCCATTGACAGACCTGTTGAAGGGACGAAAGTCTGGGAGGGTTAGCTGGAGTGAGAAGGCGGAGGAGGCTTTCTCCGCCCTGTGTGGGTCCCCGGTTTTGGTGACACCTGACTTCAACAAGGAGTTTGTCGTACAGACCGACGCCTCGGAGGTAGGCCTCGGTGCGGTACTGTCGCAGGAGGTCAACGGGGAAGAACATCCCGTTGTCTTCCTGAGCCATAAGCTCAGTCCCGCCGAGTCCAGATATAGTATAGTGGAGAAGGAGTGCCTGGCTATCAAGTGGGCACTCGAATCTCTCCGCTACTACCTGTTAGGGAGGAGGTTCCGTCTGGTGACCGACCATTCCCCCCTCAAATGGATGAGTCAGGCCAAGGAGAGGAATGCTCGGGTCACCAGGTGGTTCCTATCCCTTCAAAATTTCAAGTTCTCCGTGGAACATAGGGCAGGTCGCTTGCAGGGAAATGCAGATGCCCTTTCCCGCGTCCACTGCCTCACATGTGTCCACCCCCTCAGGGTTGAACAAAGGGGGGTGTGTGGTAGGTGCAGGGTGCCGTCGTGGATGGCAGGTATGTGTCACCGAGGTTCATAGCCTCGGTGAGGTAAGAGCCCGTTTTTGTTGATGTCAGCAGCAGCTAGTGCTACTGACAGAGTTTAAATAGCATGGCTGCAAAGCCGATCCGGGCCGGCTCTTACCGGGAGCAGCTAAAGTGTAGGGTGGGTGGCTGCTCCCACGACCCAGTCCTGGTTTTGGGCTGGGTTTAAAAGCTCAGCCAGCTCAGCAGCTGGAGGCTGTGATTATCCTGGAGCTGCTAACAGGGCTGAGGAGTTCTCTGTCCTGGAGGAAAGAGCTCAGCAAGGAGGTGCTTTGTTCCTGGCTACCTGAAGCTGGATTCTCCTGCGGCTGGGCCGACAGCGTGGTGCGAACCTGCACCTACACCTCCCAGGTGACTGAACCTGTGTTGGCCTGTTTTTGTTTTGCCACGTTATTTCCGTTGTGTGTGAACTGTCACCAAAGAGACTGTTTTTCATTTATGGTGTGCAAGTGTGAATAAAACACTGTTTGTTGCACAATCTGGACTCCTTGTTTTGCCTCTAAACTGCACCCGCACCGCTGTCTACCAGAGCGACTCCCCACAACTCCAAGAAAAAGTCTATGAGAACTATGTCTCTTGTATTCCACCATTTTTGGGCCACTGGATGGCAAAAGGCGCTTACCCATTCATTGTAGGTTAAGTGATTGTTTCTGCTGCATGTGATTTTTATCTGATATGTCTTTTTGTATATGCCTTTTATCACTGTTTAGTAAACATTTAAATCATTTAGCCATTCTTTAAGCCTATTTATTACTGGAACTTAGAATCCACTGTAAAAGACAACGACATATTAAAAGGCCAACTGTGGACAGCTAGTGATAATAGTGTCTTTAAGGCATTGGAGAATATAGCATTGGACTACAAGTAAAATAAATATGGCACTTCTTCAAACAATGTGCTGACGACAAGACCCGAATGGTTTGCACGCTGTGCCATCAGAGCCTGAAGCGAGGCATTAATGTTCTGAACCTTAGCACAACCTGCATGACCAGGCATCTACATGCAAAGCATGAAGTGCAGTGGAGTAAACACCTTAAAAACAAGGAACTCACTCAGGCTCCCCCTGCTCCCTCTTCTGCTGCTGCCTCAGCCTCTTCCTCCGCCACGGGAGGAATGTTGGCACCTGCCACCCACCAAACAGAGGATGTGCCACCAACACCACCACCTCTGTCATCAAGCATCTCCACTATGTCACACGGCAGCATTTAGCCCTCCATCTCACAAACCTTGGAGAGAAAGCGTAAATTCCCACCTACCCACCCATCTATGGCCAGGTCCACCTAACCACAGATATGAGGACCAGTAATCACGGCCAGGGACGCTATATCTCCCTAACTGCACACTGGGTAAATGTAGTGGTGGCCGGGCCCCAGGCGGAGAGTTCTTTGGCGCACGTCCTTCCGCCGCCAAAGATCGCAGGGCATCATTATTCTGATTGCCTGATTGGAGTCGGGATAGAATTTTTTTCCCCTTAAGTGGGTAAAATTGGCTTCTGCCTCACAGGGGTTTTTTGCCTTCCTCTGGATCAACTTGTAGGAAACAAGCCTCCTCCTCCTACTCAGCTTCCTCCTCCTCTTCTTCCACCTGCTCATCCAGTCAGCCACACACCTTCACCTCCAACTTCAGCACAGCCCGGGGTAAATGTCAGTAGGCCGTTCTGAAACTCATATGTTTGGGGGACAGGCCTCACACCAGGCAGGAGTTGTTGCGAGGTATTGAACAACAGACTGACCAGTGGTTGCTGCCGGTGGGCCTCAAGCCCGGCCTGGTGGTGTGCGATAATGGGCGAAATCTCGTCGCAGCTCTGGGACTAGCTGGTTTGATGCACATCCCTTGCCTGGCGCATGTGCTGAATTTGGTGGTGCAGAAGTTCATTTACAACTACCCCGACATGTCTGAGCTGCTGCATAAAGTGCGGGCTGTCTGTGCGTGCTTCCGGCGTAACTTCGGCCTTCCCGCTCACCGCCTCATATACGACGTACCCACCAGGTGGAACTCCACCTTGCACATGCTGGAGAGACTGTGCGAGCAGCAGCAGGCCATAGTGGAGTTTCAGCTGCAGCACACATGGGTCAGTCGCACTGCAGAACAGCACCACTTCACCACCAATGACTGGGACTCCATGCGAGACCTGTGTGCCTTGTTGCGCTGTTTCGAGTAATCCACCAACATGGCCAGTGACGATGACGCCCTTATCAGCATTACAATACCACTTCTATGTCTCCTCGAGAAAACACTTAGGGCGATGATGGAAGAGGAAGTGGCCCAGGAGGAGGAGGAAGAGGGGTCATTTTTATCACTTTCAGGCCAGTCTCTTAGAAGTGGCTCAGAAGGAAGTTTTTTGCAAAAGCAGAGGCCAGGTACAAAGGGCCCACTACTGGAGGATGAGGAGGAAGAGGAGGAGGTGGAGGAGAATGAGGATGAAGCATGTTCACAGCGGAATGGCACCCAACGCAGCTCGGGCCCATCACTGGTGCGTGGCTGGGGGGAAACGGAGGACGATGACGATACGCCTCCCACAGAGGACAGCTTGTCCTTACCTCTGGGCAGCCTGGCACACATGAGCGACTACAGGCTGCAGTGCCTAAAAAAGGCTGGGGCTGATTAAATTGCCCACAGTAGTGGCTTTCCTAGCTGCACACCGAACTTGCAGGGGATATATCGCATTTGCGAGCTCAAGGTATTGAAAGAGTCTCATTACCACCGAGAGGGGGAGATCACAAGAGGAAATTCCTCAACAGGGAGGTTTTCTGGATCTTCAAATTAGGAATCAGACAACCGCATGGTCTGAGCAAGCGCCTGGACCTTATACTGCAATATTGAGAGGATCTTTTCTTTTCCCTTTGTGTTTGCCCCTGGTGCTTGGTGGTTCCAATACAATATTTATCTGCACCAATTATGGTAATATTTTAATCATGCAGCATTTACATGCCTTTGGATTGTTGCAGCTTTTTATTATAATGTTTTTTTATATGTGTCATAAATTTTTGTGTTCTTTTTTAAATTTGACCTGCCTTTTTGTATCAGTGTGTTTGGTTAGAGGGTTAATCTCTGCTGTGCCCTCCTCCCATACACAGGTGTTACCTGATGGGGGAAGGTATATCAATGTCTGTCATGAGAAAGGACTGTACATATTATCTGGTCCGAAACGCATTGACAATACTGGCATGAATGATGTCAATATGACTTGGAGATTTTAATCGCTCAATAAAGATCGAATTGCATTCCATCCCATCCACTGCTGGAGCTGGACTCTTTCCTCCTTTATGCTCAGTTGCCGTCAGGTGCATCGTCCGTGATCGTTTGTTGGATGGTCATTAGTTTCAACACATGAGAGCTACCATCCCCCTTCTTTGCATGTAAAAACCATAATTCTCTCCCTCATCCACCTTCAACATACAGTCCCATGTAAATAACATCACCCTGCCCCTGCCCCCTCCAACATGCAGTCCCGTGTAAATAACATCACTCCCTCCCACAGCCTCCATCAACATATAGTCCCATGTAAATAACATGACCCCTCCCCATCCACCTCCAACACACAGTTCCATGTAAATAACATCCCTCCCTTCAGCCTTAACATATAGTCCCAGTTAAATAACCACAACTCCCAGTATTACTCTGCCTCTCCCTTCACTTACCTCTCCTCATGTACAGACATCACCACAGCTTCTTCCCCCAGGACTTTTCCTCTTCACTGTGGTCCTCTCCTGCACTGGTCACATGATGGTGACATCATCGCAGGTCCTTCTCAACCACTGCATGTTTTACTGGTCACATTACCTGTGATGTCATCACATGTCCTTCAGATCTTCCAGTGCATTAGATTCAATTGTATTGCTGTCCTGAGGATTGCAATACAGTTGTATCTACCTGGCAGGCAGGACATCCGGGACTTGGTACAAAACATCATGGGCCCAGGCCCCGAATGTTTTACTCTAGCAACGCCCCTGCTCAGTATACAATATTTTAAACATACAATGGTCTTTCCTCTGAAATTGTAAGAGAAAACTAGATTTAACATACAACAGGTCAGACTCTTGGTTGTATAGTAGCTCTTCCTTACAGTATAGTGTAGTACTACATGTCCAATAATGCTCTCTGTGTCAGGATGACCTGCTCCTTTGGATGTCAAGTGAGGACAACTCCATTAAATTTTTCAGGTACCCTGGACATTATAAAGCACCCTGAGGGACTTGAGAGACCACTGAATAAATATGATATAATGATATACACATAGAGATAGATCTGTCTATAGATACCTTAGATACCTGTATATTGTACTTGAAAATACATTACAGATGGGAAGAATACTTGAGATTTCTTTACACAAAATCCTCCTATTAATAACATTGGGCTATGTGGCTCTATGTTTATGGTATTTGTTTGCAATACAGAAGGTACAAGCGCAAAGTGGAGAAAAGTCCCCGTGTGACTGCTGAGGAACTGAAAAAAGATTTGTCAGATGCGGGTACTGAAGTTTCAGCTCAGACAATAAGGCGCACACTGCGTAATGAAGGCCTCCATGCCAGAAATCCCAGGCGCACCCCCTTGCTGTCTCCAAAGAATAAGAAGAGTCGACTGCAGTATGCCAAATGTCATGTGGACAAACCACAAAAGTTTTGGGATAGTGTTCTGTGGACTGATGAAACAAAATTTGAACTGTTTGGGCAACGCTATGTTTGGAGATGGAAGAACAAGGCCTATGAAGAAAAGAACACCTTGCCTACTGTGAAGCATGGTGGGGGCTCATTCATTCTTTGGGGCTGTTTTGCTTCTACAGGTACAGGGAAGCTTCAGCGTGTGCAAGGTACCATGAATTCTCTTCAGTACCAGGAGATATTGGATGAAAATGTGATGCAGTCTGTCACAAACCTGAGGCTTGGGAGACGTTGGACCTTTCAACAGGACAATGATCCCAAGCATACCTCCAAGTCCACTAGAGCATGGTTGCAGATTAAAGGCTGAAACATTTTGAAGTGGCCATCGCAGTCACCAGACTTAAATCTGATTGAGAACCTCTGGTGGTACTTAAAGGGAATCTGTCACCAGGTTTGAGCCCTGTCAGCTAAACATATGCTGACGTTCAGGTCTCATTAGCATGCCTAATATGGGCTCATCTAAACAAATGGTAGCGTTATTTTGTCAAAAAACAGGTTTAACTAACCTGTCAATCACACATATAAGGAGCCCAAGGGGAGGTCCAGCGATGCAGGGTGCCCGGCCGCAGACATCGCTGTATGTGGCCAGCGCCGCCTCCAAATGCTCCATGCCGCCTCTCCCTCCCCCTCCCCCTCCTCCTGCTGTAAGCGCTGTCTCGTACGCACACGGCGCGTGCGCACTTCACTTCAAGAAGCCGATCCAAGAAGTCCGCACGGGTGCATGCCTGTGCGCACGCGCGGACTTCTTGGATCGGCTTCTTGAAGTGAAGTGCGCACGCGCCGTGTGCGTACGAGCCAGCGCTTACAGCGGGAGGAGGGGGAGGGAGAGGCGGCACGGAGCATTTGGAGGCGGCGCTGGCCACATGCAGCGATGTCTGCGGCCGGGCACCCTGCATCGCTGGACCTCCCCTTGGGCTCCTTATATGTGTGATTGACAGGTTAGTTAAACCTGTTTTTTGACAAAATAACGCTACCATTTGTTTAGATGAGCCCATATTAGGCATGCTAATGAGACCCTGAACGTCAGCATATGTTTAGCTGACAGGGCTCAAACCTGGTGACAGATTCCCTTTAAAGAAAGCAGTTGCAGCGCGCAAGCCTAAGAATGTGATTGAACTGGAGGCTTTTGCCCATGAAGAATGGGCGAAGATACCCGTAGATCGCTGCAAGACACTTGTGGAAAGCTATGCTTCATGTTTAAAAGCTGTTATAACTGGAAAAGGATGTTGTACTAAGTACTAAGATTGAATGTCACTTGGGGATTGAATAAAACTGATAATGATGTGAGCACAGAAAATACATTTGTGGTTATTTCATTATAAATGTTATGTTATATTTGTCTGACTTACAAGTGCCTCTTTGATTTAATTGTAAACAAGATGACTGAAATGATCAAAATCAATGTCAAACTGGCCAAAACACTCAATTTCAGTGGGGGTTGAATAATTTTGAACACAACTGTACTGGGTTGAAGACCTGCTAGTGACAATTCAACGGGGATCTGACCCACTGGACGAGGTGTCTGAGCTGCAGGCAGTATGTTTTTGAGCAGACTCATCTATAGTTTTGTAGGAATATAATCATTATAACCTGTATTTAATTTATATTGCTTTTCATTCTTGACTTCAAAGTCAAAGAGGCAGTCCTACTAATGATTGACAGCCTTCCCTCTATTACTGTGTATACAGAGATAGCTGTAAATCACTGATAGGACGCCCTCCTTGATGTCAAAGCCAAGAATGAACAGGAATTTAAATTATTGAAATGTAAGTTTTAGTGAATCTTTTTCCACAAATCTATGTATTAATCTGCTCAGGTCCTTCTGCTCTATGTCTGTAGATTACACAGCCTTTTTTGTGGTGGCAGTTTCCCTTTAAAATGTATGCCCAAGTAGTGTATGCCCAAGCATTGGGGATATCACCCCCCCCCCCCCTTTATAGTGTTGACTCCATTTATGTGTAGTTCTTTATATGCAGAATCTCTCCTAAACTGCAGTGATGAGCGGCAGGGGCAATATTCAAATTTGCAAAATTTCGCGAATATTCGTTAGAATATTTGTCATATATTCACGAATATTCGTATTCAAGATTATTCTATTGATTGCAAAAAATCGGCAATGTAATAATCGCATAATGCGAATATTTAAAACACGAATATATAGCACTATAGAATATAGTGCCTTATATATTAATTTTTTAGAATATTTGTCATTTTTTCCAATTTAATGTGAACATTCATTGGCCCAAAAGCAACTTAAGCAGGGAGGAATCATGACTTCAGCTGGAAAAAAATGACAAATATTCTCGAATTGAATTGACCCACAAGTCATTAATAACGACTCATTACTGATGTTAAATATTTTTCATTATTTAATATAGTTTATGTTATGCAAAAAATGAGTAAATATACACGCTAATCGAATCGCGTAAAAGCGTTAAGCAACTTTCCTATTGGGTTGGCTTGGTAGAATTGTCGAATATGTAGAATATAGCGCTATATTTGTAAATTACGAATATAGCAGTATATTCTACATATTCGACAATTCTACCAAGCCAAGCAACTTTCCTATTGGGTTGGCTTGGTAGAATTGTCGAATATGTAGAATATAGCGCTATATTCGTAAATTACGAATATTGCAGTATATTCTACATATTTGACAATTCTACCAAGCCAACCCAATAGGAAAATTGCTTAACGCCCTTACATGATTCGATTAATGCGCATATTTAACAACCTGATTTTTTGCATAACATAAACTATATTAAATAATGAAGAATATTCTAATTCATTTGATTTTGCAGCCTTCTAACATTGGTCCACAAGCAGGCAGGTAATGGATTCAGATGAAAAAAAAAATTGACGACTATTCATTTTTATGAATATATATCACTATATTCGAAAAATTCGCGAATTCTCGAAGTTGCGATATTCGCAATTAAAATTCGCTATTCGAATATTCGCGCACAACACTACTAAACTGCTTCTGTCAGCTGTTTTGGGGAGCAGCTTGTAGAAATAACTGTATGTTCTCTATGGATTAAATATATTTGTGTTATTTATGTTTTTCATGATTTAGTGTTCCTGTAACATGTTTTATACCTGTTATGTTATAGTATTTTTCTACATCTGCAGCCATATCATCTAATACTAGTCATACACCTAGATTTTAGCTAGAGTACCTGCATTAGTACTGCCAGAGTGCTTCTAACTCAGACACCTCTAGCTCAATATACCAAATGCTTCAAGAGATTCCAAGTATGTTCTAACTTCAGAGGGTTTTCTGTGACTTTGATATTGATGGCCTATAATTAGGATAGGCTATCAGATCAGTGATGGTATGACTCCTGATTGAAGGCATTGTGGTGGACCTGTGCAGCAAGTTGGGTGCAGTATCAATCATAGAGACTATCAAATGTATGGAGCTATGCCTACTAAAAAGTGAAGGAAATATGCTGCTCACAGGAGAGTTGTAGTAACATAGTAACATAGTAAATAAGACCGAAAAAAGACATTTGTCCATCCAGTTCGGCCTGTTTCCTACAAGTTGATCCAGAGGAAGGCAAAAAACCCCTGTGAGGCAGAAGCCAATTTTCATCACTTAAGGGGAAAAAAATTCCTTCCCGACTCCAATCAGGCAATCAGAATAACTCCCTGGATCAACGACCCCTCTCTAGTAGCTGTAGCCTGTAATATTATTACACTCCAGAAATAAATCCAGTCCCCTCTTGAATTCCTTTATTGTACTTACCATCACCACCTCCTCAGGCAGAGAGTTCCATAGTCTCACTGCTCTTACAGTGAAGAATCCTTTTCTATGTTTGTGTACAAACCTTCTTTCCTCCAGACGCAGAGGATGTCCCCTTGTCACAGTCACAGTCCTGGGGATAAATAGATGATGGGACAGATCTCTGTACTGACCCCTGATATATTTATACATAGTTATTAGATCTCCCCTCAGTCGTCTTTTTTCTAAAGTGAATAACCCTAATTTTGATAACCTTTCAGGAGGGTACTGTAGATCCCTCATTCCAGTTATTACTTTAGTTGCCCTCCTCTGAACCCTCTCCAGCTCTGCTATGTCTGTCTTGTTCACAGGAGCCCAGAACTGTACACTGTACTCCATGTGTGGTCTGACTAGTGATTTGTAAAGTGGTAGGACTATGTTCTCATCACGGGCGTCTATGCCCTTTGATGCAACCCATTATCTTATTGGCCTTGGCAGTAGCTGCCTGACACTGGTTTTTGCAGCTTAATTTGCTGTTTATTAAAATTCCTAGATCCTTTTCCATGTCAGTGTTACCGAGTGTTTTACCATTTAATATGTACGGGTGACTTGCATTATTCCTTCCCATGTGCATAACTTTACATTTGTCAGTGTTAAACCTCATCTGCCACTTTTCTGCCCAAGCCTCCAATCTATCCAGATCCCTCTGTAGCAGAAAACTGTCCTCTTCAGTGTTAATTACTTTACACAGTTTAGTGTCATCTGCAAAAATAGATATTTTACTGTGCAGGCCTTCTACAAGATCATTAATAAATAAATTGAAGAGAATAGGGCCCAATACTGACCCCTGTGGTACCCCACTAGTGACAGTGACCCAATCTGAGTATGTACCGTTAATAACCACCCTCTGTTTTCTGTCACTCAGCCAGTTACTTACCCACATACAGACATTTTCTCCCAGTCCGAGCATCCTCATTTTATATACTAACATTTTATATACTAATGCTTTGGAGAAGTCCAGATATACGACATCCATTGATTCGCCGCTGTCAAGTCTAGAACTTACCTCCTCATAGAAGCTGATTAAATTTGTTTGGCATGACCGATCCCTCATGAAGCCATGCTGATATGGTGTTATTTGCTTATTTTCATTGAGATACTCCAAAATAGCATCTCTTAGAAACCCTTCAAACAGTTTACCAACAATAGATGTTAAACTTACCGGCCTATAATTTCCAGGCTCTGTTTTTGGACCCTTTTTGAATATTGGCACCACATTTGCTATGCGCCAATCCTGTGGAACATTCCCTGTTATTACAGAGTCTGTAAATATCAGAAATAATGGTCTGGCTATGACATCACTTAATTCCCTTAGGATACGGGGGTGTATGCCACCCGGTCCTGGCGATTTGTCTATTTTAATCTTTTTAAGTCACTGTTGTACTTCTTCCTGGGTCAGACAGGGCACTTTTAATGGGGGATTTACTTTTACATTCTGCATTTCATCTGACAGTTTATTTTCCTCAGTGAATATAGTGGAGAAAAAAATATTTAATAGTTTTGCTTTATCCTCGTCGCTCTCTGCAACACCCCCTCATTGCTATGTAGAGGGCCGACTCCTTCAGATTTATATTTTTACTATTTATATAATTGAAGAACATTTTAGGGTTAGTTTTACTCTCTTTGGCAATTAATCTCTCGGTCTCTAGTTTGGCAAATTTTATTAGTTTTTTACATATTCTATTTTTTTCCTTATAGTTTATCAGTGCTTCCTGACTCCCCTCCTATTTTAGCAATTTATATGCTTTCTTTTTGTCATTTATTGCCTTCTTTACGGTTCCATTTATCCACATTGGTTTCTTATTGTTCCTTAGCCTTTTATTCCTATAAGGTATGTACCTCTCACAATTAGATGTTACAATGCTTTTAAAAATCTCCCATTTTATGGTTGTATTTTTATTTTTGAGGACTTTGTCCCAGTTAGTTAGGCCTGTTTGAGTCAATGTCATTTTAATCAGCTGACCAGCGTAGTTGTGATATTAGTAGCCAGTACTAAGTAGAGATCATTAATTTTAAGGCAACCCCTTTAATGCATTACCCAGAAATCACAGTTTCTTTATCATTGGAAATTTCAAATAAATCTACCAATGTAATATGTCAACATAACAGCGACAGTGTTCTAAACGCTAATGAAATACAAGTAGAAAGGTGTCTCACATTAGTTGTGCAGCAAACTGGCTGTCATGTTAACATCTATAACATCTCTAAGTGCAAACAGTACAATGCAGAAAACCTTTGAAGAAACAGAATGTAAATTAGATATTGCATACTGTATTACTACACTTTGGTGGAGATAAACATAGTCATTTAGAAAATGGTGTTCTGCTTTTTTTTTCAAATGATAGTCCTTATCTTTGATGAATTTGATGTTTGCTTTTATGTTTTCTAAAATATTTATGTACTGTACATATATAAAACAAAATGTATCTCCTTCCCTTGATATATCTGTATGAGGGCTTTATTTTGGCAGGACTAGCTACAAAGTTAATACACAGTTTTCAGATTAGATGATATATCAAGAAAGTCCAATCTAAATGAAAATTAAAAAAGCAATTTGCTACTGTACTATGTCATGTTCTGGTTATAAGACAAGGCCAAATGAGATGTACACTTAATGAAAATTAAAAAAGATCACCTGGAAAAGTTAATGTGATTGAGATGATATTGACAAAGTATAAGCTGCTAGCGGTGTTTGGTCTGAGATTACACAATTAAGGTGATGCACCCTTAATTGCTGATTGTGCAGTAGGGTGTATGTTGAGGCAGGGTCACATTAATACTGGGTGGCATCTACCCTTGCTGCTATACATGCCACTCTGGCATGGTAATGGTCATACAGAGGATGGATATCCTCTTGTGGTATGTCATTTCATGCTCTTCGATTTAGACCTATAATTTAGCTAAATTGGTTGCTAGCTGCTGTATGTGGGAGATCCATCGCCCCATCCAGTCCCAGACATTCTCGATGGGGGAAAGATCTGGTGATTACTCTGGCCAGGGAATATGCTGAATACCCTGAAGAGCATATTGTATACTGCAGGTAGTGTGTGGACGGGTGTTACCTTATTGGAACACTATGTCTGCTGAGTAAAAAAAAATGCAGTAGTACTAAATGTCATGGACATACTGAAGGCTGGTTAATGTTCCCTTCACAAATACTATACCAGATGGGAATGATCATGGAAACTAAAGAAATGGATATGGTAACTAACTGTGCACCGCACTATGACACTCCTGTGTCTCTTTGCGCTATACATGCAGAATCAGCTTTCATCACTGAATACTGTTGTTTGACAGTAAAGCCTCTAATGGGCTTTCTCATGACACCAGTGCAGGCACTCTTAAAGATGATGAGGTCAGTGGCTAACGGGCTAATATGAATGCAGTCTTGCTTTAAGTAAATGGTTACATAAGGTCTGGGCTGTCATTGCCAGGGTATTGTAGAACCAATTTGTAAATGCTTCCGCTGTCCTTTGAGATAGAACAGCTCTTGAAAAGATGATCTTGGCATGCACCAGACTGTCTTGACCGCCCAGAACTCTCTTTGCATGTGTGAGTGCCCTCCTCTGACCATTGTAAACACCACTGATACACTGTAGAAACTTCCTATACAATTCTTTCCTAGATTTGACTATCCAGCTTCTTAAAGTCCCACTATTGAGCCCTAAATGGTGCATGCCTCCATCTAGCAGGCACAGTGAGCACTTCAACGACACTCAATCTACAGTCCTGTAAGAGAGAAGATGAAAAACAGGGCTGTCAAACAAAAAACACTTCTTATTTTCACTTTGTAACACGTGTAGCCACCATTTTAGGAAAAAAAAGGATTTGTTACCACAAATCACGAGGAAATTCATTAGGGATCAAATTTTTCCTAAACTTCAGAGCCACTTCAGATGCTTTCATTCAACACTATGTAACATCACATCAGTAACTTTTTCATCAATTTTTTCTGTTGTAGCCCTTCTTTGGGTTTGGATCAGATTGGTTAGCCTCTTTTCCCCAAGACCATAAACGAGCCTTGGGTTTCCATAACCCTGTTGAGTGTTCACTGGTTATTCTTCCTTGTACCACTTTTGGTACGTTCTAACCACTGCACACCAGGAACACCTCTCAAGAACTGTCATTTTGGAGATACTCTAACTTAGCCAACTAGCCATCACAGTTTGACACATTTCAATGTTACTCAAATCCTTAAGTTAGTCCTTTTTTTTTTTTTACTGCTTCCAAGATATTATCTTCAAGAACTTTCTGTTCACTTGCTGAACCCATCTATAGTTTATTCACTTGACTTGACCATATATTCACATGTATATGTTTGCTTGCATGTAACTTTGAATTTAAAATGACAAACATAAATAGCTTTTTCATTGGACACTTGCCTTACTTCCTTGATACATAGGATTCATCATCTCTTGCAGTGAACAGTTGGGCTTTTCTCCTCAATGTTTTGTCTTGTATGTGAGCTTGGTGGCTGGTATTAGTCATGTTCTACCTCTACTCCCTTCTTCTGTGTTTGTGGTCTGGGACAAAGGATATAGAAATCAGAGGATACAGAAACCTGATTTAAATAAAAGGCAGACATTACTAAGTGGCAGCCGCTTCCTTTTAGGAAAGTGTATCCCCCTGTGTGGCTGGACAGGTCACACACCCTAAAGGCAGTCTTGCATCTGACATCATGACAAAAATTGGTATTAACATGCACTAATTGCCTTATTTATTTAATTCAATTTATTTAAGCCAAACAGTAAAGGGGATACAATATAGGAAAGAAGTATGATTATTTCCTTTTATTATGCTTCCAGTCCTGGTTTTAGCTAAAAAAAAGAAAGAAAGAAAGACAAGCATCAAATCTGTCAGAAAAGGTAGCCATCTAAGAGACAACTGTGGTACTCAGCAGAAGTGGCCAAAATCATTAAAAACAAAAAGATGTCATTTAGTAAGTATAAAAACACCCAAAACGAGGATGACAGGGAAATCCATAAGAATAGGTAGAGAGAGGCCAAGCAAGTTATAAGAGCTTCTAAAGCTCAGACAGAAGAGAAATTAGCTCAGTCAGTGAAAAAAGGTGATAAGACATTCTTCAGATACATAAATGAAAAATGGAAATTAAAACAAGGATTTACCAAATTAAAAACAAAAGAAGGAAGGTATATAGAAGATGATAAAGAACTAGCTGACTGCCTCAATGAATACTTCTGTTCAGTTTTTACAAAGGAAAATGAAGGAGAAGGGCCTCAGGGAGGAAGACTAATGAATCCTTTGAATGTGTCTTTACAGAGGAAGAGGTTCTAAGTCAGCTGTCTAAAAGTAATACAAATAAATCACAAGGGCCTGATGGGATACACCCAAAGCTATTAAAAGAGCTTAGAGGTGTCCTAGCAAAACCATTAACAGATTTATTTAACCAATCACTGGTAACAGGAGTTGTCCCAGAAGATTGGAAATTAGCAAACATTGTGCCAATTCACAAGAAAAGTAGTAGAGAGGAATCTGGAAACTATAGGCCAGTAAGCCTGACATCAATAGTGGGGAAATTAATGGAAACCATACTTAAGGAGAGGATTGTGGAACATCTAAAAACCCATGGGTTGATTGATAAAAAACAGCATGGGTTTACTTCAGGGAGATCATGTCAAACTAATCTTATTGACTTTTTTGATTGGGTGACTAAAATAATAGATGGCGGAGGTGCAGTAGACATCACTTATCTGGACTTTAGTAAGGCTTTTGATACTGTCCCCCATAGAAGGCTTATTAATAAACTGCAGTCTTTGAGCTTGGGCTCACATATTGTTGAATGGATTAGGTAGTGGCTGAAGGATAGAAAACAGAGGGTTGTAGTCAATGGAGTATATTCAGACCATGGTATTGTTACCAGTGGGGTACCTCAGGGATCTGTTCTGGGACCCATATTGTGTAATATCTTTATCAGTGAAATTGCAGAAGGCCTCAATGGTAAGGTGTGTCTTTTTGCTGATGACACAAAGATTTGTAACAGGGTTGATGTTCCTGGAGGGATACACCAAATGGAAAAGGATTTAGGAAAACTAGAGGAATGGTCAAAAATCTGCCAACTAAAATTTAATGTCGATAAGTGCAAGATAATGCACTTGGGGCGTAAAAACCCAAGAGCAGAATATAAAATCAGTGACACAGTACTAACCTCAGTATCTGAGGAAAGGGATTTAGGGGTCATTATATCAGACGACCTAAAGGTGGGCAGACAATGTCATAGAGCAGCAGGTAATGCCAGCAGAATGCTTGGGTGTATAGGGAGAGGCATTAACAGTAGAAAGAGGGAGGTGCGCGTGCTGCTCTACAGAGCACTAGTGAGACCTCATTTGGAGTATTTTGTGCAGTACTGGAGACCATATCTGCAGACGGATATTGAAACTTTGGAGAGACTTCAGAGAAGATGTACTAAACTAGTACATGGATTGCAGGACAAAACTTACCAGGAAAGGTTAAAGGACCTTAACATGTATAGCTTGGAAGTAAGAAGAGACAGAGGGGATATGATAGAAACTTTTAAATACATAAAGGGAATCAACACGGTAAAAGAGGAGAGAATATTTAAAAGAAGAAAAACTGCTACAAGAGGATATAGTTTTAAATTAGAGGGGCAAAGTTTTAAAAGTAATATCAGGAAGTATTACTTTACTAAGAGAGTAGTGGACGCATGGAATAGCCTTCCTGCAGAAGTGGTAACTGCAAATACAGTGAAGGAGTTTAGGCATGCATGTGATAGGCATAAGGCCATCCTTCATATTAGATAGGGCCAGGGGCTATTCATAGTATTCAGTATATTGGGCAGACTAGATGGGCCAAATGGTTCTTATCTGCCGACAAATTCTATGTTTCTATGTTTCTATGTTATTGTAATGGTGCAATCTATTGATTTAAAAATAATGACCCACGTTTAGTAATGTAAGTGCTGTTAATTGTTGTTAATTGTACCAAAATGTGGTGCACATTGGAACAATAAGGCATATTTTGATGCAATTAGAGAAATCCAGTTTTAGAAAATGCTGTTGCACCTATTTTGCAAATGGGGAAGTATGGAACAGAAAAGGGCATGCTTTAACAGACAAGTACTATAGCCTAGGATATAACATTTTACATCAAAATGTTTGATGCCAATTTTCTCATGAATATTAAAACATCACTTCTTCTTCTTCTTCTTATTTATTATTAAAGCACCATTCATTCCATAGCACTGTAAATATGATAAGCAGTGCACATACATACTACAGACAATTGCACTAAGCATGAACAAGACGAGTTACAAACTGGTACAGAAGGAGAGAGGGCCCTGCCCATGAGGGCTTACAATGTACATGGTATGGGAGAAGGACACAGTAGGTGAGGGTAAAGCTGGTCATGCCGGTATAGAGGCAGCAGGGTCCCTGGTTGTAGGCTTGTCCGAAGAGGTGTGGTTATAAACTATTATATGCGCACACAGGACTCAGAAGGCAAGAAGTGCAATATGCCTTTTGGAGGGCAGATTTTGCTGGAATATTTTTTGAATATCATGTCACATTTGACCCTAAAGTACCCCTACAGTGGAAACCCCCAAAGTGACCCCATTTTGGAAACTAAACCCCTCAAGGAATTTACTGTGTGAATTTACAAGGAATGTACTGAGCGTTTTGACCCACCAGGCCTTTCATGGAATTTAGAAACACTTGGCTATGAAAATTAAAAATGTCATTTCTTTCAATAAAATGTTGCATAAGCCCCAAGTTTTTCATTTTCACAAGGGGTAACAGGTAAAAAAGCACCCCACAATGTGTTACACATTTTCTCCTCAATATGGCAACACCTCCTATGTGGTTGCAAACTGCTGTTTGGGCACACTGCAGGGTTCAGAAGAGCACCATGTGCATTCAAGGCATTTTTGATGGTTTATACAGCACTGGCTTGTGTTTTGCAAAAATGTATGCACAACAGATAGTAAAAAGTGAAAATTGAAAATAATACACAGGTATGCCATTTCAGTGCCCAGCGTATGCCATTGAGAAAAGTATGTTTTTTTATTATTATGCTGTGCTTGCTGGTTTTATAAACACGTTACATGTGGTCCTAATCTTTTGTCTGGACATACAACAGGGCTTGAGATTAAAAGAGCATCGTGCACATTTAAGGCCTAATGTGGTGATACACATCTTGTGCTGACAACTGTAGAGGCTGTATGATGAAATAATAAATGGAACCCCCAAGAAGTGGCCCACATTTTTGGAAACTCCACCCATCAAGGGATTATGAGGTGAAGTGAGTATTTTGACGCCACAGGTATTTTGCAGAAATAATGTGCAGTGAACCATGCAAAAAGAAAATTGCAAGTTTTCCACTGAAACTAGCATTTTAGCGCCAAATATGTTGTGCCAAGCAGGTGCCATCTGAGACTCACGCCATACTTGAATTGATAGGTAGATTCTACTTCCTATAGAAATGCCATAAATGTGAACGTAAGCTGTTATGTGGGCACAGGACAGGGCTCAGAAGGGAAGGAGCACCAATTGGCTTTTGGAGCACACTAATGGTTTTCCGGCACTACATCACATTTGCAGAGAACCTTAGGTACCAGTAAAGAGGAAACCCCCTATATGTGACCCCCATTTTGGAAACTACACCCCCTATGTAAAGCCTGGGGCTTCCTTAGCAGCCATCTGTTCCTCGTAAGTGTACAATGCTGGTTTTCTAGTGGTTAATCTTTGCCCTCTCCTTTCTTGCATGCTAAGTGTTACCTTTCTCCTGTACTCTCTTAGTTTTGCCTTTCTTAGTTCTAACTCCGCTATTTTTTGTTATTGGATCCTGCTTTAGCTTTGCATTTGATCTCTGTTTTTGACCACAGCTAGTATGACTACTTGACCTGTCAGCTCCACCTCCTAGCAGCTACTCCGTGAATGCAAGTTAAGATTCAGTACCGCCCACAGGGACTGCTCAGGGCTAACCAATACAATTTCTGACTGGGTTTGCCTTTATCAGTTTTTCTTCTGTAGCTAAGGCCCTGTAGTTATAGGATTGTAACAGGGCAAGTTTGCCAGTTCTTGCTGAACTAGACACCCAGTGCCAAAGCTGACAGTATATACACTGTTTTCTAGACAGGTTACCTGTATCCAATCAGTTTTGTCACACTTGCATGCAGAATATTTTTTGTGTTTCCTACAAAAACAATGTAGATGTATTAAATGGACTTTCAGTCACAGAAATTTCTGTAACATGTTTTCTGCCTGATGCCTGAAAGATATTATGGAATATATAGTTACCAGACTTGCTGTTAATTATTTCTACAAGCAATATAGTGGAAATAGGTAGAGATGTCCCGAACTATTCTTCGGCGAACAGTTCCCGGCGAACATAGCTTGTTCGCGTCCGCCGTGGCGGGCGAACATTTGCGATGTTCGCGTTCGCCCCTATACTTTATCATTGAGCAAACTTTAACTCTGTACCTCACAGTCAGCAGACACATTCCAGCCAATCAGCATACCCTCCCTCCCAGACCCTCCCACCTCCTATCAAAAAGCAAGGACGGCATCCATCTGAAGCTGCAATGTTAGTAGTTGTAATCACAATGCAATTAATATAACCTGCATTAATCACATATAACGAAGATTGAGAATATAGCGCTATGTTCTCAATCTTCGTTATATTCTTGCAATACAACCATTAGGAACTCAGATCTAAGTTGTAATCACAATGCGATTAATACAGGTTATATTAATCGCATTGCGATTGCAACTTAGAGCTGAGTTCCTAATGGTTGTATTGCTAGAATATAACGAAGATTGAGAATATAGCGCTATATTCTCAATCTTCGTTATTTTCTAGCAATACAACCATTAGGAACCCAGCTCTAAGTTGAATTCGCAATGCGATTAATGCAGGTTATATTAATCGCATTGCGAATTCAACTTACCACACTCTGCGTCAACTACATAATTTTCCATGGGAGATTTGCCATGGATCCCCCTCCGGCATGCCACAGTCCAGGTGTTTGTCACCTTAAAACAACTTTTCCATCAGTATTGTGGCCAGAAAGAGTCACTGTGGGTTTTATGTTCGCGACATCTCTAGAAATAGGCCAGTGTAACGAGGCGCCGAAGGTGCACTCGGTCTCCCATCAGCTGCAGACCTGCTGCTTAACTTCAGGAGCAAGGATCTGTGTTCAGCCTTGTTCCCAGGGCAGCTTTGCTAGCTGGGAGGCTCCCTGCTCCTAGGTCTGCCTTGAGCACCGAGCTGATCACTCGGTGCTCGACTTATCTGTCTGTCGGTCATGTGACGCTGGCCACGTCACATGACCCTCACTCCCCACTATAAATACAGGCAACCTGCTGGCCACAGGTTGTCTGTGATACTGGTATATTGGAGCGTCCTTGTCCTTTGGTTCTAGTCTGCAGCTGCTTATCTGATTGACCTTGTGACCTCGGCTTGTTCTTTGACCTCGACTTCGTCTCATCCTTTGTACGTATTTGCTCTCCTGTATTGACCTCGGCTTTGACTGTTGACCTCGCTTTTGCTCGTTCCATTTGTACGGCCCGCTTCTCCTTGTTCGGACCTTTGGCTTGTTGACCCTTCTTATCTTTCCTCTGTGCACTTACGTTAAGTAAGAGACCGTCGCCCAGTTACGCCCTGTCGCCTAGGGCGGGTAGTGTAAGTAGGCAGGGACAGGGGTTGAGGGTGGAGTCAGAGTGCACCCTCTTTCCTTCCTCTCTGATCCCTGACAGCCAGTTTATTCTCTTCTGAAAGGGCATGGTTAGGGGGGAAATAATATAATATGGACCAGAGCAGGAGTTGGTGGTTATGATTTCATATGTAGGTCTACTGGACAGTCTCCCTATAAGCTTATTCTTATTTTTCATAATCTCTTAATAATCTACAGAAGTATTTAGGCAAATATTATTATTTTATTAAACTTTAAGTACTACTATTTCATTCATCATAGGTAAAATATTTGAGGTTACCCAGGGTGGAATGTTCAGTATAAAACTTGCAAGGTCATTTCAAGACCAATTACCAACTTTGATTAAACATGGTTATGAATGGTGTGACAGTTCTCATTGAAAGAGGTCTCATATTGTCAACCCTGCATGATCCCACAATGAATCACTGGGTTTATCTGTGGTAATAGAATATCACAATGTCTAGTCAAAACAAGTGAAAGCTTAAGTTGCATTAAATGAACAAATTAATTCATTAATCAATCAAATAAAATAAATGACTATTACTGCATTGTGGTATGAAACCATTTTGGTCATTCAAAGACTTCAACTGTCTGCATTAGCTTTCTCCTATTGTATGTTGTACATTATATATTAGCATATATGTTACAGTATATGTCTGTAAATTTGTCTGTATGTCAGTACTATTTTTGCACCATATGTTCTTCACGGTATTAGAAAATATAACCAGGAAATTAAAGACGGTATATAAAAAGCAGTACAAACTGCCTAATAACAAAAGTGAAAACTATGCAAATTTAATTCATTACACAAAAATTAAAAACAATTAAAAGTACCTATAAAATTGGTTAATGTTTTATATACAATGTTGTATAATGTGATGCTATACCATTTATTCCAACAGAGGAGGTTATGGTTGTTAATGGATGTGGTTAACCACCCTTTTCCTCCCCTCTTGGTAGGAATGGGTAAGTCCTGCTTCCTGCCAGGAGGCGGAGTTCCAGTCTGCTGAGACAGAAAAGAAAGCATAAGGGAGTTCCTGTTCGGATAGTGGGGAAGCGAGGAAGCACATGTCAGAGCCCCCACTCCCTGGAACTGTATCTTATTCCCCTGGGAGACCAACAGTCCAGAGGGAAACTCAGAAACCAGATAATCTTCTCCTGTGAGAACAATGTAATCTTGCCCCAAGAAGCCACTTGAGAGAAAAGACAGAAGAGTGTTCAGCGAAAGACAACTTTACAGATACTGCTGCAAGGTGAGGTACAACAGCTCCACCACTTACGTAAACCATTGCTACGCCAAGACAAGACAAGTTCTTGCTAGTGCCAACCTCTTGCCATCCAACCTTCCACCACAGATCCTCATCTGGTGCCAGAAACTGCACTTTGTGCTTAGCACTGCTGGATGCGCCACAAGCTATATTTTATACTTCTGGCCTTATTCTTTAAGCTGTCTTTTCATTGCACTGAACCCCAGGGACAGCGGCCTAAGTGAGCACACTGTGATACATCTCATCAAGGGACTCTCATTGTGTACTACACTTTTACATCCTTTTGGACAAAAATGTGATGTGGACAGCCCCTAAGATAGCACCTGAAGTGAATATTTAGTGTTGAATGGCTCTGACTTCCAGCTGCAGAGTGTAACATGTCTCCTCCACGTCTCTGCCATGAAAAAGGTACAGGACACAGGAGGACTGAAACATCAGATATTTATGGCTGGATTTGCTTAGTTGATTTCATGCTGGACTAAACAATAATGGATCACAATAATAATCAAATTGATATTCTCCTGCAATTGGAGTCTCATGTTCTTTCTTTAAAATCTTAGACATATAGAAGTACAGTACAGTACAGTAAAGTATACCTCTATAGGTGGCCTATTACTGCTCTAAAAACTACAGACTTGTATGGTTGTGTTTAGAGATGAGCAAAGTTTAGAAAAATCTGATTTGGTAGCTTTGCTAAAGTTTGCCAAGAAATTTGACAATAAAGATTGCACTGTATAGTTGGTCTTCATTGTTAATGGCTGTGTGGTACCTTTAATGCACCTTTAAACAGGGACTGTTGCTGGTATGGGGTTTGGCTGGTTTGGTGGGGGCACAAAATGCTGGCATACCCACTTCTCTAACCCCAGCGCTCTTTTGCCCTACAGGAGGAAGCCCTTCTTCTGCCATCTTGCTTTCCTCCTTTTCTACATTATCTAATATTGATGAGAATATGTCATCAGGAATATCTAGCTCCTCCTTTCTCTGCATCTTGCCAAGTTTTCTAGGAAGTAAAGTCAGCAAATGATGAGGATCGGCATCATTAAGACCTAAGGGACTGGAGAGTATTGGTTGGCACACTGGGCACTTGAATAATAAAGGCTTCCATCTTATTGGTATTTAATTGTATTAAATATTTTCTGCAACACGGTCCTTAGCTCATAAGCACTTGCCATGTCTCTCCCTATGCTCAGCTCACAGGACAATGGCGGAGGCCGTGAAGGATGAAGGTTTTATAGGGTTTTAACATTACAGGGGATTATCTCTGGATTGCTGGCTGCATGGAATTATGGGTAATCTTGTGTTCACTGGGTTTTCTCCTCTACATTTTGTTTAGTTTTGTAACAAGTGTAGCCTCCATTTTAGAAAACCATTTAGATTCGTTACCACGAAGTGTGAGGAAATTCGTGATCATTATGAATCAAAGTTTTCCTAAACTTCTGAACGAATTCATCTTCTTCAAAAGCTTCACTTTACTCAACACTAGTTGTGTTCATGAGGCCTGACTGTGAGTCAGAAGTCAAAATATGATAATTGTGATTAAAAAGGACCTGTCACTTCTCCTGATATGTCTGAAATAGCTATTAATTGTATTCCATAGTAAATAACCATTCTGGAGCATTTATTCTTATGACTCTATGTTGTGTCATTCTTATTTATACTAGAAGTTTATGAATGAATTGAAAAATGGGTGTTACTAGTCCGGGGTGTGAAAGACTGTGCAATAATGTACCCCCAACTGTTAACACCCAGTTGGTGATACATACATAAAAAGAAGGAATAGCACAACAAAGAGTTATAAGTAGAGATGAGCGAATCAAAGCTGAAAAATTGGATTTGCAACATGCATTGCCATGCATGCAGCCAATCAAAATCAACTGACAGCCCTGTGATGTCACAGCCCTATAAATACAGTGGCCATCTTGGATTCAGAAATTTTCCAGCATTCTGAGTGCAGGGACAGATGTGAGAAGGCACGAAGGACAGCAATAGCAAAAACCTAATTGTGAAAAAAATAAATAAAAAAAACATTTATAAGTGCAGGGAAAGGATAGGAAGGAATCATTTCACAGCATCTTAGTGCAGGGAGAGATGTCAGAAGGCGCTAGGGATGGTGCTAAAAAAGCAATTTACAATTGCAGGGAAAGATTATTTGGGGATCCAAATAGCCATTATACAGCTCTGTCATTCCAGCAATTTGTTTTTGTTATTGGGGTGCAAGTGCTAAAGAAAAATATATACACACTTCACTGTTGCAGTTATTTGTGTTGAAAGCGTTTAGTGGCCTATTTCAGTACAAAAGCTAAAATATATATGCACTTCACTGTTGCAGTTATTTGTGGTGAAAGCGTTTAGTGGCCTATTTCAGTACAAAATGAAACGTATATATGCACTTCACTGTTGCAGTTATTTGTGGTGAAAGCGTTTAGTGGCTTGTTTCAGTAGAAAAAGAAACATATATGAGCACTTCACTGCTGTAGTTATTTGTGGTGAAAGTGTTTACTGGCCTATTTCAGTAGAAAAAGAAAAATATATACGCATTTAACTTCTGCAGTTATATGTGGTGAAAGCGTTTAGCGGCCTATTTCAGTACAGAAAGAAAAATATATACGCACTTCACTTCCTGCAGTTATTTGCAGTAAAAGCGTTTAGTGGTCTATTTCAGTACAAAAAGAAAAATTGTATACTCACTTCACTGTTGCAGTTATTTGTAGTGAAAGCGTTTAGTGGCGTATTTCAGTACAAAAATATATATATATATATATATATATATATACACATTTCACTGTTGCAGTTAATTGCGGTGAAAGCGTTTAGTGGCCTGTTTCAGTACAAAAACAAAAATATATATGCACTTCACTGTTGCAGTTATTTGTGGTGAAATCGTTTAGTGGCTTGTTTCAGAACAAAAAGAAAAATATATATGCACTTTACTGTTGCAGTTATGTGTTGAAAGCATTTAGCGGCCTATTTCAGTACAGAAAGAAACATATATACACACTTCAATTCTTGCAGTTATTTGCAGTAAAAGCATTTAGTGGTCTATTTCAGTACAAAATGAAAAATTATATACTCACTTCACTGTTGCAGTTATGTGTTGAAAGCGTTTAGTGGCCTATTTCAGTACAAAAAGAAAAATATATATGCACTTAACTGTTGCAGTTATTTGTTGTGAAAGCTAGTAGCGTTTAGTGGCCAATTTAATTGAAAAGCCTGTTGTGTAAAACTAGAATTTTGGCCCAATTGTTGTTCTGCTGTGCAGTGATATATTCTGAAGCCCTGTTTTCAGTGTATTACTGGATAAATAAATAAATATTCGCCGTCCAGCTTTGTTCTTCTCTTTTGAAAAGCCTGTTGTGCAAAAGTAGAACAAAATTTGGGCCTAATTGACTTGGGCCTAATTGAATAGCAAATGTGGTGCCAATATTCAAAAAGGGTCCAAAAACAGAGCCTGGAAATTATAGGCTGGTAAGTTTAACATCTGTTGTTGGTAAACTTTTTGAAGGGTTTCTAAGAGATGCTATTTTCGAGTATCTCAATGAAAATAAGCAAATAACGCCATATCAGCATGGCTTCATGAGGGATCGGTCATGCCAAACGAATTCAATCAGCTTCTATGAGGAGGTAAGTTCTAGACTTGACAGCGGCAAATCAATGGATGTAGTATATCTGGACTTCTCCAAAGCATTTGACACTGTACCTTATAAAAGATTAGTATATAAAATGAGGATGCTCGGACTGGAAGAAAATGTCTGTATGTGGGTAAGTAACTGGCTGAGTGACAGAAAACAGAGGGTTGTTATTAACGGTAGATACTCAGATTGGGTCACTGTCACTAGTAGGGTACCTCAGGGGTCAGTATTGGGCACTATTATCTTCAATATATTTATTAATGATCTTGTAGAAGGCAGGCACAGCAAAATATTTATTTTTGCAGATTGCACTAAACTGTGTAAAGTATTTAACACTGAAGAGGACAGTTTTCTGTTACAGAGGGATCTGGATAGATTGGAGGCTTGGGCAGAGAAATGGCAGATGAGGTTTAACACTGACAAATGTAAAGTTATGCACATGGGAAGTAATAATGCAAGTCACCCGTACATATTAAATGGTAAAACACTCAGTAACACTGACATGGAAAAGGATCTAGGAATTTTAATAAACAGCAATTTAAGCTGCAAAAACCAGTGTCAGGCAGCTACTGCCAAGGCCAATAAGATAATGGGTTGCATCAAAAGAGGCATAGATGCCCGTGATGAGAACATAGTCCTACCACTTTACAAATCACTAGTCAGACCACACATGGAGTACTGTGTACAGTTCTGGGCTCCTATGAACAAGGCAGACATAGCAGAGCTGGAGAGGGTTCAGAGGAGGGCAACTAAAGTAATAACTGGAATGGGGAAACTACAGTACCCTGAAAGGTTATCAAAATTAGGGTTATTCACTTTAGAAAAAAGATGAGTGAGGGGAGATCTAATAACTATGTATAAATATATCAGGGGTCAGTAAAGAGATCTCTCCCATCATCTATTTATCACCAGGACTGTGACTGTGACGAGGGGACATCCTCTGCGTCTGGAGGAAAGAAGGTTTGTACACAAACATAGAAAAGGATTCTTCACTGTAAGAGCAGTGAGACTAAGGAGGTGGTGATGGTGAGTAAGATAAAGGAATTCAAGAGGGGACTGGATGTATTTCTGGAGGGTAATAATATTACAGGCTACAGCTACTAGAGAGGGGTCGTTGATCCAGGGAGTTATTCTGATTGCCTGATTGGAGTCGGGAAAAAAAAAATGTTCTCCTTATTTGGGCCTATTTGTAAATTTGGTAGGACTATGTTCTCATCACGGGCATCTATGCCCCTTTTGATGCAACCCATTATCTTATTCACCTTGGCAGTAGCTGCCTAACACTGGTTTTTGCAGCTTAAATTGCTGTTTATTAAAATTCCTAGATCCTTTTCCATGTCGGTGTTACCGAGTGTTTTACCATTTAATATGTACGGGTGACTTGCATTATTCCTTCCCATGTGCATAACTTTACATTTGTCAGTGTTAAACCTCATCTGCCATTTCTCTGCCCAAGCCTCCAATCTATCCAGATCCCTCTGTAACAGAAAACTGTCCTCTTCAGTGTTAAATACTTTACACTGTTTAGTGTAATCTGCAAAAATAGATATTTTACTGTGCAAGCCTTCTACAAGATCATTAATAAATATATTGAACAGAATAGGGCCCAATACTGACCCCTGAGGTACCCCACTAGTTACAGTGACCCAATCTGAGTATCTACCATTAATAACCACCCTCTGTTTTCTGTCACTCAGATAGTTACTTACCCACATACAGACATTTTCTCCCTGTCCGAGCATCCTCATTTTAAATACTAACCTTTTATGAGGTACAGTGTCAAATGCTTTGGAGAAGTCCAGATATACCTCATCCATTGATTCGCCACTGCCAAGTCTAGAACTTACCTCCTCATAGAAGCTGATTAATTTCATTTGGCATGACCGATCCCTCATGAAGCCATGCTGACATGGCGTTATTTGCTTATTTTCATTGAGATACTCCAAAATAGCATCTCTTAGAAACCCTTCAAACAGTTTACCCACAACAGATGTTAAACTTACCGGTTTATAATTTCCAGGCTCTGTTTTTGGACCCTTTTTGAATATTGGGACCACATTTGCTATGCGCCAATCCTGTGGAACATTCCCTGTCAGTATAGAGTCCGTAAATATCAGAAATAAAGGTCTGGCTATGACATCACTTAATTCCCTTAGGATTCGGGGGTGTATGCCATCCGGTCCTGGCGATTTGTCTATTTTAATCTTTTTAAGTCGCTGTTGTACTTCTTCCTGGGTCAGACAGAGCACTTTTAATGGGGAATTTACTTTTACATTCTGCATTTCATCTGACAGTTTATTTTCCTCAGTGAATATAGTGGAGAAAAAAAATTATTTAATAGTTTTGCTTTATCCTCGTCGCTCTCTGCAACACCCCCTCATTGCTGTGTAGAGGGCCGACTCCTTCAGATTTATATTTTTTACTATTTATATCATTAAAGAACATTTTAGGGTTAGTTTTACTCTCTTTGGCAATTAATCTCTCGGTCTCTAGTTTGGCAATTTTTATTAATTTTTTAGATATTCTATATTTTTTTTTATAGTTTATCAGTGCTTTTCTGATTTCTTTTTGACATTCATTGCTATCTTTATGGTTCTGTTTATCCACATTGGTTTCTTATTGTTCCTTAGCCTTTTATTCCTGTAGGGTATGTACCTCTCACAATTAGATGTTACAATGTGGTTAGGGAAATTAATTAAAATAAATAAAAATTAAGCAATATCAATTGGAGAGAGGTCCCATAGCAGGGAATTAGGCTTCAAGTAACCCACCAATGGAGAAGGCCACTTTCATTTATTTAGGCCTCAGCACCCAGACAGAGGACAGAGGTCGCATAGCAGAGAATCAGGCTTCATGTCACCCAGCAATGGAGAAGCCCACTTTCATAAATTTAGGCCTCAGCACCCAGACAGAGGTCACATAGCAGAGAATCAGGCTTCATGTCACCCACCACTGGAACAGGCCACTTTCAGATAATTATGCCCCTGGCACCTAGACGGAAGAGAGGTTCATTAAACTTTTGGTTGCACCGCAATATAATTGTAAAATTTAAAAAAGAGGATTCAGTAAAAAAGTGCCCCGGAGTACAAGAATATATGGTTGAGGGGGAGGCAGTTAAAAATGTCTATTCTGCACAAGGATGGACAGGTCCTGTGGGATCCATGCCTGGTTCATTTTTATGAACGTCAGCTTGTCCACGTTGGCTGTGGACAGGTGGCTGCGTTTGTCAGTAATGACGCCCCCTGCCGTGCTGAATACACGTTCAGACAAAACGCTGGCCGCCGGGCAGGCCAGCACCTCCAAGGCATAAAAGGCTAGCTCTGGCCAGGTGGACAATTTGGAGACCCAGAAGTTGAATGGGGCCGAACCATCAGTCAGTACGTGGAGGGGTGTGCACACGTACTGTTCCAACATGTTAGTGAAATGCTGCCTCCTGCTAACAAGTTCCGTATCAAGTGATGGTGCAGTTAGCTGTAGCGTGGTGACAAAACTTTTCCACATTTCTGCTAACCCTGCCCTCAGAGGAGTTGGACGTGACACAGCTGCGTTGGCGACCTATTGCTCCTTCTCTGCCTTCGCCTTGGGCTTCCACTTGTTCCCCTGTAACATTTGGGAATGCTCTCAGGAGCGCGTCTACCAGCGTGCGCTTGTACTCGTGCATCTTCCTATCACGCTCCAGTGCAGGAAGTAAGGTGGGCATATTGTCTTTGTACCGGGGATCCAGCAGGGTGGCAACCCAGTAGTCCGCACATGTTAAAATGTGGGCAACTCAGCTGTCATTGCGCAGGCACTGCAGCATGTAGTCGCTCATGTGTGCCAGGTTGCCAAGAAGTAAGGACAAGCTGTCCTCTGTGGGAGGCGTATCGTCATCGTCCTCGGTATCCCCCCAGCCACGCACCAGTGATGGGACTGAGCTATGTTGGGTGCCACCTTTCTGTGAACCTGCTCCATTAATGCACACCAGGCCGTGCTTGAGGCCCACCGGCAGAAACCACTGTTAGTCTGTTGTTCAATACCCAGCCACAACTTCTGCGCGGAGTGGGGCCTGTCCCCCAAACATATGAGTTTTAGAACGGCCTGCTGACATTTACCCTGGGCTGTGCTGAAGTTGGTGGTGAAGGTGTGTGGCTGACTGGATGAGCAGGTGGAAGAAGAGGAGGAGGAAGCAGAGTAGGAGGAGGAGGCTACGGGAGGCAAAGAATGATGCCCTGCGATCCTTGGCGGCGGAAGGATGTGCGCCAAAGAACTCTCCGTCTGGGGCCCAGCCGCCACTATATTTACCCAGTGTGCAGTTAGGGAGATATAGCATCCCTGGCCGTGCTTACTGGTCCACGTATCTGTGGTTAGGTGGACCTTGCCACAGATGGCGTTTGCAGAGCACACTTGATTTTATTGGATACTTGGTTGTGCAGGAAAGGCACGGCTGTCTAGGAGAAATAGTGGCGGCTGGGAACAACATACTGTGGGACAGCCATCGCCATCAGCTGTTTGAAGCTGTCTGTGTCCACCAGCCTGAATGACAGCATTTCAAAGGCCAGTAGTTTAGAAATGCTGGCATTCAGGCACAGGGCTCGAGGGTGGCTAAGGGGGAATTTACACTTTCTCTCCAAGGTTTGTTAGATGGAGAGCTAAACGCTGCCATGTGACATGGTGGAGATGCTTAGCGACACAGGTGGTGGTTTCGGTGGCACATCCTCTGTTTGGTGGGCGGCAGGTGCCAATATTCCTCCCAAGGCGGAGGAAGAGGCCGAGGGAGCAGGGGGAGAATGAGTGAGTTCCTTGTTTTTAAGGTGTTTACTCCACTGCAGTTCATGCTTTGCATGTAGATGCCTGGTCATGCAGGTTGTGCTAAGGTTTAGAACGTTAATGCCTCGCTTCAGGCTCGGATGGCACAACGTGCAAACCACTCGGGTCTTGTCATCAGCACATTGTTTAAAGAAGTGCCATGCCAGGGAATAGTGATGAGCGGCAGGTGCCATATTCGATTTCGACGAAATTCGCGAATATTCGAATGAATATTCGTTTCATATTCGTCGAAATCGAATATTCGTCATTTTTTCTAGTTATCGCGATTAAAATGCGATTTAAATAATCGCATATTGCGATTTGTACTTAAGGCTACTTTCCTATTGGTTTCATATCTAGAATTAGCGAGGATGACGAATATGACGAATGTATTCGTCATATTCCTCAAAACGAAGATAACGAAGTATTCTACATCTTCGTTTTAGCAACCTATTCGTCAACCTCGCTAATTCTAGCAATCAAATAGGAAGGTTGACTATAGAGACAGCTGTGTTAAATTCGCTATGCGATTTTTTTTTTTTTAATAAATAGAATACTTATAATAATATTATCATATCAAGTAATATAATTATTGTATTAAAAAAAAAAATCGCATAGCGAATTTAACACAGCTGTCTGGTAAGTCAACCTTCCTATTTGATGATGATTGCTAGAATTAGCGAAGTTGACGAATAGGTAGCTAAAGCGAAGATGTAGAATACTTCGTTATCTTCGTTTTGAGGAATATGACGAATACATTCGTCATATTCGTCATCCTCGCTAATTCTACCAAGCCAACCATAACTTCTGTGCTCATGGAGCGTCCCCATCACCATGGGAACGTCTCCATATACTAAAATGTACTGTCGGATTTGAGGAATTACGTTGAAATCGCAATGCGATTAATTCAAGTTATATTAATCGCATTGCGATTTCAACTTAGAGATGGGTTTATAATGGGTCAGCTTGCTAGAATTAACGAAGTTAACGAATATGGAATATAGCAGCAGTGCTAAGTTGAAATCGCAATGCGATTAATTTAACTTAAAGTATTCGCATTGCGATTTCAACTTAGCACTGCTAGTGCATAGCTATATATTCCATATTCGTTAATTCTAGCCTATGTAAGATAGCAGTGCTAAGTTGTAATCGCAATGCGATTAATATAACTTGAATTAATCGCATTGCGATTTCAACGTAATTCCTCAAATCCGACAGTACATTTTAGTATATAGAGATTTTCCCATGGAAGGGGACGCTCCATGAGCACGGAAGTCGGCAGAAGCGGCAACGGGCACTGACTGGAGCAGCCAGGAAGCCAGGAATCCTCATGACAGGTAAGAACTACTTTTGGGAAGTGGGAAAGAAAAAAATATAACTAAAAAAAAAAAAAAAAAAAAACGAATATTCGAAATAGCGAATTTATAGCGCTATATTCGAAATATTCGCGAATTAGCGAAGTGCCGATATTCGCTAAAAAAATTCGCTTTTCGAATATTCGCGCTCAACACTACCAGGGAACTCCTTGAAGCTGCCTTTGGGGTGCTCGGTCCCTGGTGGCGGTGGCCTGTATCAGGCGAACTCTCTTGGCGGCGGCTGTTCTGCTTTTGCCCCCTGCTCCCTCTTTTGCTACGCTGTTGGCTCAGTCTCACCACTGCTTCTTCCTCTGAACTATGAGAGTCAGTGGCACGACCTTCATTCCATGTGGGGTCTAGAACCTCATTGTCCCCTGCATCGTCTTCCACACAGTCTTCCTCCCTGACCTCCTGTTCGGTCTGCCCACTTCAAAAAAAGACGCAGCAGTTGGCACCTGTGTTTCGTCATCATCAGCAGGACGAGCGGACTCTGATGAGGTGGTATTCCCATGTCCTCATCATCAAAAAACATAAGTGGTTGTGCATCAGTGCATTCTATGTCTTCCATCACCGGGGAAGGGCTAGGTGGATTCCCTTGGGAAACCCTGCCAGCAGAGTCTTCCACCAGCATAAGAGACTGCTGCATAACTTGAGGCTCAGACAGTTTCCCTGATATGCATAGGGGTGATGTGACAGACTGATGGGCTTGGTTTTCAGGCACCACCTGTCCGCTTTCTGCAGAAGACTAGGTGGGAAATAATGTTGTGAACGTGCTGGATCCACTGTCGGCCACCCAATTTACTAGCACCTGTACCTGCTCAGGCCTTACCATCCTTAGAACGGCATTGGGCCCCACCAAATATCGCTGTAAATTCTGGCGGGTACTGGAACCTGAGGTAGTTGGTTTACTAGGACGTGTGGCTGTGGCAGAATGGCCACATCCTATCCCAGCACCAGAGGGTCCACTAACACCACCACAACCACGTCCGTGTCCCTTACTAGATGTTTTCCTCATTGTTACCATTCACCAAGCACCACAAATTATTTCGCCCAATGTATTAAATTCAAATTCAGGCCTTTTTGTAGGCCTAGTATTTTAGGCCCTGGATAAAAGGTATCCTTTTATGGACAGATTTACAGTTGGAGATGCACAGTAGCGTGTGAAAATAACAGTAGGATTATGCCTTCAGCAATTGTATTTTAACACTTTGTGTAATATACCCTTTAACGGACAGAAATGCACTTGGAGATGCATGGTAGCGTGTGAAGTTATTGAGGATGACCCGCTCAGTACTTGTATATACACCTTGAGTGTAATATACCCTTTTATGGACAGAAATACACTATGAGATACACAATAGTGCGTCCACATTTACAGGATTATGCTTTCAGCAAGTGTAATGTAACACTTTTTGTAATATACGCTTTTACGGAAAGAAAAATAATTGGAGATGCACGCTGAGTGTAATATAACCTTTTATGGACAGATTAACACTTGGCCTGCAACAGCTGGATTGCCAGATTCAAGGTATTGCTATATTTGCAAGTGAATTTCACCCCAGAACAAAATCTATCCTTTGACGAATACTATTAAACTTGTCCAGCCACAGCTGGAACACCAGATTTACTGTATTTCTATTTTTGCAACTGTATTTCACCCCAGAAAATAATATATCTTTTGACGTACACTAGGGAAATTGTGAAGTCACAGCTGGAACACCAGATTCAGGGTATTGCTATTCTGGCAATTAAATTTTACCCCAGAACAAAATCTATCCTGTGACGGACACTATTAAGCTTATGCAGCCACAGTTGGAACACCAGATTTACGGTATTTCTATTTTTGCAACTGTATTTCACCCCAGAAAATAATATATCCTTTGACGGACAGTAGGGAAATTGTCCAGTCACAGCTGGAATAACAGATTCAGAGTATTACTATTTTGGCAATTAAATTTCACCCCAGAAAAAAATATACCCTTTTACGGACAGATTTAAACTAGGCCTGCAACAGCTGGAACACTAGATTTACTGTATTTCTATTTTCGCAAATGTATTTCATCCCAGAAAATAATATATCCTTTGACGGACACTAGCGAAATTGTGCAGTCACAGCTGGAACATCAGATTCAGGGTATTGCTATTTTGGCAATTAAATTTCACCCCAGAAAAAAATATACCCTTTTACGGACAGATTTAAACTAGGCCTGCAACAGCTGGAACACTAGATTTACTGTATTTCTATTTTGGCAACTGAATTTCACCGCAGAAAATAATAAATCCTTTGACGGACACTATTAAACTTGGCCAGCCACAGCTGAAACCACTGATTTATGGAATTGCTATTTTGGCAATTGAATTTCACCCCAGAAAATGATCTATCCTTTGCCGGACACTATTAAACTTGGCCAGCCACTGCTGGGACACTAGATTTATGGTATTGCTATTTTAGCTATTGAATTTCAGCCCAGAACAAAATGTATCCTTTGCCAGACACTATTAAACTTTGCCAGCCACTGCTGGGACACCAGATTTAGGGGATTGCTATTTTGGCAACTGAATTTAACCCCTTAATAAAATATAGAAATTTCTATCCTGAGTTTCTAGGGGTGACAATAAGCACAGCCAAGCCCCTGATGTAGGATATAGCAAAAAAAATAATTAGTATTGATGGATTGATGGACTTGGTGGCAGCTTGGTGACAAAATGGCTGCCGATCACCCCAGAAAAAAGTGACAGATGAACGCTCTGTGAAGTCTAAAAACCAGTGAGCAATTAACTAGCAGAAGTTGAATGATTCACAGCTGTGGATCGATCACTTCATTAGGTGTTTTTGCTGACTTTTCCCTGCCTAATCTCGCCCTCACAGAAGCTGCGTCCTCTCCCTACTAATCAGAGCAGTGTAACGTGCGGCGCTTTGTGACTTCAACTTAAATAGAGGCTGGGTCACATGCTGCACTTAGCTAATCACAGCCATGCCATTAGTAGGCATGGCTGTGATGGCTTCTTAGGGCAAGAAGTAAAACGCTAGCTGATTGGCTGCTGTGCAGCCCTTCAGAAAGCGGGAAGAAATCGCCGAACAACGGACCCGAACCCGAACTTTTTTTGAAAATGTTCGGGTTCGGGTCCAGAACACCCCAAAATTCGGTACGAACCCGAACTATCCAGTTTGGGTTCGCTCATCCCTAGTCTCAAGTGGAGAGAAATTGTTTTTTGAAATGCTTTCTGCATCTCAGACACCTTGTCGAATAAACAGAAGACTGGCCGATTCTCTCCTGTCTTAGGCAACACTTAATTTTTTTTAATTCAATTTATTTAATATTAAATTGAATTAAAACTTGATTAAAATTATAAGAACGTAAACTTAAATTCACCAATATATTATCCCAATCTTTGAGGGAAATTCCTGGACAATCAATTTGCCAAGCCTTTTGTGCTGGAGAACGTGTATTATTAAATCGCTTTTTAAGCAACACTTTATAAGGTTGAGAAATTTTAACCTTCTGTTCTGTCCCATATAACCTGCAAATGATTAGACAAAGCGGCCGCTCTGTGGCCTCCTGATGCTGCTGTCATTTCCGCAATCTCTCGTTGTCTTGCCACTCTGTGGCCTCCTCATGCTGCTAATGCCCCCGCAATCTCTCGTCATCGTGCCACTCTGTGGCCTCCTGATGCTGCCGCCACCTCCACACTATGTCACCTTACTACTCTTTGGCCTCCTCATGCTGCTGCCACCTCACCACTATGTCATAGGGCCACTCTGTGGACTTCTTATTCTGTTCCTACCCTCCCCACTTCATGACTTGGCCACTATTTAGCCTTTTTGGCTTGATTGACATTATTTATTTGACCCTTCTTCTGATCTGTCAGAAGGAAGGAAAAATTAGACGCACAACAGATCCTCTGTGTAGCAGCTGTAAGGCCTGTAAAGCACCATCAGAATTGGCTTGCGATTTGGTAGCCAAAAGTAGGAGTGGGTACAAAACACAAAAGACATGCAAATATTCAGTTCACGTGTCATCTCTGTTTTCTATCCACTCCTGTTTTTTTGGCATTAACAATACTGATGGATTACTGACCAAATGCTGACCGCGTGAAGGCAAATGCTCAACCGACAGGATTCATTTTTTTTTTTTTTTGGGGGGGGTGGGGGTTATTGTTCTGACGGATCAGAGGAAGGGCAAAATAATCTGTGACATCAACACAAACTTACTGCTGACAACCTCTTCACTCTTTCGGGGGGCGGGGGGGGCTCTACTGTTATAGGCGTTGAAAAGAACAGGTTCTGTTTACATCTATGTGGTGTGGCAATATGAATAGTGTTATGGGCAGTGAAGTCCAAAGGAAGTATTTTAAAGCGGGGTTTTGTCACCAAGGAACGTGTCACCAAGGTTACCGGCCTTGGTGGAGTAAAGGCCCTAATTTGGGTGTCCACTAAAGTAGTTAGTGGACACCATAATACATAGCATAGCTGATTCCAGCTATTTCAGGGTGGGCATTTACTGGGAACAGACAATGCTAGGTGGGTGCCTGTTCCCCATGTTCCAGTCCGGAACTTGCTCACTGCCAGCAATTCAATTTAGTCTGCTTGCTGGACTTGGATGGCGCTCACTGTGGGGAGAGAGTCTTTGGTGACACAGAGGCCTAGAGCAGAGGCTCTGTGTGAAGTGGTCTCAGTCAGGTGGACTGTGTGACCACAAGGCTATGCAAAGCCTGATCTATCCGCAGTGTGGACTGTCGCTGATAAGCGAAACCTGCTAAGGCTTGGAGCCTGAGACACTGGCCGGTAGTAAGCCCTCCTTAGAGGTGAGGTAAGGAACCGTAAATGTTTAGGCATAGCCCAGACGGACAAGGTATTGTTTGTTTATGTTTATTTTATCATGCTGTGTGCCAAAATAAATCACACTGTTTGGACCGGAAATCAAGTGGTGATGAAGATATTTGTGTGAATGATCCCCGAGACCAGAGCTAATCGCTTACATATGGTGTCGGATGCGGGCAGGCGTCCCTGCTGGAAAAGGCAAAGAGTTGCTGGGAGCAACAACCAAGCAGAAAGAGCAGGTGCTGCTGAAAACTGCTGTGCGGGAGTTTAAAGGGTCAGTGGACCTGTGTACTGCAGTGGTGTGCTAGACTTTGCTGGGTTGCAAAAGAGACTGTTCAGTTTAAAAAAAAAAAATTAATTCGGGTGTGGTACCTGATTTATAAGTAAATTGTTTGCTGACAACTCTGCTGCCATGGGTCTCATGGAGGAGTACGCCTGGCGGTTGTTGCGCATACAGCAGGCAGAAGAAATGGCCAAAGCAATTGGCTACACTGGAAGTGAGCTGGAAAAATTTGATGCAGAGCGAGCGGTTCTAAAGTCTCAGCTGCAGCTGGCTCTGCAAAGAGGGTCCTCATCGCTGTATGGACACTTTGCAGAGGACGGAGGTCTGGCCGGAGTTTCCAAGGAGTAGCGAAGGTGTGCCATTGCCATGGGCAACCGTCGGGAAGATAAAGAGAAGGCTAGCGGTGCAATTCTCAGGAGTTCCCATATCCCCTGTGACACAGAGCCCAAAAAGGTGCGGATGGAGTGACCGTCCCTAAAAAGACAGGAGACAAGTCCAAGGTGTTTCCTGTAGCAACTATGGCATTGCGGAGCAGAGTTCTGGGACTGTGAGGACCATGGGTAAGACTGCTAGTAATTATGTGACAGTGTGGCAGTGGATACCTGCTGGGCTGGTGAGCGATAAATCACTGAGGCGAGGAACTGTCTCGGAAGTGTGTGACATTCGGTAAACCGCAGTGTCTGAACAGGCAGGTAGGCCTGTTGTGATTACTCCCTTGCAAGAATCTGCAGGGAAAAGTGTTTTTGTATTACCTCAGCTGCCCAAGATCAAAGCTAGAAAAATGGGTGACATGGTGATAAAGGGCAGTCCAGTTGGAGTGTTGTTGGACGCAGAAAGCCAGGGGAGCCTGGTACATGCCAGTTTGGTAGCTGGGGACAATTTTGCGGATAAGAAGGACTATCCGCGGTAATTTTCACTGACTTATGAACTTCGTCTTGCAAATAAAATTATGCGTAACGTAACGTGGGGCAATGGGGGCACTTCTGTAGAAAGTGGTGACGCTCTTACAGAACCTGTTCCTGTCCTTTTAAGTAAAGATGTAAGGGAAATGGCCATTGAAAACAGTACAGTAGTTGAAGTGAAAAATGAAAATGTGAGGTCATATGCAAGATCTGATGGCGATGATGATGATGATATGCCTTTCCTCTTGCAAAGCGATGGTACCATTTTTGCCAAAAAGCATAATGTTATTGTGGATAATGTGAAGGAGCTGCACATAGAAAACAAGTTACTTGAAGAGCCTAATGATATGTGTGACGATGATATACCTGCTCCTTTAAAGGCTGTAATCAGGGGAGAAGTGCCCCCTGCTGGTAAAAATGTATGTGATGCCAAAATGTTGATTAATGTTGTGAGCACAGGGGGTGTACCACATGTACCAGAAGTGGATGGGCAGAATCCACAGAGTTTTATGGTTGCTGGGGAAGTGTCCAAGGTGGGAGTTAGCTCAGCGGTGCCCCTAGAAGACAGCATTAATAATGACATGAGTGGTATAGGTGACATATGTGCTGGAACCGATAGCAACTCAGTGAATGAGGCTAGCTTCTCAAGACCCTACAAAATTGACGTGGTTACTGGTAGGGACCAGACAAAAGTTATACCTGACGTGACGAGAGGTGAGTGGGGAGATGGCAGCCTAGTGACTGAGACCCATACCCAGGCAGGGGTAGATGACCAGACATGTCAGTACAGCTGCAATCATGAAGATGGTTTCTCTCTCTCCGCATGGTCCTTAGATACAATACCGAAGGGACTAGTTGTCGCCATAGAGTCTTTGAAGAAGGATACAGAAGGGTCAGAAGAGGAGACCCCAGAAGAGATGAGGGAACTGAAGGGACTACTGCCTGATGCCCAGAAAAAGATGAAAGTCTCCAGAAAGATACACAAGCCTGTAGTAGACATCGACAATGGGCTTAAAAAGTCCCTGGGTGGAAATCCCACAGAGTGTTTAAGGAAGACTGGTGGTACTCCTACGACTGCTGTTGCACCAGAACAGAGTGAAGAGCAGCTGAAACAGGAGGCCCAAGAGGCGAGCGCTTCCAACAAGCTGGTGCGAAAAACTCAGAAGGAACAGAAAAAATTTGACCGGCTCCAGGCTAAGGCGAAATACGTCGCAGCCCGATATGCCGAAGAATGTGACTGATGGGAGGCTGATGCTCGGGAGAAGGAGACCAAGGCCCTTTCCTTTGCTAGAGCCCTTGAAGAAGTGCTTGAGGAGCAAAATAAATTGGAGAGGCTGAACAAGCAACTCAGAGCAGAGATGGAAGATCTCAGGAGCTCAAAAGATGAAATCTATGAGTTGGAGAAGTCTCTGCGTGCTCCTGCGCAGCAGGTGGAAAAAAATGAGATACCTGAAGAAGATCCTCTGAAAGATGCGCAGAAGTCAGAGCCGTTAAGAATGGGTCTGGAGATGGTGGCGCCGTGGTGCCGGCCGAGGCAGAGAAGGTGAAAGATGTATCTGCTGAACCAGTTGATGGGGCTGATGTGGATGCAGAAGCCAAGAAACTCGTGGCTGTGTTTAGCCAGGACTTGGTCGTGCAAGACATTCCATCAACCAGCGGTCTGATCGGTAAGCAATACCAAGAGACAGATGTCCAGCATGCAAATGATGTCCACTACTATGAGGTGGCTATCCTAGAGCCTAAACGAATGGGGAACAATATCCGGGGTGAACCTCTGGAAGTATTGCCAGAAGATGACTAGTCTGGTGAAGACCCTGAGGTCCCCAGCAACCCCAACCTTGATGAGGAGGAGGAGTTAAGACGGCAAGAGTATGATGCCGTGTCTGAGAAGGATGAGAAGGCTAGTCAAGTGAGTAAAGACTCCAAAAGAGATAAAGCTGAAGAAGAGTCTGCTGAAGTGGGAGGAGCCACTGAAGAAGCAGAAGACTCTGAAGCTGAAGCCAAACCTGATGTAACCTCTGCGGGGAGTACAGGAAAAAGATGCTATCTGTTGATAGAATGAAGAAGCAAAGCGAGTGTGAACACCGGGTGACTTCAGAGAGGCTGAAGGGTGGTTTACAAGTGACCAACCATATCTTCAACAAGAAAAGGAGGTGGGAGCTCTCCGAAGAATATGCAGCTGTGAAGGTTGTGGACCAAAGAAGAAATCGGGAAAAGAAGCAAGCCAGATGGCCAAGTTCTCAAGTGGAGAGGAGTCAGAGAAGGCCCTTTGACACTGTAGGCTAGGTAAAAAGGCAGTATTTATGGAAAACCAATCTCTGCTAGCCTGGGAGTGGCAGAATAGAGGGAAAAGTGTGACGCTGGCCACATCTTTCAGGGGGAACGTTGAGCCTGAGGGTAGGAAAAGGTGGATGCCCTGTCACGGGCATCCAGTTGGTACAAGTGTTCACCCCCACAAGGTTGAATAAAGGGGGGGTGGGGGGTTGTATGTGGCAATATGAATAGTGTTATGGGCAGTGAAGTCCAAAGGAAGCATTTAAAAGCGGGCTTTTGTCATCAAGGAACGTGTCACCAAGGTTTCCGGCCTTGGTGGAGTAAAGGCCCTAGTTTGGGTGTCCACTAAAGTAGTTAGCGGACACCATAATACATAGCATAGCTGGTTCCAGCTTGTTCAGGGCGGGGTTTTACTGGGAACAGGCAATGTGCTGGGTGGGTGCATGTTCCCCATGTTCCAGTCCGGAACTTGCTCACTGCCAGCAATTCAATTTAGTCTGCTTGCTGGACTTGGGTGGTGCTCACTCTGGGGAGAGAGTCTTTGGTGACACAGAGGACTAGAGCAGAGGCTCTGTGTGAAGTGGTCTCAGTCAGCTGGACTGTGTGACCACAAGACTATGCAAAGCCTGATTTATCCGCGGTGTGGACTGCCGCTAATAAGCGAAACCTGCTAAGGCTTTGAGCCTGAGACACTGACCGGTAGTAAGCCCTGCTTAGAGGTGAGGTAGGGAACCGTAAATGTTTAGGCATAGCCCAGATGGCAAGGTGTTTTATGTTTATGTTTATTTTATTATGCTGTGTGCAAAAATAAATCACACTGTTTGGACCGGAAATCAAGTGGTGATGAAGATCTTTGTGTGAATTATCCCCGAGACCAGAGCTAATCCCTTACAGTGGAATCAGCTGACGACTTGAGTTATTTAGTCCGTTTTGGCCCCGTGACTGCCCAATTAAGTGAAGTGTATAGTGATTCTAAGAGCAACGCATATCATCTGCATTTCATACGGACTCACAGTATTATTTCACTACCAAAGCATACTCCCTATGCGTGTTACTGCAAGGCACAATGTTCTACTCCACTATAAAGGCTCTTAGCAGCAAGTAAATAGCCGTTTTTTTAAAAACATTGGCGAACAGGCGAATCAATTTTTTTTAAATTCGCTCATCTCTAGTTATAAGAATAGATTCTCCAGAATTGTTATTACATGGGAAATGCAAGTAGTTACTAAAACAGGTGAGGTGACAGGTCCTCTTTAAGTGAGGTCACACTACATTTTCAAAGAAGTAGGACATCAATACAGAAAGTTCATTTTCCATTGTGACTTTGATAAATACATTCTACACAATGCTGCTCACCATTATTAGCACCCCTTCATTTTTTTCATTGATTATACAATATCTTCAGAAATAAATGGAAAGTTATATCCTCATGATTTTTTAATCAGTGGTCCAAAGTAATAGAACAATAAAATATTGTTTTTCAACTTACATTTTGTAATTTCAAGGAAGAAAAAGAATAAACAGCATGTGTAGCAATAAAGGCACCCCTAATTAATACTTGGTTGCACACCTTTTGGCATTGATGACAGCCTCCAAATGTTTCTTGTAGCCATCTAGACTCTTCTTGCACTTCTTATATGATATTTTCTCCCACTCTTCCTTTGGCAGTTTGTTCGAGCTCTTGAATAGTTGCAGGGTTCTTTTCCCCAATTACAGATTTCAGCTCACCCCACAGATTTTCAATGGGATTGAGGTCAGGACTCATTGCTATCCATTTTACAATAGTCTAATTTTTATTTTTCAACTAGTCCTGTGTACTTTTGGATGTGTGCTTTGGGTCCTAGTCTAGAGGATCTTCTACTCTAGCACAGTTTTCTTACACTGGGTAGGACATTTCACTCAAAAATCTCTTGATAATTCTCTTATTTCATGATTCCTGTGAAACGGTCAAGGCCTCGAGTACCAGACGCAGCAAGGCAACCCCATAGCATTATGGATCCGCCACCATGTTCTTTTTCTTATAAGCTTAATTGTGCCATCTGTAAACAAACTGTCCACAGAACCTTTTTCTAGAAGGATAGTGGTTTGCCAAGGTACTCTTTGGCAAAGATCAGTCATTCCTTTTTATATATTTTCTTCAGCAATGGTTTGTTCTTTAGCCTTCACCCATAAAGCTCTGATAGGTTTAGTGTGTGGAGTATGGTACTTATTGAAACCATGACCCCAGACTGCTCCAGGTTGGTCTTCAGGTCTTTTGATGTTTGACATGGTGTTTTTTTCCACCATACTCACCAACCTTCGAAGACATCTCTTGTCAATTTTATTGTTTCCTCCACATCTAGAGAGGTTATTGACGCATCTATGCTTGGCAAACTTCTTAATAACATTGCGCACTGTTGAAACTGGAATGCCAAGGTCATTGGAGAGTCTTGTGTTTGCTAATAATAGCAGTTCTGATGTCCTCAGACAGCTCCTTTGTCTTCACCATGGTGACAAAGGAAAAGGGCCTAACATGTGGCTTTTTTTAAACACTGAAGTCATCATTCATAGGCTAATTCATGTCATATGGGCATCGACAATTTATCATAGGTGATTCCCATTCGTAATTTACCACAGACGAGTCAAAATGCGTTTCCGTACAAAGTAAATGTAAAGGGTGCCAATACCAGTCTCACATCAAGCTTTTGGTTTTTCTATTTTTCCCTCCCTTGGTTTTTGTATTAAATTGTTGTTTATCATTTGCTCTTTTATATTTAACCCCTTAAGGACATAGGACGTATGGGTACGCCCTAATGTCCGAGTCCTTAAGGACACAGGACGTACCCATACGTCCTAAATTAAATCGAGTATTAAAAAAAAAAAAAAATCGCTAGAAACATGGTTCCTGCTGCGATCGTGCAGCAGGAACCATGTTCTAATGCCGAGGGGGGTCATGTGACCCCCCCCCGTATCGGCGATCGCTGCAAACCGCAGGTCAATTCAGACCTGCGGTTTGCAGCGGTTTTAGCGATCTCTGATCCCCGCGGTCTGTGACCGCGGGGATCAGAGAGTTAGTTGCCCCAAAGATAATCATTTTAACCCCCCCTGCAGCCCCCAATCTTGTTATGGCGGCGGTGGTGCAGGGGGGGTGGCTGCGGCGGCGGTAGGCGGTGCGGGAGGCAATAGCGATCCCCCGCCCGCCTCCCTTGTAATAATTCCCTGGTGTCTAGTGGTTCTATCAGAGTGCCAGCACATTGCTGGCACTCTGATAGAAAGCGGCTGGCATCTGTGCTGCAGATGCCAGCCGTTTAACCCTTCCTTACCGCAGCCTATGCAGCCCCCAGGATGGGATCGCAGAGGAGGGAGCTCCCTCCTCCCCATCCATCACCCACTGCTCTCTAATGGCAGTGGGTGATGGTTACCATGGCAGCAGGACGCTTTCAGAAGCGTCCTGCTTGCCATGGTAGTAACTCTGGTCAGACTTCTGCTAAAGGCAGAAGTCTGACCAGACTGTGAAAAGTAAAAATACAGTGCAGTACACTATATAGTGTACTGTACTGTATTATATAGACACCAGATCCACTGGATCTACAAGAACCAAGTGGGTCTGGGTCGAAAAAATGTAAAAAAGTGAAAAAAAGTAAAAATAAGAAAAACACAAATCACTGAATAAAAAGTAAAAAAAAATACACTACACATATTAGGTATCGCGCGTCCGTAAAAAACAGCTCTATAAAAATATCACATGACTGAACCCCTCAGGTGAACGCCATAAAAAAACCCCCAAAAATGGTGTAAATAAGCCATTTTGGGCACCTTACATCACTAAAAGTGTAATACAAAGCGATCAAAAAGGCGTATGCCTCCCAAAATAGAACCAATCTAACCGCCATCTCATCCCGCAAAAAATGAGCCCCTTCATAAAACAATTGCCCAAAAATAAAAAAACTATGCCTCTCAGACTAAAACATGATTTTTTTGTTTCAAAAATGCTTTTTAGTGTTAAATGTAAAAAATTTAAAAAAGTAGACATATTGGGTATCTCCACGTCCGTAAGAATCTGCTCTATAAAAATATGACATGACCTAACCCCTCAAGTAAACACTGTAAAAAAAAAAAAAAACTTTGTCAAAAGCCATTTTTTTGTCACCTTACATCACAAAAGTGTAATAGCAAGCGATCAAAAAGTCATATGACCCCCAAATAGTGCCAATCTAACCGCCACCTCATCCCGCAAAAATTATACCCAACCTGAGACGATCGCCTAAAAACTGAAAAAAATATGGCTCTCAGACTATGGAAACACTAAAACATGTTTTTTTGTTTCAAAAGGATATTATTGTGTAACACCAAAATAAATGAAAAAAAGTATACATATTGGGTATCGTCTCGTTCAGTAACGACCTGCTCTATAAAAATATAACATGACCTAACCCCTCAGGTGAACGCCGTAAACATAAAAATAAAAACGTTGTAAAAAAGTCATTTTATTGTCACCTTACATCACAAAAGTGTAATAGCAAGTGATCAAAAAGTCATATGCACCCCAAAATAGTATCATTCAAACCGCCATCTCATCCCGCAAAAATGAGCCCCTACATAGGACAATCGCAAAAAAAAAAAAAAAAAAACTATGGCTTTCAGAATGTGGAGACACTAAAAATCATTTTTTCAAAAATGCTTTATTATGTAAAACTGAAACAAAAACCCCAAAAGTAGTCATATTTGGTATTGTCGCGTCCGTAACAACCTGCTCTATAGAAATAGCACACAATCTAACCTGTCAGTTCAACGATGTAAATAACAAAAATACAAAACTGTCCCAAAACAGCTATTTTTTTGCAAATTATCCATTTTAATCCATTTTTCCAGTAACAAAGCAAGGGTTAACAGCCAAACAAAACTCAATATTTATTGCCCTGATTCTGTAGTTTTCAGAAACACCCCATATGTGGTCGTAAACTGCTGTATGGCCAAACAGCAGGGCACAGAAGGAAGGGAACGCCATATGGTCTTTGGAAGGCGGATTTTGCTGGACTGTTTTTTGACACTATGTCCCATTTGAAGCCCCCGATGCACCCCTACAGTAGAAACTCCAAAAAGTGACCCCATTTTTGAAACTACGGGATAAGGTGTCAGTTTTGTTGGTACTATTTTAGGGAAAATATGATTTTTGGTTGCTCTATATTACACTTTTTTGAGGCAAGGTAACAAAAATTGAAATTCTGAAATTTCATCTCCATTTGCCAATAACTCTTGTGGAACACCTAAAGGGTTAACAAAGTTTGTAAAATCAGTTTTGAATACCTTCAGGGGTGTAGTTTCTTAGATGGAGTCACTTTTATGGAGTTTCTACTCTAGGGGTGCATCGGGGGCTTCAAATGGGACATGGTGTCAAAAATCCAGTCCAGCAAAATCCGCCTTCCAAAACCCATATGGCGTTCCTTTCCTTCTGCGCCCTGCCGTTTGGCCATACAGTAGTTTAGGACCACATATGGGGTGTTTCTGCAAACTACAGAATCAGGGCAATAAATATTGAGTTTTGTTTGGCTGTTAACCCTTGCTTTGTTACTGGAAAAATGGATTAAAATCAAAAATTTTCCAAAAATCGAAATTCAGAAATGTTATCTTTATTTGCCATTAACTCTTGTGGAAAACCTAAAGGGTTAATGACGTTTGTAAAATCAGTTTTGAGTACCTTCAGGGGTGTAGTTTCTAGAATGGGGTTATTTTTAGGTGGTTTCTATTATGTAAGCCTCGCAAAGTGACTTCAGACCTGAACTGGTCCCTAAAAAGTGGGTTTTTGAAAATTTCTGAAAAATGTCAAGATTTGCTTCTAAACTTCTAAGCCTTGTAATGTCCCCAAAAAATGAAATGGCATTCCCAAAATAATCGATACATGGAGTAGACATATGGGGAATGTAAATCAATAACTTTTTTTGGCAGTATTACTATGTATTCTAGAAGTAGAGAAATTGAAACTTGGAAAATTGTAAATTTTTCAAAATTTTTGGTAAATTTGGTATTTTTTGATAAATAAAAATTAAATTTTTCGACTTTATTTTACCACTGTCATGAAATACAATATGTGACAAAAAAACAATCTCAGAATGGCCTGGATAAGTAAAAGCGTTTTAAAGTTATCACCACATAAAGTGACACTGGTCAGATTTCCAAAAAATGGCCTGGTCCTTAAGGTGAAATAGGGCCGTGTCCTTAAGGGGTTAACATTAGTGCTCTATACAAAAAAAGCTTTTTCACTTGAGCAATTTTTTTCAGGAGATATTCCACCTTATGTACTTAAACTTCATGTTTGCCAATAACGATGATCAAAACTGCATCTCTCTTTAAATAGCCAAGTAATTTTACTTGTCGGACATTCTATATGTGTAGGCCAGAAACATAATAAAAATAACAGAAGAATGCATGCAAACTCCTAGATAGTAGCAATCGAATAATCTTCAAATAAAATAATCAGAAAATGTAATCGTTATTATTTTTTAGCATTGCAGTCAATTAAATTCCCATAGGAAGTTATACAGACAGTGATCTACTTTTCTTTCTTTTTCATACCAGTTTGTGAATGACAAATTTTTGCCCAGATGTATACATTTCACTAGAAAGAACTGTATACCATAGAATTAGCTAGCATAATAAATACTACAAAGGCAGCATTGTCTAATACTATATTACAACTTGCAGAGACAATCATTTTATCAGTTGGTGAAAGTTTTATTATTGAGATTTTCAATTTATGTTTAAATTCTGAAGAGATGAAATATTTGATGTTGTGATATAGTCACTATGCAGTAAGAAAGACAAGAAAAGCAGATATCCCAAAGCCAGTGAATCTTCAACCAGCAAAGTGTTCTTTATTAGCCTGTCTCACTCACAACAGAGCCATAAGAACAGAGGTGAAGAGAACGGAAGTGATTTACTGATGACAACAGGGGGTGCTCTCACTAGACTGAAGTACAGATAATTTCTCAAAGCAGTGGGGAAGGAATAACACATTGTCTCAGCGTTGCTCTATATGAAACCTTAGAAGTGCCTAATACCTGCCTCAAGCAAGAGAATTAATATATTCTATTCTACCTTTCTGCCATCTTGAGCTGTGATAAATACTTAGGAATGTATTTTGAAAAAAGTAATTAACTTTTAACTCATGAAGCTAGAGCCTTACTCCAAGAACTCAGGAAACAGTTATGTAAATTGCAACAAATTCCTACCACATTTTAATAATGGGATTGTGTCTTTTCTAAAGCTGCAGTAACTTCAGAGGTCCAG